>SCLH01001263.1:137665-238005 GCA_004367855.1 Oikopleura vanhoeffeni | reverse complement strand
ACTAAGACAATCACTGAAACAACATTAGTGGGATTCGAACACGCGTTATAGAGATTCATTCATTTTCAAGATGGACTTAGGTTGGGAAAAGGATATATACGCAATTAAATTTTTCCAAGAAAAATTATATTTTGAGTGTAAATTATGGACATTGTTTTTACTTTTAAAATTTTCACTATGTCGGAAACCTTTCTCGAGACGCTCGATTGGAATCTACTTTTGGTCTCGAAATTCAATTTATTCTGCCATTCGAAACATCTGGGAAGTTTGGAACTTTATTCCGCAAATTAGATGGAGGTAGTGCAAACTTGGGAATTGATAGTTACGGTTCAAGTGTCACCACTATGGATGAAATTTTCTTAAAAGTCACAGAAGGAACAGGCCTAAAAAGTTAATCTTTACATTGAAAAAAAAATTCTCACTCACAAAAATTTCAATATGCAAAACAGCCCGTCATTAATACAAATACTTTAAATCATTTTTGGTTAGGAATGCGTAGCCACAACGTTAAATCACCACGTTAAAGAGTAGTGCTACGCATTCTAACCAAAAAAGTGATAAAGGGATATCTACCTAGTCGTCGTTTATCTCGAGCTTCATAACTTTGAGCAGTGTCCATCTACCGATTGTCGACTCAATTCAGATCCCCCGCGATTTAATTGGCCACTTAAAGTTAATTATTCAAAACTTATGACGGGGTTCAGATAAATCGACGACTAGGCAGGATTTTCGATATGCCAGTAATGGATTGGAGAGCTAACAAATATAATGGAGTTTCAGTTTTTGTCATTTTTTTGACATGAGAAAATGCGTAGACGAGACAAGTCTAGCAATTTGAAAAAAAGAATGTGTGCCAAAATATTCTTATTTTCAGCCTACGCCCTTTTTACAGCAAACATACGCATTATCAAGAAACGAGCCCTTGAAAAAGATAGCCCTGTATCGAACTCAAGTTTTTTGTCGCCAGATGAACAAAAAGACCTCATCGTCAAATTGGCTGAAAAAACAACATTACTAAAAGGTTTCAAGCTTCGAGCTCAGCAATTTCGCGGGATGTTCGTAAAATGTCTTCTTCACGCCAGTAGAAATCGTGGAGAAATTATTTTTCAATTATTAATGCCACTACTTCATGTTTTGGTCGCAATTTCAATCATCAATTCGATTCCAACTATTGGAGATCAACCTTCAATGGATTTGTCTTTGAAACGGTACGAAGCACCGTATTCAGATAACTTACAGGTCAAGTTCAAAATCACGAAACGGCAAAAAATCGTTAATTAGCGCTAGAGCGTAGAATTTTAATTTGCGCCAGAAGACAAAAAGTAAAATTGAAAAATATTGGTAAAGAGCCAGAATCAAAATCATCGTAGATTGGATTTTTTATAAATACAGTCTGGGCTACGATTTTACTAAGTTTTTAGAATTTAAAATTTGAAAAAACTTCAAAAAAAGAGCCAAAAAAATCAAAAATTTGAAAAGGATACAGGCTTCTTGGTGGTCAAAAATCTACTAATGTGTTGTCGTGAATTTTCGGTGAGACTTCAAGTTTTTGTATAATACAATTTCATTCCCGAAATTTTACCACATCGAAAGAAATATTTTTCTTCAGGAGTTTAAATTATCAAACTTGACGCGGTGGATGGGTCGGCTTATCAATTCGTTAAGTTTGGGTGTAATAATTTTTTTTTTAATTCCGGATAATGAGGGCTTTGGAGTATTTCTGCCGATCCGTAGTTTCGTTTAAAAAAGTATGCTTCAGATTATTAACAAGAGCGAAGAAACAAAACGAAGACATATTTAAATATAGTGAAAGTAGCCATTCCAAATATTTTCAGCTAAGGATTCCAGAAAAATTAGTTTGAAAAATTGAACAAGAAATGAGGAAAATTTTCAAATTATTTCCAAATAGTTTCGACCGAAAATTCCAAAAAAATGTCAGATGATTTTTCAAATAGAAAAATTGAAAAATATGTGGTCAACTAAGCGAAAAGTTAAAGTGGCCATTTTGTAGAGTTTTTTTCGTTGATTTGAAAAAAATAATGAAAATAAAAATTGAACAAAAAATAAGGCATTCCAAGAAGCTTGTAACCTTGTTCAAAATTTTTGATTTTTTTGGCTCTATAGTAAATCGTAGCCCAGACCAGGGGTTCGGGCACATCTGAAGAATTTTTTTGGATCCGATCGCGTCTCCTTCAAATTTTTTTTGGATCGGATCGGATCGGATCGGTCGCCTCAAAATTTTTTTGGCATCGGTCCGGTGCGCTCCAAAATTTTGGAATCGGATTTCGGGATCGGTCGCTCAAAATTTTTTTGGATTCGATCGGGACCGATTTGGGGCTCATTCTACAATAAAATAAAATTCAATATACTAATTTCTTCTTTTATCGCTTCTGCCGATTTGGGGCTCATTTTTTCAACAAATTGAAAATTCAAAATATAATCTTCCCCTTTATCGGCCCTTCGGCCGATAAAGGGCTCATTTTAACAATTTAAAATTTAAATCAATATATAATTTCTTCTTTTAATCGGCCTTTCTGCCGATTTGGGCTCATTTTTCAACAAAATAAATTTCAAAATATAATTCTTCCCCTTTTATCGGCCTTCGGCCGATTTGGCGGCCTCTTTTACAATAAAATTTAAATTCAAAATAATAGTTTTCTTCCTTTATCGGCCTTCTGCGATTTGGGGCTTCATTTTTCAACAAAATGTAAATTCAAAATATAATTCTCCTTTATCGGCTTCGGCCTATTTTGGGGCTCATTTTTCAACAAAATTAAATTTAAATATAATATCTTCCTTTATCGGCTTCGGGCCGATTTTGGGGCTAGTAAAAAAAAATTCAAAATATAATATCTCCTAACGCAAAATTTTCAATCTACATTATCTCTTAAACTCAAAAGTTTTACGAAAATTTTTTTATATAACAATTTTAATTTTGTGTTAAATATTCAACATTTGTTTATTATACTAATTTTATGTGCAACTTTTCATATTCGGATGACGGTTTTTTAAATTCTTAATTATATTTTATAAGGACATATTTAGAATTTATCGGCATATAAAGTTTTCAAGCATATATTTTCCCAATATATGTCTTTGTAGACGAAAAAATCACCGTAAATATTATTTTACAGCCTTAGATTTATTACAGATCCAGCCAACTCAATTCCATGGTTTAATTGTTAATAATGTTTACCAAAATGTTTATTTTTGTTGCTTTTCCCAGAATTATAGAAATTCAAATAAATTTGTGGAGTAAATGTAAGGTTATACTGTTTTTAATTGGGATGCTGGTAATATTTTTCGAAAGCGTCCTTATAAAAAAAGAAAAGAACACAGTTAATAATACTGTTTATTACATGCATTAGTGTTACACATTTTTGTCCATATTTGCGTTTTTTACCCACCCCTCAAGAGCACGTTGAAATATTTTGTGTTGAAAACTGTTTCAAATTAAACCATAAATTACCAAGAAAACCAAGACACCAAAATTACCAAATCCAGTTTAATTTTATCAAAAAATTAATCGGATCGGATCGGAAAGGCTTTTTGTGATCGATCGGCTACGTACCAAAAATTGGAATCGGATCGGATCGAGATCTGGTCGCCTTTTGAAAAAATTGGATCGGGATCGCGTCGCCTTGAAAAGATGGATCGGGATCGGTTTCCGATCCGATCCCGATCCGATCCAATTGTGCGACTCCTGCGCCCCAGACTGTATTTATAAAAAAACATTCAATACTACGATGTACGATGATTTTGATTCTGGCTCTTTTATATTTTTCAATTTAATTGTCTTCTGGCGCAAATTAAAATTCTACGCTTCTAGCGCTAATTAACGAATTTTTGCCGTTCGTGATTCTGAACTTGGACCCTGCTCAGTTATCTGAATACGGGCTTCGTTACCGTTTCAAAGACAAATCCATTGAAGGTTGATCTCCAATGTTGGAATCCGAATTTGATGATTTGAAATTTGCGACCAAAACATGAAGTGAGTGGCATTAATAATTGAAAAAATAATTCTCACGATTTCCTACTGGCGTGAAGGAAAGACATTTTACGAAACATCCCGCGAAATTGCTGAGTCGAAGCTTGAAACCCCTTTAGTAATGCTTGTTTTTTCAGCCAATTTGACGATGGAGGTCTTTTTGTTCATCTTGGCGGACAAAAACTTTGGAGTCGATACAGAGCTATCCTTTTTCCAAGGCTCGTTTCTTGATAATGCGTATGCTTTGCTGTAAAAAGGGCGTAGGCTGAAAATAAGAATATTTTGGCACCACATTCTTTTTTTCAAATTGCTAGACTTGTCTGTCTACGCATTTCGTTCATGTCACAAAAAATTGACCAAAACTGTAAACTCCATTATATTTTGTTAGCTCTCCAATCCATGTACTGGCATATGGAAATTCCTGTCTAGTTCGTCGATTTATCTGGAGCGTCATAACTTTGCATAAAGTGGCCAATTAAATCGCGGGATTCTTGAAATGAGTCGACAATCGGGTATTGTGATTTGGGGACACCTGGCTCAAAGTTATGGAAGCTCGACGATAAATCGAACGAGACTAGGTAGGATATCCCTTTATTTTCACTTTTTGGTTAGAATGCGTAGCCACTACTCCTTTAACGTGTATTTTAAACGTTGTTGGCTACGGATTCTAACCAAAAGTGATTAAATGGGATTATTCGATATTTTAAGACGGGGCCTGTTTTGCATTATTGAAAATTTGGTGAGTGAGGAAATTTTTTTTCATGTAAAGATTAATTTTTTACGGCCCTGTTCCTTCTGTGACTTTTAAGAAAAATTTCATCCATCAGGTGGCTGACACTTGAACCGTAACTATCAATTTACCCAAGTTTGCACTACCTCCATCTTAATTTGCGGAATAAAGTTTCCAAATTTCCCAGAGTTTCGATCGGCAGAAATAAAAATTTGAATTTTCGAGACCAAAAGTAGATTCCAAAATCGAGCGTCTCGAGAAAGGTTTCCGACATAGTGAAAAATTTTAAAAGTAAAAACAATGTCCATTACACTCAAAATATTAAATTTTTCTTGGAAAAATTTAATTGCGTATATATCCTTTTCCCAAACTAAGATCCATTCTTGAAAATGAATGAATCTCTAATAACGCAGTGTTCGCAGCCCACTAAATGTTTGTTCACAGTGATTGTTCTTAGTGATTTTTTTTGAGTGATTACACAACCGATCAACTTTGCGGGTCCCAATTATCAAGCACCCCTTGCATAAATCATACATCCAGACAATCACTAAGACCAAATTAGCTGGGGATACGAACACGCGCTATAGACATCCATTTCATTTTTAAGATGACTTAATAAGTGGGGAAAAGGATATGTTCAGATTCTGACAGTCAGAACTAATAACTGTAACAAAAGAAAGCTTCAAATTTCAGTTATCAAAAAAAACTTGGATTTCTTGCTTTATAAAAATACATAACAAACTCACCCGGAATTTTTTATCTATTAAATTTTTTCAATTTATTTCAAATTTATGATGTTTTCGGCATTCGTCTGAGTGACTTTTATCTAAATATAAAAAAGTAAATTTTGAAAGAATCAGACGTCTACATGCCCAACAAAACATTTTAAAGATTGTATATCAAATTATTTAATTTGTGATCGGTCTATTCAACACGTTTAAGTGTGGTGAAAAAGGTTTAGTGGCTAGAGGGGCTTTAACGACCGGTCTTAGGAGTGTTAGGGAATTGGCTTCCTCAGCCCGCACCTCTCAGAATTAACCAAAAGGTTGTTAAAGGATATGTGTTGTTAAATGGTATAGTCTTTTCTATTGAATCACGCGTAGGTCAACTACGGTAGAACAGAAAAGCCACAAATTTTACACACGTTCTCAAATTCGCGTAGATATGGCCATAAATTAATGTTATATAATTAAGGCCCTACTGTGTTAGTTTTAATCATAAAACGAAGCTTTGAGATTTAAGCGGTTATAAAACTTACTTTTTGTAAAAAATTTTTGATCGTTAAACCGAACTTGGTATGATTTCTTTAATGAAATGAGTAATAGCATCAATTTTAGCCTCTTTTCCCAACACTCAAATTTAAATGATATCCTTGTCCAATTTATTGTTCAAGAAATTGATGGTCCAGAAACTTTCATTTTTCCTTTACTGGATTATAACTATACGATCAGCTTGAATCTNACCGATCCGATCCCGATCCGATCCAAAAAAAATTTGAGGCGACCGATCCGATCCAAAAAATTCTTCAGATGTGCCGACCCCTGGTCTGGGCTACGATTTTACTATAGAGCCAAAAAAATCAAAAATTTGAAAAGGATACAGGCTTCTTGGTGGTCAAAAATCTACTAATGTGTTGTCGTGAATTTTCGGTGAGACCTCAAGTTTGTGTGTAATACTTTTTCATTTTCAATTTTCTGATAGATTTGAATTTGTACATTGTATGTTACAATATGGCAAATAATGGCAAATCAGAAAAATAGGAAATAACCCAAAAAATTGCATCCTAAACCATCTGGTCTTTTTATCAAAACTAGAACTTTTGAGTACTAGATAATTACTTAATGAAAGATGCTTTGACAAAATATTGTTTAATTTTATTTTCAAGATGCATAAAATAGCGGTAGAGAGCAATTTATGAAAAAGCGCCATAGAGTCATAAGGTGTAACTGATAAGTTTTTTGCTTGGTACTTAAACTGAACTTTTTACAGTTGACTACAATGTACAAATGCAATGACGATAATTTGGAGAAATTTATGATTTCTACAATTGATACAAAATCTACAAAAATTTCATCTTCAACAAATTTGACAACCTGGATTCCAGCGATGATCGACAATGATACGGCATTATTCAACGAAAAATACATTTTGGCCTTGGAAGCTTCTGAACTTTCTGGAAATATCAGCGTTAATTCGTGGTTTAATCATGATGCTTACCATTCGGTAGCGAGTTCGATTCTTTATGCAGACAGATTTTTGTTGTTTAATTTGTTCAGTGGTTTAGGAAAAGTGTTCTCAACGTCCTAAATTGTTTATCAACTTTTTAAATTTCAACTTAAGATTTATAGGTCGCTGGTTTCATACGGCATGCCGCGGCAGGGCTGTTCGAATTGATTCGCGGCGTTCACAAAGTGTTTTACTGACTAAATCATACGAAAAAATCGAAATTTTCGTGATTATCTAAGTTTTTTTTATATAAAAGTCGAACAATAATTTTTTTTTGTGTGAGCTATCTTTTAAAAAAATTTGGACAAATTTTATAATTTTTCCTGGAAATACATTGTTTTTTCCGACGAATAATTCCCTAAAAAAGATGATGAGTCATCTTGAGTCAAGATTGGTATTTTAAATGCGACACTTTGATTCGGTAGCCGCCAAAATTTATGCCAATCAAATCGGCTTATTCTAAAATTCAGCTTTTGATTGATGCAAAAATCTCGCGTCGTTCGTCTCCTTCAAATAGTCGCGATCTGTCGGTAGTTCCACAAAATGGCTTATCTGATGAGAATTTTAAAGCCCTTTATGGCTAATTTTTCATCAAGTTAACTCAAATGGGGGAAAAGGAGCTAGAGAGCGACAAAAAATATCAGTGCCAAAGAGCGACAAATTTGATTTTTTGAAAATTTACAATTTTTTTTCAATTATTATTTGTCGAGAATGAAATCGTTAAAAACATTTAATAGATGGCGTTGGAATCGATACATTTAATCACCCCCTTCCTGCAAATAGTACTGAATCTCTTAAAATGAATACAAATTTTTTTATCCAGGGATTTATGGTCGCCTTATGGGTAGCTGGTGGTGTAGGTTTGACTTTTGGTGCCTTTGTTGGTTTACCGGTAAAAGAAAGATTTACCGGTGTAAAGACTCTTCAGGCGTGTTCTGGTGCACCGGTTTGGTTATCATGGTTGGCTAGTTATACTTGGGATTTAATTCAATCACTTCCAGCAACATTAACCGTTGTGGTCGTTTTTAACTTTGCTACAGGAATGAGACAAAATTTTACGATAAATAAAGTCAAATTCTCGGTTGTATACGTACATGTTTATTTTAAAATTAATTTTTCTTAATGAGAATCTCTTTATTATTTAAATTTCTAACTTTTATCGCAATAATTACAAGATATATTATATTATATTTCAACAAATGTTTATTTTACTTATAATTACAAACTGAAAATCCAAAATAGCACGAGACAGCGATAAATTAACATTAAAAAGGCGCTAGAGAGCCATATTCGAGCTTCAGTTTGACTCCCAAGAATCCTTATACTAGAGTAATACCGAACTCAAAAAATTTTGAGAATAAATTTTCAAAAGATTTTTAGCACCGAAATTGTGCGTGACTTAGACTTCTCATTTAATTTTCTCAGCAAGAACATTATTTTAATTATTGAGAGTAACAAATTTATTTTTACGAAAAAGTAATATTGTTAAAAAAAAATTTCCACTGACACTCTTGTTCTTTTGCTTTTGATTGACTAACCGGCCAAAAAAATAAAATGAGGCAAAATAAGAAACTCAGGCTGGATATACCAGGTATTTTCATCAATACTTCAAAGTGCATATGAGCAATTTGGTCAAAAATGAAATTGGCGGTAAAGAGTGATAAATTTAATTAAAAATGCGCTAGAGAGCGATTAATAAATTTAAAAATAAATGCTAGCGATAACTAAAGTTGAATTTAATCACTGGATTCCCCAAAATTTCATTAAAATAATCGCCTAAATGTAAGTCTCAGCTGTCCTTATAGACGCAAACCACAGTAGTTACAAAGCAAACTAATTTCAACCAATCACAGCGTGAGTACCGATTGGATACTAATATGCGTGGTTTTAAATTTGAGCTATAGCCTATAGGCCTATAGCTCGAGAAATTATAAAAAAAAACTTTAACCCTCCGAAGCATATAAAAAAAAGTTCCGCTAAGGCATAAAAGCCTTTTAGAAGGCTATTTTTTGAACGTTGTTTACAGAAAACTTTTATAAGATCAATCTTCATTTTTTCCTTCTAGAAAAAAACGTTTGAAAAGCAAGGTTATTTAAACCACGTGATACTACGTCATGGTAAGCTCTAGGAAATGTATGTTCACCTCCATAACTGCGCAGTGCTTTGTTCTACTTAATACTGTTGTCTGATTGACTTTATCTGTTGGGAATCAAAAAATATTTTTAAATAAGTTCAAAATATTCATGAAAAAATCACGTTTTTTAGGAAAAAATTGTTAGTTTTCTCGATTTAATGAAATTATTTGATTATTTTTACAATATTAAGCCAAATATGGTATAAGTGTATCACTCTGGCATTATTTTCACAATTGATTTATTTTTTCAAAACATATCAGTTTATCCATACTAAAATCGAAATCGGATATTTTGAAATTTCACTCCCAAAAAAATATTTCTGCTCCAGATATGTCTAGAAAGCTAATTATTTTCGCAAATTGTACTCAAAACACTTTCCTAAATACTGGCTAAATTAAAATTATAATTCCAAATTTTGATCAAAAAGTATTTTNTCAGATCTACTTAGAGTACTGCGTTAGACTATGAAGGACAAAGTATTCGCAAGTGATGGACAAAATGTACAGCAAGACCAAAAGAACCATATACAAAACAAACCCATAGACACTACAACCCACAAATTATTTTGAATTGTTAAGAAAATAATTAATTCGATAATATTAACAATATCTATGATGCAAATATGAGCTCAACATTCAACGATGATGCCCGAGACGATCAAATCCAGCGAATTCCGGCCCGAACAGATACAGAACCCATGATATATCTACCAGCCTGCATACAACAAATAAACATGGTGCCTGCACACACTGTCCGCGTTTTTTTGCTTCAAATTGCCAAAATTTGAGATTTGTCCGTTTATAATTCATTTACTCTTTTTTGTACTCCATTTTTTTGCTTTGCGGTAAATTTGATGCACAAATTGAAAATTTTCTATATATTTTCAAGGAGGAGTTTGCTTTTGCGTGAGGCTCCCAAATAAGCTGTTTTGACCACTAGGGGCAAAATTTCCAAAAAAGGCTTTCGCTCGGAGATGCGCATTCATATTTGGAAGTTGAATTGCAAAATAACAAGAAAAATGATAAGAAATCGAATGAGGAGTAGGCTTTTTAGTAGTTTTAGGGACACCTACACAAAACCATTTTCTATGCATAGGTTAAAGTATCAGATGCTCTGAATAGTTACTGGCAACTTCTTAAGAGTTGTACTACGTATTTGGAAAAAAAAATATTTCTGAAGCCAGGTTTCTCAGAAACTTCACTTGAAAATGTGTAAAAAAGAGCCCAATTATCGACGCCCACTCCCGTTAACTCCGACGTTAACCCTCCAAAGCATATAAAAAAAAGTTCCGCCAAGGCATAAAACCCTATTAGAAGGCTATTTTTTAGCGTTGTTTACAGAGAACTCTTATAAGATCAACCTTCAATTTTTCCTGTATGATCAAGTTGAAGAGTCAAACTTTTGAAAAACATATATTATATTCCAGAAATTTTATGCTTAATTCTAGAAAAAAACATTTGAAAAGCAAGGTTATTTAAACCACGTGATATTACGTCATGGTAAGCTCCAGGAAATGTATGTTCATCTCCATAACTGCGCAGTGTTTTGTTCTACTTAATACTTTTGTCTGATTGACTTTATCTGTTGGGAATCAAAAAATATTTTAAATAACTTCAAAATATTCATGAAAAAATCACGTTTTTTAGGAAAAAATTGTTAGTTTTCTCGATTTAATGAAATTATTTGATTATTTTTACAATATTAAGCCAAATATGGTATAAGTGTATCACTCTGGCATTATTTTCACAATTGATTTATTTTTTCAAAACATATCAGTTTATCCATACTAAAATCGAAATCGGATATTTTGAAATTTCACTCCCAAAAAAATATTTCTGCTCCAGATATTTCTAGAAAGCTAATTGTTTTCGCAAATTGTACTCAAAACACTTTCCTAAATACTGGCTAAATTAAAATTATAATTCCAAATTTTGATCAAAAAGTATTTATTCGAAAGTCACAGTTAAGCAAAAAATGGCCTTTCAATCAACTCGTTATAAAATTTGAACCAAGTATGTGAAAAAATTTTAGAAAATATTTTCAGATTCACATTGTTGACTTTTAAAATGTATTGGAAGGAGAAGTTTCTGCGATCATTTTTTCCATCATTTTTGGCTGATTTAAAGTGACTTTAGCCTTTCATATAATATGCCTCGGAGGGTTAAGGGCATTTAACATATATCCCTTTATCACTTTTTAGTTAGAATGCGTAGCCACTACTCCTTTTAACGTGTGATTTTAACGTTGTGGCTACGCATTCTAACCAAAAAGTGATAAAGGGATATGGATATACTTAACAAATTTGGTATCATATTGCAGGTGTCGACGGCATAAATACATTTGCAGAAAATTCTGGTTGTATTATTGTTCTATTAATTTTATTCTCAATGGCTCAGCTCCCATTTTGTTATTGCTTCAGTTTTATGTATAAAGAGCCATCNTTAGTTTTCTCGATTTAATGAAATTATTTGATTATTTTTACAATGTTAAGCCAAATATGGTATAAGTGTTAACTCTGGCATGATTTTCACAATTTATTTATTTTTTCAAAACATATCAGTTTATCCATACTAAAATCGAAATCGGATATTTTGAAATTTCACTCCCAAAAACATATTTCTGCTCCAGATATTTCTAGAAAGCTAATTGTTTTCGCAATTTGTACTCAAAACACTTTCCTAAATACTGGCTAAATTAAAATTATAATTCCAAATTTTGATCAAAAAGTATTTTTTCGAAAGTAACAGTTAAGCAAAAAATGGCCTTTCAATCAACTCGTGATAAAATTTGAACCAAGTATCCGAAAAAAATTTAGAAAATATTTTCAGATTCACATTGTTGAATTTTAAAATGTACTGGATTTAAAGTGACTTTAGCGTTTCAAAGGGCCTCGGAGGGTTAAGGGTAAGGGTATTTAACATATACTAAACAAATTTGGTATCATATTGCAGGTGTCGACGGCATAAATACATTTGCAGAAAATTCTGGTTGTATTATTGTTCTATTAATTTTATTCTCAATGGCTCAGCTCCCATTTTGTTATTGCTTCAGTTTTATGTATAAAGAGCCATCTAGTGCTATTATGTATACAAATATCGTCAACATTATCCTGGCACAAGCTAGTTTTATCATTGTATTCATTTTTGAAAATATAGGAAACTGTCTAATATTCTGTCTTAAATTTTGAAAGATTGTAAAACGATTTTTATGAACCTTATATTTTGTGAAAATCGGTTCTCTCACTATTAGGCGCCAAAGAGTGAAATTGAGTATCATTACCGCTTTGATTAAGGAGAAAAATTAAGCAAAATGTTATCGGACTGTTTTTCGAAATTTTGTGTCAATACAGTAAATAACCTCAAAATAATTTCGGGGTAAATTTCAAACTCATCGCATCGAAAATACAACCAAAACATTATCTCTATTCGACTCTATAATGACGGTATAACTAAGTATGTGTACGAGTGGCATACCGTATGCCGCATACGAGATCAAAATAAGTTTCAATCTCTAGCGCACCGAATGTACATTATTGCCCATGATTCCTTGTACGGCAATAAAAAGTCGACGACAGAATATATTTTGGAAATATTTTTGAAGCGATGCGATTAGTTTTTTTTTCCTCTGGGCTGTTTGTCGCATGAATTAAGTTGATTCTATGAGTAACTGATGCGAAAATGGTGCCTCCAATTTTATTTTTTGGCGCCCTCTAGTCAGTGAACTGATTATCACAGAGCCGAGAGACCACCACAAATGGTGTTCCTATAATTTCCAGGAACATTTTTTCAACAGACACTACCACTTAAAATTTTTTGTCTATTAAAATTGTAAACCAACAAATAATTTATAGACTCGAACTCGAGACCTAATGAATTAACATTAAGAACGAAACGATCTCTTCACTTAGCAGGGCTGTGGATCCACGATAGCTGAATGGAATGTAGCGCTTTCGAGCCAAAACCCTGCTAGGTGAAGAGATCGTTTCGTTCTTAATGTTAATTCATTAGGTCTCGAGTTCGAGTTTCATTGACTGCCACATATACAGGAAGCAGTATGTAATTTGTATTTACTGAGTTATTTCTGTATTACGGGTTATTAATAAAACAAATAATTTGTGTTCCAAAATATTAAACACGATTAAAAGAGTCGGTGAAAGAAACTGGAGAATTGTTAAATGATCTATTTTGCATTTTCCCTCAATTTTGCCTATCGAAAGGTCTACTTACTTTGTATTTGAATGCCAATTTTGAGCGAATTTGCGAAAAAAGTGATCTTATGATGGAGGCCTGTGCTATGTCAAATACCACTTATGTTACGTAAGAAATTTTATTTTTCTAAATTTTTAATAATTTTAAGGAATGGTTGTTCAAGGCAGCACAATTAAAAACTTATTTAATTTCCAGCTCATTTTTTTATTTACAGCAGCCGAAATTTAAGAATATATTTTTCCAACCAAAGTGAATCCTGAAAATGATTGTGATCTTTATAGCGCTTGTTCGAATCCCACTAGTGATTGTTTTGGGTACAATAATAGGCAAGGGTGTTTGATGTTGGGGGCTCCAAAGTTGATTGATGTGTAAAATCAGCAGATCAACCCCCTGGCCAATAAGGCAGCGTGTGATTGGACATTAGTGGGATTCTAACACGCGCTATAGAGATCACCAATGGTTCACCATCATTTTCAAGATTCACTTTGGCTGGAAAAAAGATATACATTAAAATATAACAACAGTCAGAGGAAAAATGAAAACGTTATCAAAAACTGTATAAAAAATAGCCTTACAAATTTATGCCCGGAACTTCTTGATTTAATAATTTTCAGAAATTATTGGTCAATGGAACAGGGAGGAATTGGGCAATATGTACTTTCACTTGGTTTATTGATTCCCGGTTACTTCTTGTTGCTTTGTTTAATTGAATACGAATACGGAACAAAAAAATTCAAGAACTTCAGAACCGAAGTTAAAAAAGGAAAGGGATCATCAAATTCTTTAATTTTAAAAATTTTAAATAATTAAACTTATTAATGACTAGTTTTTGTAAGTTATTTCTGAAATATAAAGGGGTACAAAAATAGCATCCATTCAGTATCAAAAAGCTAAATTTTGAACAACCTCTTCTAGTCAGATCATAGCTCGAAATGACTGCTTAAACATTTTCTTTTAATTATTAAAAAATGAAAATAAATTTTACAAAAATTTTTAAAACACCCTGTCATTTTGGAAAAAAAAATTTTCAAAAAAATATTGAGAATAATCGAAAAAAAATTGTTGACCTCTCAAACATTGTCCAAAATATTTCATACCCTAATCTGGGTACAACCCTAATCTGGGAACCATTATTTGTGTTTTCTATTTTGACTTGAAACATGGAATATTCATTTGGCTGATGCGCCTACGCGAAATGGTTGCCCAGATTAGTAATACTATATATTATACAATATATATAATAGTATATATATTCTAAAAGATATCTAAAATCCGCGAAGAGGGCCCATTTTTAGTAAATCAAGCCATAATTTTAGTATCATTTACTAAAAATGGTCCCTCTTCCCGGAATTAAGATTTTAGATTCCTAAAACAGCCATCAAAAAAGTATTCAAAACAAAATCAAAGCAAGTTGAAGATAAATTCGACGAAGTTGTAGATACCGATGTTACAAAGGAAAAGGAGGCAGTATTACGTGACAATTCTACAACGGCTGCTCTCAAAGTGATCGGATTGCACAAAAATTTTGGTAAATTTATCGCAGTGAATGATGTAAACTTTCGAGTGATGCCAAACGAATGTTTTGGGCTATTGGGGCCAAATGGGGCTGGGAAAACGACCACTTTTAAGATGGTGACTGGAGAACACACTATTTCAAAGGTTTTAAATATAATTACACAAAGCTTTGTCGAGCCGAANCCAGCTCATTTTTTTATTTACAGCAGCCGAAATTTAAGAATATATTTTTCCAACGAAAGTGAATCCTGAGAATGATTGTGATCTTTATAGCGCTTGTTCAAATCCCACTGGTGTTGTCTTAGTGATTGTTTTGGGTACAATAAGGGGGACGCCAAAGTTGATTGATGTGTAAAATCAGCAGATCAACCCCCTGGCCAATAAGGCAGCGTGGGATTGAACATTCACTTCGGTTGGAAAAAGGATATACATTGAAATACAACAACAGTCAGAGGAAAAATGAAACCGTTATCAAAAACTGTATAAAAAATAGCCTTACAAATTTATGCCCGGAACTTATTGATTAAATAATTTTCAGAAATTATTGGTCAATGGAACAGGGAGGAATTGGGCAATATGTACTTTCACTTGGTTTATTGATTCCCGGTTACTTCTTGTTGCTTTGTTTAATTGAATACGAATACGGAACAAAAAAAATCAAGAACTACAGAACCGAAGTTAAAAAAGGAAAGGGATCATCAAATTCTTTAATTTTAAAAATTTTAAATAATTAAACTTATTAATGACCAATTTTTGTGAGTTATTTCTGAAATATAAATAAGTACAAAAATAGCATCCATTCAGTATCAAAAAGCTAAATTTTGAACAACTTCTTCTGGTCAGATCATAGCTCGAAAAACTGCTTTAAATATTCCTTTTTTTAATTATTAAAAATGAAAAAAAGTTGTACAAAAATTTTTAAAACACCCTGTCATTTTTAAAAACAAAATTTTTTCAAAAAAATATTGATAATAATCGAAAAAAACTTATTGATCTCTCAAACATTGTCCAAAAATATTTTATACAACTCTAATCTGGGAACCATTATTTGTGTTGTCTATTTTGACTTGAAACATGGAATATTCATTTGGCTGATGCGCCTACGCGAAATGGTTGCCCAGATTAGTAATACTATATATTATATATATATATATTATAGTATAGTATTCAGGGTGTAAGGTTTTTCCCTTCTTTTTTCCAAATTGGATAGACTTGATTCCCGCCGTTTTGATTGGTTGAATCTGAGAAAGACATAGGTTTTTGCCAAAATTAACCGTTCTCATCGCTCTCCAATTTGGAAAAAAGAAGGGAAAAATCTTACACCCTGTATATATTCTAAAAGATATCTAAAATCCGCGAAGAGGGCCCATTTTTAGTAAATCAAGCCATAATTTTAGTATCATTTACTAAAAATGGTCCCTCTTCCCGATATTAAGATTTTAGATTCCTAAAACAGCCATCAAAAAAGTATTCAAAACAAAATCAAAGCAAGTTGAAGATAAATTCGACGAAGTTGTAGATACCGATGTTACAAAGGAAAAGGAGGCAGTATTACGTGACAATTCTACAACGGCTGCTCTCAAAGTGATCGGATTGCACAAAAATTTTGGTAAATTTATCGCAGTGAATGATGTAAACTTTCGAGTGATGCCAAACGAATGTTTTGGGCTATTGGGGCCAAATGGGGCTGGGAAAACGACCACTTTTAAGATGGTGACTGGAGAACACACTATTTCAAAGGTTTTAAATATAATTACACAAAGCTTTGTCGAGCCGAAGCTTTTTTCATTCGAATGCATCGACCTTCTTTGAATGATCAAAAAGACCATAAAACTTTTGCACTATTTTGATTGTGGGCCAAAAAATTAAAACTTATATTTCAAAAACCTAAAAGATTTTATTTTTAATTTAAAACTTTCTTTTTTTTCATATTTCGATATTTTAAAAATTCTTATTTTTAGTTAATTTTTGGTTTATCAAATTTTTGAAATTTTATGATCAATTGAAATTTTTGAATTAATTGAAACATCAATGAATTACTAATTTTTATTATTTTTTGGTATTCAAAAAAATAATTATATCTCGTATATGAACGCTCTATGAACACATTTTTCACCACTTTTTGTTTTTTCTTTCAAATATCCCCTTATCACCTTTTGGTTAGAATGCGTAGCCACTACTCCTTTTAACGTGTGATTTTAACGTTGTGGCTACGCATTCTAACCAAAAGGTGATAAAGGGATATCGCCTATCAAGCCATGTAGCAGCAGCTGCTAAGCAGCTTCAGAATAACGGGGCAGAAAACAGGGAATCAATTTTTGAAATTTGACTGCCTGGGAGCATTTTCAAGTCCCTAATTTTAGCATGTTTAACCTTGACAATAGTCTGATAACTTTTCAATTGTTAAGGGATGATTCAAAATTAAACCAAAAAAAACAACAATTATCGTGGCAAATTTGTTCGTCGGGCTTCATATATTCGGTATGATGGCCTTGATGACTGTCAAAGAAGCCGCTTTATTGGAAATCAGCGCTCAGCCGACGCATTTAATGTAAAAAAAACGTTCATAGCAAAAACGAATCATGGGTGACATGATTTTGGTTTTACCCGCCTCTAGCGACAAATTTACCAATTTTTAAATTAAGTAAAGCGTTAGCGACAAATTATGAAGCGTGGTAAATGTGTCGACTTAAGATTTTATTTTAAAATTTCATCTGAAATTTGTTTTAGGGAACTGCTATGATTGGCAAATACGACACTAACACAGACCGATTTGCTGCATCTCAACAATTTGGTTACTGTCCTCAATTTGATGCATTACTAGAACAATTAACTGGCCGGGAAATGCTGATCATTTATTCTAGACTCCGAGGTGTACCAGAAGAACAAATTAAATCGTCAGTTGAAACAATCATTAAATTGACTGGAGTCGGTATTCACGCGGATAAACCAGCTAGGGGTTAACATTTTGTGACATGTGTTTTGTGACATTTGTGGACTTTTCTATTCACTCTAACATAAAAATCAAGGCATTCGAAAATAATGGTTAATTAGCGATTTTTCATCCCAATCCCGAATTATTCTCTCTTATTTTCGATGAAAATGGATAAAAAAGGGAATAAAGCCAAAAATTTTCAACGTTTCCACATCGTTTATATTTTGATTTTTGGAAACGAGTGAATCGTTACGAGTCGTCTTGCAGAGAGAAATCGAGAAAATAGTCTGAATCGGACCATTTTTTCTATTTATTTTTTCAAAAACTCATAATAAATCTCAAATTTTATTTGAAAAAAAATTGGACCAAGTTTGTATTGATATTTTTTTCAAAAAGTGTGGTCATTTTGAGCTATATCCTGTTGCAATTCTTTCTGTTCGAAGTCGAAGCACTACACTCGTGTGTATAACTTCAGTTGTTGAATTCAATAATTTTGGAGAAAATGGTGGATAGGAGGCTGCTAGGCCTGTGATAGGCTGAATTATACACACGAGTGTAAGTGCTCGAACTTCGAAAGCGAATGAAAAAGAATTGCAACAGGATATCGAATAAGTCATTCACAAACGCCAGAACGGTGTGAACACCCTATTCAGTGAATAGTATTCACTACTGATAGGCACTTTGGTCGGGAAAAGATATTATATGCTTAGATCAGCACGGTGCCACCAACTCTGGTCCAAAATAATATTGTTAAAAAATACCAGGTTATACCAAATAATATCACCTGCTTTTTTTCACTGCTTTTATTGACATCATTTTATTTTTTGTTAGAAATTATAACCTCTGGACCAAGCTGGAAATTATTCTGGAGGAAATAAACGGAAATTATCTGTTGGGATAGCATTAGTGGGATTTCCACCAGTTTTAATTCTTGATGAACCTTCTTGTGGAATGGACCCAGGAGCTAGACGACAAGTTTGGAGCATCATCAGTGGAGCTCAACAGTTTTGGGCACAAAACAAAAAAAAGACATGGATAAAAACTCATGACAAAAATCCAGTATTATTATTTTCTAAGGTTTTAGGATCTCCAAATCAAATATTTGTCATTTGGAAACGCTTATAACTTTTTATTTACTAAAAATTAAAACAAGTTAATACCATAGGCTTTGCTGGATCGCTAATAGCGATTCGCTATTGTCAATAAGCGTATTAACCCTTTTTTAATTTTGACTAGAGGCGCTCTATTGATTTTTGAAATTTTTATTTCTGTATATCTCATTTTCTGATTTGAAATTATTCAGAATTTTTTTAATTTTTTTTATGTTGCTCTCATTTGATATGATTCATATCATATCCCTTTATGACCTTTTGCTTAATCTAAGAGATGTGGGTTGAGGGAGCCAATCTTAACACTCCTAAGACCCCTTCTAGCCACTCATGAGGCCGCTTTCTCTTCTTTTCAGCCCACATCTCTTAGATTAAGCAAAAGGTCATAAAGGGATATGAACCAAAATATACCTTGAGACCCTACAACCCCCTTAAAAAAATTATGCCTGGTTTTTGCGCGGGTGTTTTTTGTAGCCCATTATTTAGGCAGGCGCATGCGTTTTACTGACAAGTCATTCTATGGAAGAATGTGCTGCACTTTGTAACCGACTTGCAATTATCGTAAATGGACAGTTAAAATGTATAGGACTGGAGTCAATTGAAATTATCGGTTAATTTTAATTTTTTTTTAAAGTTTTTAACCCCTTGGCGCATTAAGGGTAAGATTTTTGTGTCACTAAATTTGTGACCAATATTTTTTTGGTATTTTGGGTAGTTTGACAAATTTTAAATTTGAGCTATAATTTAGTTTGGATTGGAATCAAATAATTTAATTAATTTTAAATACTTGTGTATCACTTTTTTGTAAATTTCATCGCATGATAATAATTAATTTTAGATCGTTTTTTTTCAAGAAAAAATATACCCACCTATACTTTAACCAACCGAACTCACTTTCTTATTTGAAGATATGGTGTCCGAACCGGTCACATTTCAAATACGAAAATTAAAAAAAAAACACACACATTTGATATTATAAAATGTTTTACAGCGGCCCCTGTCAGGGGGGACAATACCGCCGGCCTAATATCGCCAAAATTTGTTGGCAAAAAACTTTCGGCCATATGATCCCCCCTGTATTATAAATAATTGAAAAAAATTGGAAAATCGGATGAGTCTTTTCCAAAATCAGTGAACTATGTAACATAGTCTATGTTTGATTAAAGTTAAGGAAAAAATATAACTAACTACATGTATTTCACATACAGTATGTGCCAAGGATTTATTTGAACATGTGCGTCACGGAGTTAAAATAATTTAATCTTGAAAAAGGATATCTTACCCTTTTAAATATGACCCCTTATGCAGGAGGTCAGCAACATTTGAAATCGAAATTTATGAATGGGACGGATATTGAAATACAAGCACCCGATGTTGATGATGCTCTTTCATTCCTAGGCGTTTTTGTCAAAGTTTTGGAGAAGAAAGAGGTTTGTAAAAATTCAAATTATTAAATAATGATTTTTTTATAAAATTAAAAAATCGTTTCAATGTTTTTTGTCATAATGACAATGTCATTAGCCTTCTCAAAATTTTGAAATCGGTGAACTATATATAATATATTTTTATAGTCTANATATTAACCCTTTAATATATCCCTTTTAACGAACTAATGTTAATCTAGGATGTGCGGGCTGAGGAGTGGCTAGGAGAGGTCTTCGGAGTGTTAGGATTGGCTCCTACCGCCCGCACATCCTATATTAACATTAGTTCGTTAAAGGGATATTCGATTTTTTTATTTTCAGAACTATGTATAAAAAAATAAAAATTTTACTTTTGTTCAACTTAGGATTTTTTATTAATTTTGAGAACTAATTACCTTGAATTCGTATAATATTTTTGAATGTAAATCAGTGATTTAATCACTTCAGTTTATACCTTTTAGGTAAATTATTACCAAAATTATAGAAAACTCCAAAAACCTAATATTTTAGACATCCGCGAAACTCAACTCTGAAAAAGCGCCATTGTCAGAAATTTTCGAAAGGCTTGAAAAGGCAAAAGATATGAAATTGATAACTGGCTATACTGTTAATCAAACTACACTAGAACAAGTTTTTCTGCAACTGACGAAAAATCAACGAGAAGACCATCTTAATTAATATTATTATTATAATAAGTGTAAATAAATGTTTAGAATACTGCACTTTAGATAGATTTAACGTGATAGTATGAGTAACCATAAAATTGTTTGATAATTTGACTGGAAGTCTAAAAAAGTCACTTCAAAATTATGTACAGATAAGCCAGGGGAACCTCACCCTATTTATTTTATTAAGAGCTTAACGGTTAACTCTTGGAGTCACAGAAAAGAAAAGCTGAGCCACCAGACCACTCCATAGGCTCAATTTTCAGTAGGTGGCTTTAATAATAAAACTCATCAGGGAGATCATCTTCTCTTTTCGTGCATGGAAAGTTATAAAGTGAAAATTTCTCGAAACTAACAAATTTCAAAATTCTATAGAAATTTCATGTTTAGTGTTCCACGAATATTCAAGAATTGTACTTGGTGAATAACTGCAACAACCCAATCCTCCTAAACCCACCTTGGATAATGTTGTCCGATTAACGACCTTGGGGATAGTATATTGATTAATGCAAGATTTACTCAAAATAATATTGATTAATAGATAAGCTGAAGATTATATAATGAAAATTTGCGGCCCGATTTATTTTAGTAAAGTACACAATCTTCGTAAGTTAAGATTCGAGTGAAGGATTGTAGGCGCTGGATCGCTTTCTGTTATTTTTTTACGCGCTTACTTTAAGGTCGTCAAAAGGTACCCGCTCACAAATTGACTCAAGTGAAGATTATCAGACACAGGAATATTAATTATAGAAAAGCAATAATATTACAACAAATAATCCGGAACAATTTATGAAAGTTTTTGAATTATAATTTCAGTTCAGCAAATTTTGCTTAAGAAGAAGAGATTGAATATACTAATTTTCTCGACCATGAATACCCTCAAAATATGAAAAAAGAATTGTAGAGCAGATTATTTGTTCTCGCCATGTGTATTCGCAAGACTTCCAGAATGCTCCTACTAAAGCGATTTTCTAGATTTCAACACATATTTCATATAAATATCTGCTTTCACTGGGAGAATTTACCGGAATAAAGGATTTTTCCGTCTTTTGTCAAATTTATACTACATTCTGAACTTATCCCTAGGAGGAGTTCCGATTTAAAAAGTGAAAAACCTAAAATTAGGCGTTTTTGGCAGTTTTAAAAAATACCAGACTGAAATTCAAAAATGTGCTTCGCCTAAATGACGCGCAATAACATTTCCGTGGTTCATGCGAAGTTTGAGCTAATGGCGAGTAATGAGCTAATATGCGAGCTCTAGGGGGAATCCAGTTTGAAATTCGATTAGGCGATCTAGAACTTTCCGCATGGTGGCGCCCACGATTGGTCGAAAGGAATTCTAAAAAAATAAGGATAGATCTACCAAATGGCTATTCTTAAAAGTTTCGAAGCTGTTTTGTATTCCGATAAAGTGGTGTACAAAGGTACAATTTTACGACCGCTATTCCCTTAATGGAAATATTTGATGATTATCATTAGCAATACTTTTTTTAATTATACATTTTTTTCAAATATAATTATTTCCATACCAAAACCGAAATAATTTTTTCGAAATAACACTTCAAGCTAAAAATTTCAGGCCCGAAAAATTATTTATTTTTATCAAATGAGCGCTTTAAACACTCTCAAAAATTGTCAAGCGTAAAATTCTGAATTGCCGAAGGAGTCGAAAAATTTCTTTGCAGAACTTACTGTAAGTTACTTACACCAACTAACCATTTATGGAAACCCACTTTCGTGAAAAAACTTTCCATAAATGGTTATGGGTTTCCGTTAAAGGGTCATGGGTTTTCTTTACAGGGTAATGGGTTTCCATTACATGGTCATTTTTGGCTAAATTTGAAAAGTTGTTTTCAGCCAAAAAATTAGAAAAAAATTTTGGGGTTTTTTTCTAAATTACATGTTCAGGGATCAATTATAGAGCGTCGTAAAATGCGATTAAATTGGTGAATGGTCACTTCTTGCCGGAATCGATCGGTCACGAGTTTAAAGAACCAGATTACTGGTCTTTCCAACTCATCTGTTTCCTCAGAAACGTCCATTTTAATCTCGAATGAGAGACAGACAGTCCAACGCGTTTTTATACTAAGTCTTCAAAGCAGCTTCATGAACCATTAAGTTATGATGTTTCTGAGCATAATCTAGAAATCTTTTTAATTTTTTTATTATATTTCTTTGATGGAATTAAATTGGGAGAGATAAAAAGGGTAAGTAATTGAATTAGATTGGATTAAGAGGATATGCTCTGGTTAATGTTATTTCACATTTACATTGCAAATGGCTTCTAAATTAATTTTGTCCTACGTCTGAATGTGCCTTGACAGGGCCGCCCTAAATATCTTGTTGGCAGAAATGTCGATGAATCCCGCCCTTTAAAATATCAAATGTTCATTAATATGTTGATAGCTGCCCTAAATTCAAAATATTGCCTCTTCCAAGCCTTCTTTTTGACGAAATGTCGATGAAGCCGCCTTATTAATACAATTGTGGCAGGGAATGTTGATGAAGCCGCCCTAATATAATTTATGTTGACAGAAATGTCGATGAAAGCGCCGCTAAATTCCAAGAATGTTGCCTTATCCAAGTCTTCATTATTGGGGGGAAATTAATCTGGCAGAAATGTGGACCAAAGCGCCTTTATCGATATAGCCTATTGATTATCATGATCATGTTAATACTATATAGACCTCATTACAAAGGGGTTCCCATATCGTGAATTGTGCCAAATGTCGTAAATTTTTGGCAAAAAACTTTCGGCTGATATTGAGCCATTCCTGTATTAAATAAATTTAATCTACTAAGAGTAATATTATTTGAAATTTTGCATGTTCACCGACCCATTAAGTTAGTTTAAGCGCGATGAAAAAAGAGAATTAGCGTGACATTATATGCCCTGTATAGTTAACAATCTTACTTTTCCAGTTAAATAAATTGACCAGCTTAAACAACTCTTATGTCTTCTGTGTAGAAGAGTTAACCAAAAAAAAATAATAAATGAAAAATCCATAAAAAACCGTAGTAAGAGAAGCAAATTTTAGTGATGAACTTTTGCTTGACCCAACTATTCACCATGAAATTCAATTAACTAATTAATTTATTCGCTTTATTGAACTCTACTTTACAACTTTATTGCCTCAATTTCAATAATTATATAATGAGATGTATACTTTTAATTTTTCATTTTCTTCAGTGAATGTGACATCAGTTAGAATTGCGCAAAACTATTTTTGCAGATAATAGCAGGTCTCTTGAAACAGCTTGATGAAGATGAGTTATTTCGGATGACCCTAATCATAAATTAATAGCATTTAGGACCATAAGATGACCAAATAGTAGTTGGTGTCTCTTTACCATTTTGAAAAATTACCTAATCTAAGGTGGAAAATAATGGTTTACAAAAATTTGCAGTCTAAGTGGACACTTGAGGCACTTAGAAAATTATTAAATGTGATTCTAAAATACTTTCTAGTGTTGTTTGCAGTTAAGCTGATTTCTTATTTATCTGCTTCATGTCCTTTTTGCTTCTACCGAATAATATTCCGAATCATCTGACAGAAGCTATAAATGTCTTATTCATTGTCACATTGTCATTGGCATACTTTAATGTATCGCTACTGCAGCATAGGCCGAAAAATGGAGTTGACTAACTATTTGTTATTTAAGAGGTAGCATAGTGTTTTTTTAGATTTCGTCTATTGATGCCCTTCTAAGCGGATTAAATTATTAAAGTCAAATAAATCGTTGACCCACAGTACAATGTCATTTTTTGACCATTTAGTATCAGTCTCACACTAATTTTAAGCGATATCGTCATTATAGCTAGACGACTCGTCTTAAAAGACTTAGATATTTTTCAAGACCAAATCGTATCGTCAAAAATCACCGAGACCTTTACCAGCTGTACTGCTAGGCCCTGATTCATTATTCATGAATTTCGTCAAAAAATGGGTGTTCTTTGACATATTCGCCGGGTACAATGGCATTTTCGTCAAACGATATCATTTTTGTTAATAATAACTTCTTAGAAGTGAAGCGGAGCTGCTTAAGTTTTTCATTTGTCTATGTAGGCTTTTTAGATGCACTCAAAGTCTATACCCTGACGATTTGAAGTACGGAATTTTCAAACCTCCATGATGGTATCGATGTTTTAACTATTCGTAGAAAATTTTGGTCATTAAAGACGTAGAATTTTTTTCGTTTATGAAATTATCAAAAAAATTCATTTCAGGTCAACTTTTAATATTAACAGGAGTAGAAAAAAAGGATAAACTATAATTAACTTTCAAAAGATACTATGGTTAATAAAAAATAATTTGAAAAATAGAAAAAAATTTTAGGAAGCAATCCAAATTAGCGTATTCACTTCTGAGTCTAGATACAGTCTCCGTCGGATACTCCCTTTAATGCACGTTTGCTCAAAGTTTTGATATCTTAAAATTTCCACAAATCATGTTTTCTTCAAGAAATCCAAAAATTTTTGGATTAAAATTTAATTGTTTTGTATTTAGGCATTGCCTCAAATACGAAGTGGAACAAAATAAGTCATGATCCGATACATATTATTTATTACCTTACAAACATAACTACAAAAGATCTAAAAAATCATGCAAAAATCAAAAATTTTGTTATTTTTTAGGGTGAAACCGCTTGAAAAATGAGAATTACCTTAGATTCTGTATATGGGTTCTGTCGAATCTAGGCCGTCGTGCGTAACTCCCTTAAGGGAGTGGGTTGTCGCAATTTGAGCCTCTCCGAGGCCATTCCCACCCAACTAGGAAAGTATATTCCAAAACATTGTTCTATACTACAGAAACCAACTCTTTCGCGTAATTTCAAACTAACTGTAAGTCTGATACAATCCACCTACGCTTTTAAACAAAGCTTCCTAAAAGAACACAGTTTCGTACCTAACTCCTTCCATTTTCATCATTTTTTATTATTTGTTTGTGTCAGCTCCGAAAAGCCTTACAAATAATGCAAAAGCGCTCTTGTGTAATATTTGCTTTCACGAGACAAAATCGAAAAAGACCAAAAATTAAAAAATTTGAAAAGGCAAGTTTCGGAGGTCAGGCCAAAACTTCTCCTCCACCAGTTTGAGAGATACAGGTTCGACTCTACTGCATCTGAAAGCACATGCTTGTTTGACAATGAACTGAAGAGTTTTTTTTGAAATTTGCTTCGGGTCTTTGGGTGCCATGTAACTTTCATTTGAGCTAAATTTTGACAAAAATTCAGAAACCAGAAATATAATCATTCAAAATAATTTTTTCTAACTACAAATCAGTTTTAAGGATTTTTTGCAATTTTAACTCGGAGCGTCAAAATAAACAAATGAGCGATTCAATTTAATCATAAATAATCAATAATTTTTGTTTTCTTTTTTTTGCTGTTTAGCGCCGAAAGCAAGATTTAAAAACAAAACAATTTCATTATTGTTATGGCTCTCCGGAGCCTCACACAAAAAAAAATAAAAAATGATTGAAAAATCTAAGGCAGTAGTACGAACTGCGTGTCTTTTTAAAAAGCTTTTTAAATAAGCTGTAGGTGTCGCTAGCGTGGGATTTGTATCAGATTACTGTTAAGTTTAAAATTACCGCGAAAGGTTGGTTCTGTTAGTTACAAATGATTTTGGAGTATCACCTTTTGCTAGTTTGGCGGGAAAATGACCTTGGAAGAGGCTCAAACAGCGACACGCCACTCCCTTAAGGACGTGGGTCTGTTCGCAGATTTGACAGTTTACGAAGCTATTTTTGTATAAACTAGCAGAGCTGGATATCCAAAAAACTTTTGCATCTTGAAGAACAACTTCTTCGCAGTGATTTTATGTTACAGTAATCTTATACATCCCAAACTACGCCTAACACTACGCTTTTAAAAAAGTCTCCTAAAAAACACTCAGAATGAAATTCCTTCCTTTTTCATTTTTTTTTTTTTAACCCCATTTTTTTTTTGATTTATTTTTTTGTGTCAGGCTCCAAAGAAGCGTCACACATAATGCAATATTGTCTTTTACTTCGGAATTTGCTTGTGGCGGCCCACAAAAAAGCCAAAAAAAACAAAAATTATTGATTTATTTATGATTTTAAATTTGAAAGTGCCGCTAATTTGTTTTTCTTTTGCCTGCCTACCGAGTTAAAAATTGCCACCAAAATCCCTAAACTGTTTCTAGTATACGGAAAAAACATTATTTTGAAGCAGTTTTTCTAGTTTCTAAATTTTGGCGGCAAAAATTTTGGCTCAAAATGAAAAGTTGACATGGGCACCCAAGAACGCCGATCAAAATTTTCAAAAAAAACTCTCTAATGGGATTGTCAAACAAGTTCTGTGCTTTTCAGATGCAGGTATGAGCGAAACTGTATCTTTTTTAAACTGGTGGAGGAGATACCTGTTTGCCTGAGGCCTCCCAAACTGACCATTTCAAACATTTGGCAAAAAATCAAAAGTTGACATGTCCCCCAAGAGACGCCGAAGCAAAATTTAAAAAAAAATTCGATGTGAAGTGAACAAACTGCTTGCAATAAACAACAACTTGGGCTTGATAAATTTATTATTAAATTTACTTTCTACTCGATGATAAAACTTTTTCGCTGTTATCGAAAGCTATAACCTCTGGCGCAATTAATTAACTGGAATAAGGTTTAAGTTGTTCTAGTCGACCTTATTCTCTCTCCCAAAAACGTTATTTTGAATATTTGTTCTTTCAGTTATTTTATAGTACTACGGTTTTGTTTATTTCTTCTTGGCTGAATTTTCTAAGCAATTCGATGTATCTGTCTTATGAGCGCTTTCGACCATGTTCCATAGTTTTCTTGTTCGATTCCAAAAATGTAAATTTGCTAAAGTCGGTTTAATCATTTTCAAGACTTATCACTTGGAGTAGAGCTTCGTTCTTTTACTAGGGTGAAAACAGGGGAGGACGTTTTGTCGTCAAATATTTTTCGTCAATAGTTTTATATAATTTTGGTTTATTTTAAACCAAATCCTAATTCGGCCTATCATAAGCCAGACATTATTGAAAAATTCGCTTTGAATTTCCAAAGACCACATTTTGTCGTCAATGGTTAAATTTTTTTAAATCTGTTATTCGTTTCAAATTTTCTGTGAAATTTTTTTTTTATAATCCAATTTTTTTCTCATTTTTCGAACATTTGACAAAAAAAGAATTTTGTTTTTAATGAGAATTTTCAAAAAATTAGACGAAAAATGGTCTTCTCAAAATCGATAAAATTTTTTAAATAATCCTAGCTCTCTTTACCCTTTATTAAGCCCCCCCCTTATCATCCCTTATTCACCACTTTTTGTAATTATCCCGGCCCTGATCAGGAAACGTAGAGTGTTTTAAGTAGTAGGCCGGATAATTTTACAAAATGTGAATAGGGGATATGCGACGAAAAGGAGAAATGTGCCTCCGTATGTTTATTTTTTCGAAATTTTTAAATTACATTTTGCGATAAGGGTTTTATTGTAAATAATTGGCTTCCGAAATTTTCTTGGAATTCGAAATTGCCTAGGTGTCGAATTTTATTCCATGGCGTTACAAGAAGTGAAAGGTGGGTACCCAATGGAAATCACAGGATTGTTTGAATTTCGCTGTGATGTGATTGCACAATGTCTTTTTTGTGACGGTCATTGATAAATTCGACACATAGGCCATTCCATTTTCGATATCCCGTTATCACCCACTGTTGTTACTTTTTTTGGCCCTTTGATAGCAAACGTAGTAGATAAGATATTTTAAGTAGTAGGGCCAAGAAAGTAACAAAAAGTGTGATGAGAAGGCATATAAAACCAATGAAAATATTGGCAGGGATCTTCCGTTTCACTATAAACGAGACTTCGTATTTTAAACAAAAAGTTTGATCAATTCTCGTAAACCAAACATCGGTTTTTCGACCCAACCTTTTCTTTCATTTGCCTCATCTCGTTTTGTTTTATTTTATTCAAAAAGTTCTTTTTGTCGCTGGATCAAAGTCTAGAGTGGATCTAAAATGTTTAACAAGTAAAGCCATAATACTATTAACAATTGTCATCTATCATTATGAAAACAAATTCCTATAAGTTTCCTTTCTCTACCTGTTACAGTGTACAGCATGTGCTTTTTTCTTGCGAAATGAAATTGTCATTAGCGTAATTACGGGCAATAAAAAATGGTAACTAGGTGGATTATATTTTCAAACCCTTGACATCGGGGGTATAGTTGACGTTTTCAAAATTTCATCCACCTAGTTACCATTTTTATTGGCCGTGTAATAACCTAAATGACAATTTTCATTTCGCAAGTAAAAAAAAACACATACTGTATATACAAATATTTATTTTCTAAACACTCACAAATGTGTTTTTGCGCTCCTTTTTACAAAACTTCACCTTGCACCCACAGAATTGTGGAGGACCCTATTCCTGCAAAAAAACTTTGATTCTCTCTGAAGGAAAACACTAATTTTGCATGATAGAAAAACCAGTCCCTCTGCCACTTTTCTCGCACTATGTATCGCGAAGTGCTTCTGCCCAAAATTCGCCGCACCAATCGATTGGTCGACGGCAAATACAGCGCGGACACCCTAAAATCCATGCGAGACTATAAATTCTTCTTGGTGCTTAAGGGCGGTAGCAGGCGAATTGTGGCAGACTGGGGCGTCAATTTTAAACTTTACGAAAATAATTAGTTGGTTTTTTTTTTGCTGCTTATGTATCGTTAGCTGAAACCACATAAATGTGCTTATCAGCTCATTAAAAATCATTTTTTCATCTATTTAAGGAACGATTTGAGCTTTCAAATTTTATTTTATAATTTTCGTAAAATTTTCGAAAAAATTCAAACTCTGTGAATAAAAACAAAATATAAAATCCCCTTTAACTTTTTCATGCATGTTTCACTCTATTTTCTGGACTGCCTGTTTGAAATATCATGAAAATGTTTTTGTCATTTTGTTGGACTCTTTAGAAATTATTATGAAAATTTTCCGCAAATCAAGTCCAAAAATTTAATTAGTAGTTTTTTTGAAATCTCTGTAAAAAATTTCAGGCCGAATCACTTGTGAAATTTTCTGGTATCTATTTGTTTTCCGTATTTTCAACCGATGCAAGGGTCAAGTGAATATTCGTTTTCTGAAACTTCTTGATGAAATTTACAACCACTTGCTTAAGGAAACCGTTTGTGCACTTTTGGCACGCAATTTATAAAAATTTTATTTTCCTCAAAAATCTCAAGTTAAATTTGGGTGTTATAGGCTACTTTTATTTTGGAAAGTCAGGACATTTTTTCAAATTTAATCGCCAAATTGAAGGTCAATTTTTTTTCTAAAAAAGCTGTTTTTATCCATTTTTCATGGAAAAAAAACTTTCCATATGAGAATTTTTCTTCATGTGCGATAATTATTCTCCAAACTTTAATTTAGTGCATAACACCGACAATGTCTGAAGTTTTATTAAATATTGCTTTCAAAAAAATTCTCACATCGGCTGTCAAGTTTGGAAATGTGGAGTCATAATGAAAAGTTGGTTTTTGATGTTTTTACAGATACTTAAGTATTTGTAAAAAGTTTAAAAATATAAACGTTTGCAAGTATGGACACTTTCTTTTAGATAAAAAGTAATATAAAAAAATTTTTTCACATTTTTTTTTTCTTTCAAAAATCGCTCCGAAAAAATGTACCAATCTGCCACATCGCAGCGACCCCCTAAATCTGCCGCTACTAGCACTTTAGTCTGAATATGTTTTTTTTGAAAAAGTAACGATATAAGTCACGCCATAAATTCGTTTAACACTCAAATCAACTCAACACTCGCTTCATACGAGGTGACTACTGCTTGGTTTTTAAACTCCTTTTATGTGGTTTTCTGATTCTAAAATCTTTGAAATATAAAGTTTTACAAATTATCGAAAAAAAACGCAACGATGTTCTCCATTAGTAATGGACCATTAGTAATGGTTCCATTACCCTCAAGGGCATCTTATGTTGAACACAAATTTCAATTTTTTTAAGAAATTATCACGAATCAATTTTGAGATAAAATTCGTTACGGTGCTTACTATAATTCTTTCAATTAAGCCTAAGAAGAACTTCTTATTGTTTGATTAAAAATTTGTGATGACCAAGCCTGGTTCTAGTTCCTCTGTTCTTCTTCTTCTACTATTTCTGTTATTTCGCTTCAACTTCAGCGGGATAATAGTCTTTTTTTGATAAAGAGCCCATTTCATTATAATCGGATCCTTGTAGTGTTATCTGAAGTAAAGTTGCGAGTTTATCGGAAAACATATCGATAACGGGTCCTCCTGGAACATTATAATGCTAGTTTTTTCAGCCGAAATTTTTAGTATAATTCGGCTTTTGAAAACGACTCATCACGATTTAGTTCTTAGATAGCTGATACTGAGCAAAAATATTTAGTGATAAATAAAATTAAAAAAATGTCCAAATCGGGACTATTTTTAGATTTTTCGGAAAGTTACTGAAATTGTTTAATTTATCAGTTTCTTGTTCAAAAAATTAGGAAACAATGTCAAATTCACCAGTATCCTTTCCCGTTCATCTTAGAGCTTTGCGCATACGTAAACCATTTTTTAACCTCAACAATTGTTTATAAGCAAAAATTAGTAATAAAGTTCTTCATATCATTTTCCAACAAAACTCCATCTCAAAAACGTTACTATTCTTATAGCGTGTGTTCGGAATCCCACTGATGTTGTCTAAGTGATTGTTCTTTAGTGATTTTGCTGTGAGTGTTTCACACTGATCAAATTTAGCGGTCTCAATATCAAGCACCTTGCCTATAATTATACTCAAGGACGATCAGTAAGACAACATTAGTGGGATTCGAACACCGCGCTATAGAGATAGTAAACGTTTTTGAGATGGAGTTCGTTCTGGAGAAGGGATATAGTTTATTTAATTATTTACTTTCTGCCTGAGGTGAACTACAAATATGTGAGAAAAGAATAAGATCTGAATTTTTGAAAAACTTTTTTACTAAAAAATAATTTTTTGATTTTTGAGCTTCGAATATATTTAATATAACAGAAACAAAAATATTCTCCCCAATTTCGGGATTTCAATCAAACAATCATGGCTTATGAATTCAAGATCTAGACAAGATACCGCCATTAATTCAGGACCGAAACATAAAGAATTTTGGTAAATTTTGTTGGGTTTCGTGAGACATAAAATATATATTTTTATTCTATCATTGGATAGTTTTTTATTGACGTTTCGGCTTACCATCCATTATCGGTGGATTGGCCACCGATAATTGGCTGGTAAGCCGAAACGTCAATAAAAACTATTCTATGATAGAATAAAGAATATAATTTTGATTAAACTTAGGCTAAATTGAAAAAAAATTTGAGTTGCACAGTTTGTGTCACGGGTTAAAATTCTGATATAATTACCTTTATTTATAAATTGTGGTTCTTTAAAGGTTTCTGTCTCAACCTTGGACAAATTCTATGATCATCTGTTTCTGAAATCGTCATAATTTGTCTTCTGCGTATGCCACTATTTTTGTGGTATATAATACTGGTCGTTTCTCGTGGACCCCGAAATCAATACTTTCCAATCCTCACTAAGGTTCGTATTATCTCTTTTGTGGAGGACTATCAGTATCTATCGATTCTCTGTATCATTTCGTAACTATGTATACAGTGTTATAAATTCTTGATTCGAATTACAAATTTCGCGTGTGTAAAAATTCAGGAGTATTTCGCGTATTATATTTATCAAAATTTTTTTTTAAATCAGCTATTTTCGGGGTTTGTTCTGTTTTTCATTTATTTTTCTTAAAAATTTTTTTTTCAAAACATTTTTTAAATGGATCAGCTGAATTTTCGGATTATTTCTGTTTTTTCGTCACCATAAAGATGTTTCTATCGTCGACTAGACTATCGAATATAAAATTATATTATGTAATACCTAGGCATCAAGGGGACTTTCTTTGTTTTTAAATGCTCATACTCGGTTTTCTCTCAGGTAGTTAACCCTTTAACTCCAAATATTATTTGCAAGAGTTATGGTTCTGTCATATAAATTTGAATAGATAATATAATAGTCATGGCCAGAGTCTGGCCGCCAGACTCTCAAAAAAATTCTTTGATGCACTCAGATAAATCTTCTTCGATTTATAGCAGTTTGTTATACAAAAGATCACCGTTTTTTGGTTTGAAAGAGAAAGGAAACTAATTCTGAACCCAACATTCATAATGAATATCCTATCACGTATTCCTGGGCTTCATTAGCCATTTTTTTAAATAATTCGGCTTTTGAAACGGACTCATCTGATTGAGATCTCAGATCGCTCACATTAACTGAGCACAAATATCTAGTGTTTAAATAAATAAGAAAAAATTGGTTCTGAATCGGACAATTGTGAAGATTTTTTGAGATAACTGAATTTGTTAGGTATCAGTTTTTGTAAAATGGAAAACAATGGCCTGATTCGTACCATTTTTTTCTAACTCTATTTGTTGTCTTTATATTTGTTGCTCAGTTTGAGCTATCTTAAAAACTCAATCGGAAATGAGTCGTTTTTCAAAGCCGGATTTTATTAAAAAATTTTGGCTTAAAACAATTGGCCTGAAAGGCCGAGGACAGTACCGTAATAGATATATTCCAGATGAGATCTCTAGGCTTTCGGGGGAATACGCGTTAGACCAATTGAGGCAACGGATTATAACAATGCTGGACTAAATAAGAGTTCGAAAAACAGTTCAAACGCGAATTCGGCAAGCTTAGCGATCTTTATCTATGATATTATGCAAACAAATATGGCTTCACCGATAGCTGGAAGATTCAAGCTGAAGATGTTTAATTAAAGTTAATTTATAAGAAATTTAATTGATGGATTATTTGCCATTATGTCCTTACGAATTATGGTTCAATAAAAGGTATTCGGGAAATATTCAGAAATTATAACGAAATGAGAACATTTAATATAATATCTGACGTCAGCTTGTTGTTTCTTACCAAAAACAAATGATTTTGAAAATTTTCACAACTTTTCTCATAAGTTTTTTAGGAGTCTGTGAAAAATCCAATATCTTTGGATAGAACCTTAATTTCAGTATTTGAGTCCAACTTTTTCTGTTCAACCCTCCGAAGCATAAAGCCTTTTAAAGGTGGCTTGAAAGTGGCTTGAGACTTCTAAAACAGCTAAAAAATTGATGGAAAATGATCGCAGAAAACCTCTCTTTCGAATATATTTTGAAATTCAACAATGTGAACTAAAAATATCACCTAAATTTCCGGATATTAGTTCAAAATTTTATGACGAATGATTAAAGGCGATTTTTTGTTAACCATTGAACGTTTCGTGATAAAACTTTCAGTGGAGGCACAAAACCTCATTTGCGTTTCAACTCTTGAGCGCTTATAGTGTGATAACCAGACATTGGATTTTACCTCACTTTTAAGCAGAAGGCCAAAAATTTCAGGATAATTAATCAGAATTACTCTAACAACATAAAACTTTAAAAGGGTACGTAAATAAGCAACGAAAAATGACGTTTATCCTTTTTCTCATAGTCTGGAATTTTTCCATTTTTCTCTTTTTTTCTGAATTTCACTCGCGGAAAAAAACAACAAGAGTTCTAGCTACAGTAGAGCCATTATTAATTGAATGACAGATTCTCCGAGACTTTCCTAAAACTGATCTCCTCATAAAATTTCTACGGTTTGACAAGATTAAAGGATTAGCGATCAAAGGTTTTCTGAGAAAATTGGCCCAAAAAGTTAAGAAAAAATAACTTTGAAGGATCATCGTAAAATTTATTTTAAGTTTTATTTTTGAACTTCTTGGAGCAAACCTCTATCTAAGATTTTTCTAATTTTTATTTTGAGAGCTGTTAATTCGTCCCCTTATGAGACTTTTTTTAAACTTTTCAAACCTTCAAATGAGGTTCTTGAACGTTCCAAGGGTTTAAGTTTACTTCCGAAAAATAATTTTTGACCCAAATCGGAAATTAAAAAATTTTAAATCAAGCCATTTTTAGGAAGGTTTCGAGGTAGAATTGCCAAAAATTAGCTCTGGACATATCTTGGAGCAAAAATATTTTTTTCGTGAGTTGAATTTCAAAATAATCTTATTTCATATCAATATCGATAAAATGAATTTTTGAAAAATATTTAATTTGTGAAAATCATGCCAGAGTGGTAGTCTGATAACCATATTTTGTTCTTGATATTGTATCNAAAAAAATTAAAAAGATTTTCTAGATTATCTCAGAAACATCATAACTTATGGTTCATAAGCCTGCATTTAAGACTTAGTATAAAAACCGCGTTGACTGTCTCTCTCTCATTCGAGATTAAAATGGACGTTTCTGAGGAAACAGATATCGAAAGACCAGGTACCTCTGGTTCTTTTAACTCGTAGACTCGATTTCCGGCAAGAAGTGACCATTCACCATTTAATCGCATTTTACGACGCTTAATCATTTATGACAAGATCAGTTATAAAGTTATTGATTAACTTTATGACAAAATGACGTTTGTGCGTTTTTCTTTGACAATTTTAACTGTATTACAGTCTTCAGTTATATGCTTGATTTAAACGCAACGACACGGATGGTGCAAAGACACTACGGGTCCAGAGATTGTCGGCCACTTCGGGAGTTAATTTTTTGGACACACTTTTTGGAAAAAAGAAAAAAGTTCTTTTTTCCATTTCACCAAAGTCCAAAAACGATCACGTGACCTTCAAATTAAGAAATAAGGTTTTGGTTAAAGTACACAAATATTACTCAAATTACGCCGAAAAAATTTGTGGGCTAATAAACACTTAATTTAAGAGTTTTGAACATAATGGTATTCTTCAAAAAGGTCACGTGATCCTATTTTTCAAGAAATCAGGATTTATTTATGCCATATTTCAACCCTTATTATTAGATTATTTTTTGTCACGTGATTTATCCGGAGTAATGAGAAAAAAGTCTAAAAAACATTTGAAGTTCAACAAAATTATAATTACAAAATATAAAATCCCCTTTTATCAGCCTTCAGCCGATTGGGGGATCAGTTGTCAACAAAATTGAATGCAAAATATAATATTCTCCTTTATCGCCGATTTGGGGCTCATTGTTCAACAAAATTAAATAAAAATATAAAATTCCCTTTTATCGGCTTTCGGCCGATTGGAGCTCATTAATCAACAAAAATGTATTTAAAAATATTTAATTCCCATTTATCGGCTTTTGGCCGATTAGAGCTCATTTTTGGACAAAATTATATACAAATGTAAAATCCCCCTTTATTGGCTTTTGGCCGATTGGAGCTCATTTTTTAACAAAATTATATATAAATATAAAATACCCTTTTATCGGCCTAAGATTTTGAGCTAATTTTTCAACAAAGTTAAATAAAAAATATCCCTTTATCGACCTTCGGCCGATTTTGGGCACTTTTTCCAACAAAATTAATTAAAAAACCCCTTGTCTAAACCACGGCGGGTAGTGAAACGTGTCCTTATCTCTTATAAATGTTCTGGAGAATACTTGATAAGAATTTTAGCCATGCAAATATATTCTTTGAGGAAATAGATTTTGAAGTCTGAAATTGTGAAAAATCGTCGGTTATTTGGCGTTTAAGAATTGTTCGCCTGATCATAAAAAGCTTGTCTTAAAAGATAGACATACTCCCGTTACGTGATCTGTGAAAATTGGAGCTCAGTTTGATATACCGTCTGGGAGGAGAAAAATTTTGCAGTTTTGACAATTTCTTATTGTGATCATACTTCACCTTTTGGTGTAATGGTCAAAAATAATTTGTGATGCACTTTTTCGAAAGATTACGGATAGATCTACAAATAANGTTAAGCTATCTTGTAGAGAATTTTTTTTGGTCATTTTAAGAACAAGGATTTTTTTTGTTTTTGAGATTTGTTTCTAAAAAAACGGTTTAAAGGTGCGAAAAGTGACCTTTTAGTCCTCGGGTTCTCACGGGAGTTAAAATAGCAGTATCACCAATTAAATAAGCTGAATCGACAGCGAAGAGTTTTCTCCAAGATGGTTTTTAATTGCAACGTTATCGGATGTACCGGCTGGTCAAAATTAACCGGTGAAGTATACCTTCCGGTACCGGAAGTGATATTTCAATGATATACAGGGTGTAAGGTTTTTCCCTTCTTTTTTCCAAATTGGATACACTTGATTCCCGACGTTTTGATTGGTTGAATCTGAGAAAGACGTAGGTTTTTGCCGAAATTAACCATTCACATTAGCGTTCTCATCGCTATCCAATTTGGAAAAAAGAAGGGAAAAATCTTACACCCTGTAAAAAATTTCAAAAGTAAAATAATCTAAAAATTTGAAAGATACAAACGTTGCGGCGAATCAACAGCCTGACATTTTAAATAAGCCAATGAAATCCGCTTAAATATGGACAGCAACCCAATCATATTCTATTATTTCGAATCTTTCAAATATTCAGGATCTGTTTGGCGAGGGTATTTAATCGATATCGAAGATTAATATATTATATTATTATACTGATAGTATAAGTATAATACTTGCGTAAGGATAAAGACGATTTGAAATAAGAAATTTCAAAACTCAAAAATGGGTATCGATGTTTTTAAGCTATCGTGTAGAGAATTTTTTTTGGTCATTTTAAGAACAAGGATTTTTTTTGTTTTTGAGATTTGTTTCTAAAAAAACGGTTTAAAGGTGCGAAAAGTGACCTTTTAGTCCTCGGGTTCTCACGGGAGTTAAAATAGCAGTATCACCAATTAAATAAGCTGAATCGACAGCGAAGAGTTTTCTCCAAGATGGTTTTTAATTGCAACGTTATCGGATGTACCGGCTGGTCAAAATTAACCGGTGAAGTATACCTTCCGGTACCGGAAGTGATATTTCAATGATATACAGGGTGTAAGGTTTTTCCCTTCTTTTTTCCAAATTGGATAGACTTGATTTCCGCCGTTTTGATTGGTTGAATCTGAGAAAGACGTAGGTTTTNTTTTGCCAAAATTAATCGTTCTCATTAGCGTTCTCATCGCTCTCCAATTTTGAAAAAAGAAGGGAAAAATCTTACACCCTGTACATGTACCAAAAGATGCTAAATTATCGGTTTTCTAGAGACGGTATTATAAACTGGGGGTCAGAAGTGACCGCAAGGTGGTGCCAGAGGGGAATTTATATTCTGAGTGTAAACCGAAAGTGATATTTTCCCATGCTATGAATTGCCCTCTGGCGCCACCTTGCGGTCACCCCTAGTTTATAATACCGTCTCCAGAAAACCGATAATTTAGCATCTTTTGGTACCATACATGTATATCATTGAAATATCACTTCCGGTACCGGAAGCTATACTTCACCGGTTAATTTTGACCAGCCGATACATCCGATAACGTTGCAATTAAAAAAATCTTGGAGAAAACCCTTCGCTGTCGAGTCAGCTTATTTAATTTGTGATACCACTATTTTAACTCCCGTGAGAACCCGAGGACTAAAAGGTCACTTTTCGCACCTTGAAAAAAATCTCAAAACAAAAAAATCCTTGGTCTTAAAATGACCAAAAAAAATTCTCTACAAGATAGCTTAACCCTTGGAATCATAGAGCCGATATATCGGCTCAAGCCTACCTAAAACCTTCTAAAAAGGGCGAAAAAAAATGTCACAGAATTGTTTGTTCCGAATACATTATAAAGAATTTTGCGGTAATTCCGAAAAAAATACTCATTTTTTTTTGGATATTTGGTTCGAATATTACGNATCTTACACCCTGTAAAAAATTTTCAAAAAGTAAATAATCTAAAAAATTTTTGAAAGATAAAACGTTTGCGGCGAATCAACAGCCTGACATGTTTAAAGATAAGCCAATGAAATCCGCTTAAATATGGACAGCAACCAATCAGTATTCTATTATTTCGGAATCTTTCAAATATTCAGGAATTCCTGTTTGCGAGGGGTATTTAATCGATATCGAAGATTAATATATTATATTATTATTACTGATAGTATAAGTTATAATACTTGCCGTAAGGATTAAAGACGATTCTTGAAATAAGAAATTTCAAAACTCAAAAAATGGGTATCGATGTTTTTTTAAGCGATCGTGCTTAGAGATTTTTTTTGGTCTTTTTAAGAACAAGGATTTTTTTGTTTTTGAGATTTGTTTCTAAAAAAACGCGTTTAAAGGTGCGAACAAGTGACCCTTTTTATTCCTCGGGTTCTCACGCGGAGTTAAAATAGCAGGTATCACCAATTAAATAGCTGAATCGACAGCCGAAGGTTTTCTCCAAGGATGGTTTTAATTGCCAACGTTTAGTTCGATGGTACCGCTGGTCAAAATTAACCGCGTGAGGTATACCTTCCGGTTACCGGAAGTGATATTTCAATGAGTTATAACAGGGTGTAAGGTTTTTCCTTCTTTTCCAAAATGGGATAGACTTGATTTTCCGCCGTTTTTGATTGGGTTGGAATCTGAGAAAGACGTAGGTTTTTGCCAAAAATTAATCTTTCTCATAGCGTTCTCATCGCTCTCCAATTTTGAAAAAAAAGAAGGGAAAAAATACTTACACCCTGGTACATGTACCAAAAGATTTGGCCTAAATATCGGTTTCTAGAGACGGTATATATAAACTGGGGGTCAGAAGTGACGCAAGGGTGGTGCCAGAGGGGAATTTATATTCTGAGTGTAAACCGAAAGGATATTCCCCATGCTATGAATGCACCCTCTGGCGCCACCTTGCGGTCACCCCTAGTTTATAATACCGTTCTCCAGAAAACCGAGTAATTTAGCATCTTTTAGGTACCATTACATGATATCATTGAAATATCAGCTTTCGGTTACCGGAAAGCTATACTTCACGTGGTTAATTTGACAGCCGATACATCCGATAACGTGCAATTAAAAAAATCTTGGAGAGAAAACCCTTGTCGCTGTCGAGTCAGCTTATTTAATTTTGTGGATCCCGCTATTTAACTCCCGTGAGAAACCCGAGGGACTAAAAGGTCACTTTTCGATCTTGAAAAAAATCGTCCAAAACAAGAAAAAAATCCTTGGTCTTAAAATGACAAAAAAAATTCTCTACAAGATAGCTTAACCTTGGAATCATAGAGCCGATATATCGGCTCAAGCCTACCTAAAAACCTTTCTAAAAGGGCGGAAAAAAAATGTCACAGGAATTGTTTGTTCCGAATACATTATAAAGAAATTTTGCGGGTAAATTCCGAAAAAATACTCAATTTTTTTTTTGGGATATTTGTTCGAATTATTACGTGGGATTGATTTTTTGAGATTTTCGGCCAAAGTTTTCACTTCCGGAGGATAATTAGTTCGAAACTAGACATTCAAATACAAATGTGAGGTAAGGCCAGTTTTTTAGGAAAGTGTTTTGTGCATACAAGAGCACTTAGCAGTAAAAATTATTCGTATCTTGGGACAGATATTTTTTTTTGGAAGTGAAATTTCAAAAATTCAATTTAAGTATTTCCATTGAAAAATTATTATTTATTAAAAATTAATTTAATCGATCCAAAATTGTCCACACTGCTCACTTTGATTACTACATAAAATGAAAAATAATGATAAAAAGTGTTATTTATCTGCTTTTATTTGAAATTAGCCATTTTTACATAGAAATTTTGTGATTTTTTCATCCATTTTTTGAAAAATAACTTTTTGGATGATTGATTAAATAGATCTAATCGGATTCATGTGTGACGTAGGGCATTATTACTTGTGCGTTGGAACGCATGAAATAAAAAATTTGTGAAGACTACGATGACACGTATCACGTAATAGCTCCCTTGGTTTTCCACTATAATTTTCTAGGAACTAAAAATCAAATTTCTAGAATGGTGAAATTGGATTGATGCAAAAATATAACTTTTCAGCTTCCTATTTTGCAAAAGGAAATTGGAGCTTCAACTTACCTTGAGCCTGTCTGTAAACAACGGTCCCAAGAGAGCCGATATATCGGTCTCTGGTGCCTTGGCGGAACTTTTTTTTCTGTGATTCCAGGGGTTAAAAACATCGATACGCATTTTTGAGTTTTGATATTTCTTATTTCAAATCGTCAAATACTTATTTAGTATATTATCGGTTAGTAACCTTACCGAAGTATTTATTCTTACCCAGGTATAATCTTTGATATACAGTTCATAGACGATTTGAAATTATTCTTTTTTGAAAAAATTTCAAAAACGAAAAAAAAACTAGGTCTTAAAATGACCACAAAAAAATCTCTACAAGATGGGCTGATGAAATCGATAGCCATTTTTGACTTTTGAAATTCCTTATTTTAAATCGTCACGCTGTACCGGATCAAAAAATAGAAAAATCGGAAGGTTCAATTAAAGAGTATCATTTTGTGATTACGCTGGATAAAAAAATAATAAAATCGGGCATAACATTTATGATGGTTAAAAACTTCAAATTCACTGAAATTGACCACTTTGGCGCCCTCAAAGGAGTTTCAAGTGGCGTAGAAACAAAAGGTGGAACGTTGTAAAAACTCCGATATAGACTTTATCGCTTTCTGAGCCCTCAGACGATTTTAAATAAGAAATTTCAAAATTAAAAAATGGGTATCAATGTTTTTAAGCTATCTTGTAGAGAATTTTTTTCTGGTTATTTTAAGACCCAGGATTTTTTTGTTCTTCAAAAATTTTCTAAAAAAATCGATTTTTCGATTAATTTTTCGAGATTTTACAGGTAGTCCGGAATCCAGTTCTAGCGAAGCCGTATGAAGAGCTAGAAGGCTGATTTTCTGGCCACTGAAAATTAAGCGTTTTTCGGTTACCGATTTTTTTGCTTTAAGGTCGGCGACCAATATTTGACCACAAATAACCCGTCAAAGTTCAAGGTCAATTTCAAGTTCATTGTGTAGACTTGAAAGTACCCTCAAAAGAACCGGAAGGGTCAACTTTCTGATGAGCGTATTAAAAACTATGGGTCAATTATATACTGTTAGGTCGCTAGAGTGCAAAAACTGGTCAACACTCAAGGTCAATCTTAAGTCCAGTTTTGCCTCTCTAGCGACCTTACGGTATATAATTGGCCCATAGTTTCTAATACGCTCATCAGAAAGTCGACCTTTCCAATTTTTTTGAGGGTACTTTCAAGTCTTTACGATGGACTTGAAATTGACCTTGAACTTTGACGGAAAATATTGGTCGCCGACGTTAAAGCAAAAAAATGGGTAACCGAAAAACGCTTATTTTTCACTGGCCAGAAAATCAGCCTTCTAGCTCTTCATACGGCTTCGCTAGAACTGAATTCCGGTGAAGAACAAAAAAATCCTGGGTCTTAAAATGACCAAAAAAAAATCTCTACAAGATAGCTTTAAAACATTGATAGTTTTGAAATTCATTATTTCAAATCGTCCTCATAGCATATGATTCATAGCCTATGAATCATAGGCTTTACCTTCCTAATTGAAAGAAATAGATAGTTTCAAATGGGTTCCAATGAAACTATTCTCTAGAAACAAGGACTAATAATCATATTCTGGTCTAACTTAGACCGTCCAAGGCATTTTTTATCGTTCTACTTTTGGTTTCCACTTGAAACTCACGCGGTAGTTATAACAGTTGCCAGTTCAAGGATATCTCTCAAATGTAAGATTCAGAAATGTCTCATCCCACTGAGTTTAGCTGTACGAACGTCTCACAAATGTCAAAATTCACTGCCACCGCCCCTTAATATTTAATGTGATTTAATATGATATTACTAATAAATAGTCGACATTGTGCCCTCACTACTCCCTTAATAATTTAGTTTTGAATCAAACTTGATTTGAACAATGCTCCTATTAGTCATTTCCTCGCATATATCATTGGTTATTAATTGGTATTTTTAATTATTTTCAAAATTCAAATGACCATACAAATCTTTGATTTTTTTTATATTTCGAATTTTCCGGTTTTCTGACCGGTTGGCTGAGAGTATTTCACAAAAATGCGACCCTTCGAATCAACAGTCGAGGTTTTCACGTTTCTAGTGATACTTTTTTCAGGTTTGTATGACACACAGTTTTACTGTAAATCACGTTTAAGGATGTGGGCGACGATATCTCAGCTTCACGTATAATACTTTTTGATTCACCTATGTTGTAGAGAATTTTCTGCCAAGTTTTTAAACTTATAAGATTTTTTTTGGTTTTGAGATTTTTTCAAAGAAAAGTCGGTTTTCGGGGGTTGAAATTAAAGGTTAAATTAAGGGTGACAATAATTGAGATTTCTCAGATAACTTTTTTGATTGCCCTATTTTGTAGAGAATTTGTCACTGAGTTTTTTTAACTATCAGGATTTTTTCTGAATTTTGAATTTTTTTCAAAAAAAGTAGGTTTTAGAAAATTTATAGTTCAGAATTTCACCAAAAACTAGAAATTCACAAGTCGTTCCTGCGATTTTGGAAAAAAAAATCAGAAAAANAACAATATTTTCCAAAAAATATTCGTGCCAAATTTATCCGGTTAGTGTTGCTTTTAGATATGCCCTTACCACACAGTGCCCTAACTACCCTCTGAATAATTTAGTTTAAAATCATAGCTTTATTTGAACAATGTTCCCATGAGTCATTCTCTTCGCTCCCATTGGTTAATATTTGGTCCTATTAAATCTAGTAAAAACGAGCTGAAATGAGAATGCTAAATTTATACAAAAAATAGAAAAAAAATATTATTTTTTTGTTCCCTTGGTAACACTAGTTTTTATTGTGCACAGTTTATAGATTTTTATTACTATAATTATTGAGACGAAAAAATCTTTTAAAAATGCATTTTTTAGACAAAATGCCGGAAAAGCGTAAAAATGAAATCGAAATTGATATTTCGGCTAAAAAGTCAAAATATACAAAACATGCCAAAAAAGTAGCCGGTAAAACTGGTGCTAAACCGGAAGGTGATGATAAGAGTGATAAGAAAAAATCGAGAGCTTTTAAAGATTTGAAAAAAATGAACGAGGGAAGAAAAGATGAAGAAGGAAAAGAACCACTCAAGAGAAAGGAAATTAAAGTTCAAAGAAAAATGCATGAGAACCCTAATTATCATACAGAGATGCACATTAAAAAACTTTGGGAAAAGCTGAGAAATGCAGGAAAATGTTAGAAAATTCGATAAACATAATTCTAGAATTTTTGAAATCAGGTGAGTTAGACAAGAGTCTAGTAACTAGACTGTTACCTTACTTGACTAAAAAAGAAACGTGGAAAATTTAAGATGGTCTTTATGGATAATTGTGGATTTTATATAAAAAAAATAATTTCATAAATGCTTGGCCCAAATTCTAGAAATTTTTTTATAAAATCTCAGAATTATTTTGCCTAAATATTTTTTAATAATTTATTCAACAACGGTTCAAGAATTCAAAGTTTTCATAATCTAGAATCATTTTAAAAGGGGTTAAAAATAATGTGGGAACTTCCCACTGGGAAGAGAAAAGATTTTTTGCCCTCCATTAAAATAGAGCAATACTTTTACGATAATTTAGCAAAGTTGGGTGATTATTAATCGGTTTTTAAGGCTCCCGCACTAAGCTTGTTAGTGAAGGGCAAAAATCGATATTTAATACTTTTCTGACTGTGAAATATTTAAAAAAAAATATGTTTTTTAATTTATCAAGAAAACGACCTTCTTTTATTTAACCGCCCAATTCGAAATAAGTTATTCTAGTTTATTTTTTACTGGAAAATATAGTGTATTACGTGAAATTTGGGGTGTCCTCAAAGTGACCAAAAAATTTCAAATAATGCAACCAATCACAAGCTCTCAATTCAATATAATCCATTTTGATTGGTTGAATTTGTGTCACAGTGACCAAAATTTTGGTCACTTAGAGCACACCTGAAATTTGATGGAGATCAGGATAGCACCAATTTTTCAATACAAAATCCTTCATTTAAAAAAAATCGAAATTTTGCCAACGTCTTAATCGTAAAAGTTTATATCGATGAAGATCATTACTAAGAATGGTTCCATACTGTCTGTGGTTTTTTTCAGTGTATCGAAACATGACGTTTAACAACTTTTTACGTATTTTAAAGTTGATGTGATTCCATTTAAAAGTATTTGACAGTAATCTATGCATGTAAATGCAATATTGAATATATCGATTAAAGGCCTTTTCAATCTGCTTTTTTAGCTTTTGCCTTTATAGTTATCGTACATTCAGTTCATTTTTCTCAATTTAACAAACGGTTGAATTTTAATCACATAAAATAATACTTGTATTTCTTTAAAGAAAAGTTATTTTGCAGTTGTTTTCATTTTATTTTCAAAAATCCGAAAATTTACAAAAAATTATATTCCTAACATTTCAAAGAAACAACAGAGGCAAAGGAAGCTTTTGTAGTGAAAATTTTTGAGGCTGTCAAAACAGGAGAGAAAAATATGACCGAATTTGCATTCGCTCACGATACTACCAGAGTCTTACAGGAAAGTGATCACTATCGTATTCAATAAAGACGTACAATATTTGAAATTGGTGTCATATTTCATTACAAATTTATACCAGATTGTTAAAAGGCGAAATTTGACACCAGCATTCTGCCCTTAAAGAAATTCTTCTGCACCTAATTAAAATTTTGTACACGAGATTTTTCAATTTGTTCGAAACACATCTTGTTCACCGGTTAGCGATCTTCTGAGTAATTTTTCTAAATTAAAAACTTATAAACGTATAAAAAATTGCGCGTTGGATGAAATTTAAAAATTAAAAAAACCGCGCTTGAAATAAGATTTTCTACGGGTTTGAATATCGATAAGTTCAAAATTTTGTAAATTGTCACACAAATTCAATTGATTTTAACATGTAAAAAATCCGATTAAAATTTACTAAAAAAAGTAACCCTTATAAGTGGAGTTCGTTTGTACTCAAAATTTTTGGTGATCCCTTTTCAGTCGTGTCTTCAACATGGTTCTGCAGATCAACGAAGAGTTTTGTTTGAACAGTTAAAGCTAAAAGTACCTGAAATGGCTGCATCAAAATATGCCAGAAATGTCGTTTTAAAATTGATTAAATATGGAGAAAGAGATATTAAAGATTACTGTATCGAAAATATGGGAAATATCAGAAAATTAGTCAGATCCAACATTGGGCAGGTTAGTCATTCTTAAACTCTTAAAATCGCAGACATGATAAAGGGGGGAGGGAAGTTGACATTTTTGTGGATTTTTGAAACTAATATTTAAAAAAAAATTTTGATCACAATTCAAAGTCTAATACCAAATTTGAAATTATAGATCCATGGGAGTCTCATAATGTCTAAAGGTGTCATTTGAAAAAGTTAAAGCCCATTCGAAATTTTAACCTGGGAGGCGATAGATTCTCTCAGATTGTCGAGCGAATTTTTCCTACCGTTCGAATTTTATAAATATATTTATTGGGTCAAATTTTCATAACATTGGGGTCTTATAACACGGCATAAAAGACAATTTCACGACAATTCAAAAGCCAGTACAAATATTTCAAACTGTGTTATATGACCCCACAATCGCTAAAACGCGTTTTAATTATTTGTATTATTATTAAAAAAAAATAATAAGCGAGGTTTTTTAATATGAATCCATTTCAAAGTAGGCGAATAGGGATATCAAAATATTTTGTTATTGTTGGAATTTAGGTATTCGGCTAATTTGGGGGTAATATTTTCAAAATAATCTCTCGGCTAAAAGATTAGCCTACTTTTAATCATGCAAAATACGGCAAGACAGCGCAAAAAACTTGTATGCTACTGCATAAAAAGCCGTCTAAAATTAAATTATTTAGAACGTCTTAGAATATGCTTACAATCAATTTGCCCAATCAAAACAACGATTGAATATTATTTCAAAACTGTATGGAAAAACGTGGACAAAACTCTCAAAAATGGAAACTGAGCCAACTTTAATTTCAGTAGTCGAAAAGAACGCCGATTTCTGCGGTAAGTTTTTTAACAAATTATGTTAATTTAACTCCAAGACTCTCGGCTGTCTATTTATTTAACATTTTAGAAACAATTTTGACTGATTTTATGGAGGATTTGAAAGCTTTGACTGAAAAGGAAATTATGCAGCAGACCATTTCACACAAAGCATTTCTTGACTTTTTCAACTTATGCTTATTTATGCTTCATTCAGAGAATCCAAAATTGGTCGAAAAAAGGTATTTATAATTTAAGAAATAAATTGATATTATAATAAAATAACTTCCAGATAATATAAAATTCTTATATAAAAAAGAAGTTCGAGTCAAAAAAACAACTTTGTTTATTTTTTGATAAAAATGATCATCCAAAAATGTGCAGCCATTTAAGAAATAGAGCTTAGGGAGCGGTATACCCCGAAAAACGCCACTCAAATATCTCTCTTACTTTAACCAAAATTTTAGAAAATTATTCGACTCAAATTTAAGTTCAGGCCTCCTCATCTTTTTCTGAAAATATTTTGTTTATCAACTGTTTATAACTTATTTAATATAAATTATATATAGGGTGCTCAGCGGTCAAAATCATAAGTTTTAAACAGAAAAAATGATAAAAAAAATGAAAAAAAATCGGGACCAAAAAGTAAAACAAAAAAAATATTATTTTTCGGCATTTTGACCAAGAGAAAAGCCGGTTTAAATATTATATATTTTGTTTTGCTTTGAATTGTTTTTGGTGGCGATAACCATCGGAACGCAGAAAAAGTTTCATCAACGGGTTTAGTTCAGTCTGTAGGGTTCCCGCTGCGCACCCTAATTATATAATATGCCGAAATTCATTTAATAATTTAAGTGGGTATCTGTCGGAAAAAACAATTTGGTAGCTTTTTTCTTTTATAAGATCATTATTGATAATCCCCATAATAATTAATTTGTATTATTGCTCAAAAAAGTTACAAAATTGTTTNTCATCTTATTCTGAAAATATTTTGTTTATCAACTGTTTATAACTTATTTAATATAAATTATATATAGGGTGCTCAGCGGTCAAAATCATAAGTTTTAAACAGAAAAAATGATAAAAAAAATCGGGACCAAAAAGTAAAACAAAAAAAATATTATTTTTCGGCATTTTGACCAAGAGAAAAGCCGGTTTAAATATTATATATTTTGTTTTGCTTTGAATCGTTGTTTTTGGTGGCGATAACCATCGGAACGCAGAAAAAGTTTCATCAACGGGTTTAGTTCAGTCTGTAGGGTTCCCGCTGCGCACCCTAATTATATAATATGCCGAAATTCATTTAATAATTTAAGTGGGTATCTGTCGGAAAAAACAATTTGGTAGCTTTTTCTTTTATAAGATCATTATTGATAATCCCCATAATAATTAATTTGTATTATTGCTCAAAAAAGTTACAAAATTGTTTTTTCCGACGAACACCCACCTAGATTATAAAATAAATTTCTTTATATTATATAATTTATATTAAAGTTATACACTGTTAATAAAAAAAATATGTTCAGAATATAATTAAAAGGTCTGAACTGCCAAGTTTTAGGAGTGATTTTTTTCTATTTCTAGAAGTTTTCGATGGAAATACAAAAAAAACGGTTATTCAACAATTATATACAGGGTGTAAGTTTTTCCCTTCTTTTTTCCAAAGCTGGTTACACTTGGATTTCGCCCGTTTTGATTGGTTGAATCTGAGAAAACTCTTCTGACAACCAATCAAAACGGCGGAAATCAAGTGTAACCAGTTTGGAAAAAAGAAGGAAAAACCTTACACCCTGTACTAGAAAATAGTTTTTGAGGCATTTACGAATTTTGTAATAAATGAAAAAATTTTTGAACGGAAAATCTTTAAAAATACTGTGGTTTTCGTCTATAACGACAATATGATAAAAATTTGCAAGTTTTTCAAGGATTCACATGGAAAAACAGTTCAGATATATTACCTGATTCTGATACTCCTAAAAGTGGTTGACTTAAAAAATATATATAAATAAGAAACCCGGTTAGAGCTATACATATGTATTCAGAAAACGAATCAGTGAAATTCGTTGCGAATTGATCGAAGAATTAAAAGCTTCTGTTATCCATATGATTCACACGCCAGATGGTGCTAAAGCTGGGCTCCACTGTATTTGGTTTGGAACCGCAAAAGATCGAAAATTAATGCTAAAAACTGTCAAGGAATTTTTGGTGAAAGTTATCACTTCAGAAAGTGGCTATTTATTATCTCTAGGAATTATTGACTCTGTTGACGATACAGGTTGAGGTTTAAAAAGTAAAATTATTCACGTGGTTTTTTTAATTTACTAAAAGATTTTTTTTAATTTGAAAATACTGCCGTGTTTGTCTAAAGGTCATGTGAAAAACAGCGGTTTGTCCTTATAGACGAATTATGGTCTAAAATAGTGCTAGAGAGCTACAATACAAGCCATTTTTTCGAAAAATATGATTTTCAAATCTCAGAAGCATTCACTAACAGAAAAATAGCTCTAAACGGAAAAATCTAATTATCAATACTGGCTACATTAGTATGATTATTGGAAAATATAAAAAATTTGCCGTTTTGTCCTGATAGACGAACATATTTTCAAATATAACGACAATTTGGGGAAATCTCACCTGTCCTTATAGACAGAAACCACCCTGATATTTTATAAAAAAATAGTTTAAAACCCTCGTCAAGTTTTGGTCAAAAAAATGTTGATCAGTCCTCTTTGCAAAGAACTGGATGAATTAATGGAAAATAAAGTTGCTAGAAAGACGATTTGGTACATTTTGAACGCAAGAGATCCAAGAGCATTTTTACCAGATGTTACAAAACTGTTAGAAGTTGGTGATCAATCTCAAACCTATAAGAAACCAAGAACTGTGAGTTTTCGTTTAAAAATTAACATCGAATATTATACAAAAAAATAACTGAAAAAACAATCAGTGGTCATACGCAAATTAGTAATTTAATACTCTTCGCTAGCCGGCCGGATTATAGAAGCGCGCAAAAATTTAAGTTTTTATTCTTCTATGATCCGGCCGGTTAGCCAAAGATATTTACTTTCGGAGTTGGAGATAAGTTATCTTTAGAATTTTTCCTAAACTGACCAAATTTTTTTTTCAAAATTATTCAAAAAACTTTTATTCTATCTAAACCCTAATTTTGTTCCGGTCACGCTCTTGCCGTTTTTAATTGAAAACAAATCAATATTTATGCCGTTTTTATCGAGTTTGAAGACAGAAAAAGGAGTTTTCTAGAGTAATATCTGACCACTAGGGGCCCCAAAATTTTTTTATCATTTGGGTCATTTTATTTCATAACGATAACCTGTGTGAGGTCAAAGAACACTCACGAAAACTTTTAGTTTGGCCCATGGTTCTCCCGGTCCGAACCCTACAGATAACTCATTGTCAGCGAAATTTGGCAACTCCTTTTCTTATTTTTTTTTGTAATTTAAAAAAATCAGTTATTACGAATTTTGTGTATTTTCATAATTCTAATTATCTAGAGCCAGAATTAGATAAATAGGCAAAAGTTCCTGTTCACTTTGCTCACTTTTTGTTTCCGGCAAGCCCATGTTTACCCAAACGGATGGTGAAAGCGCGCAAAAATAAAAACTCGATCTGTAAAATCATCATTTTAGGTAAAATATGGCGAAATTAAAGCTACTGCAATTCCACATATATTAGAATGGTTTTCTGAAAACATCGCAAAATGTATATTGGAGCCAGGTCTTCAGCCAATGCTCGTTGCTGCACTTTCACATAGTGATTCAAATCAAATTATGAAAGATCAAGAAAATATGCTCAATACTGTTCATTCTGCATTTGCGAAAAAGGTAAACTTTTAGTCAAATAAAAGGAATTATCATGTTACTGGGCACATATGCGGCATATTTTTTTAAGATGATATGATATGCCCCAATATAGCCTCTACGAGTCAAAAATTAAAAAAATCAGATCTCTGCAAAAAGAGTCGTATTATAATACAAAATTTGGAGTCATCTTAAAAAAATATTTTATTTCAAAAAATAAGACTTTTATATATTTGTTTTTAATATGACTTTCATGAAAATTATTTTTTAATATGGCTAATAGAAAATTTTTATTGAATCGTACATATATCGTCATTGCTTAAAACAAACTGTATACAGGATATATACAAATTTGGGGTTATATTATATAAGAACTTTTATGAGAACTATGTTATTAAAAAATAATTTCAAAAAAATATTTTCATTTATTTTAGTTGAACACCGATTACAGCTCTGATCTTCATCCTTTAAAACAAAAAGGTGTTGCAATGTCAATCAAGCAGATTTTGTCTATGGATAGAGAAAGAACTGAGCTCAAATTTTCAAAAGTTTTGGCTGAAATTTGTCAGAGTCAATTAGAATCATGGTTGGGAGATAATAGAGGTAAATATTGTTCAAGCTCAAATATAAAAGAAAATCAGATAATTGTTTTTAAAAATATTATCCTGAAGAAGAGATTATCCTGATCATAGGAAACACCCGATTTTTGGGATGAGGCAATTTTTTTAAAACAAACCGAAAAATCAAACATTCTTACAATCGACTGGAATTTCAAGCTCTCTGGTGTCGTTGAATTCTCGGAGAAAAAAACCCGAAGATAAATCTTCTTCATTTCAAATCATCACTCTTCGAACATGAAATGCATCATAATTTCCTCAACATTAAAATCAAAACCTACACATTAATCATGTCCATTTTAAAATCGTGTGTAAGTTATAATTGTATTCTCGAAGTAATTATGATGCAATTCATTTTTGAAGCGAATCTCCCAAAAGAAAAAAATCGGATAATTGCTACTAGTAGCTCATCGCTACTAGTAGATGATTTATTTTTGGGTTTTCTATATGTTATGAGCCATAACTTATGGCTAATGTTAAAAACATTTATATCTTCGGAAGTCACAATAACCATAAATAGCTATATGATATTTTTAAATTGATTTCCTAGGAAATTTTAAATTGTCCTTCAGGTTGTTTCCTACTGTTACAGTTACTAGAAGTGAACGATCCCGAAACAATTGAATTGGTCAAAAGTGCTATCGGATCGAATTTGGTTGAAAGCAGAGAGGAAATTGTAAAGACAAAAGGTGGCCAACTTTTACTCGAAAAGGCGATTGATAGTAACGGAAATTTCAAAATGGAATATGAATTAAACGTAAAAAAAGTTTACGCAAAACCTACGGCTGAATTAAAGAAAGAAATCGAGAATATGGAGACCGAATAGAAAGTATATTTCTTAGTGATACTTATCACACATTTGTTTGGGTAGACTGTAATTTGTCAAGAAATTCGAAAGTTGAATAATTCGAATATAAAAATGCGTCTATAAAGCGACTGAAATTTGGCCGAAAACCTCCATATTTATTCAAAATTTGGAAAAAATAGGGTGTTCATAAGGACAAACCGACCCTTTCAAAAACTAAATTGAGCTTGCAGTTATGCCATTTTTTCGATTTGTTCTATAAAGACAAATCGACGAGTCCTTAAAGACACATTTAACAATATTGTATTCGTCCTTTTTGAAAAAAATGTGTATGAGGACAAAACGTCCGTTAAAAAATTGCATTATTCGATAAAAAACTTAAGATTTCTACGCAATTTGTGGGTTTTTTCAACTTTTTGACCTCTCTATAATTTCTACAAACGGTCTACCCATATTTTGTGTGAAATTATTCGTAAGAAAACTGCACCACCAAAAAAATATAAAAACTGAAAATCGAAACACGAATGCGAAAAATTCTAGACTTTGGCTAAATATTTTTATTTCAGAATTTTATTTCATTCGAAAAATTAAGATCGGAAAAATTAAACATAATGGACCAAGACTCGCCACCAGGGGTAAGTTTTTAAACTACTAGAAGGCATATTTTTTGTGAGAGCTTCTAATTGTTTTTTGTGGATATACCTGCCAAATATCCCTATACGCGACGGGACGAAACCTTTTTGGGCAATCGGATAAAACCGGTTAAATCTTAAATTGTCGGTTTCTCAGTCACCTGATATGATTATGATTTTTTCATTCATTCGACTTTGAATCTTTTATGCAATAATTTTGGGGTAAAATTTTGTTATATCGAAGATTATACCTACGCCTAGAACTTTGACGTCAGAGACCTAAAGAATAGTGTGATTTGATTGGTCAATACACAACAGAGAATGCGTATTGACCAATCACATCACACGATGCTTTAGGTCTCTGACGTCAAAGTTCTACGGGACACGTAGGTATAATCTACGGTATAATATGAAACCCAAACGACTTAATTTAAAACAAAACCCGTACGGGGCCCCGTGGGGGTTATATGAGTAGGCCCCACTTGGGACGATTATGCACTTGAGACCAATATGCAGTTGGGACCATGACGGACTTGTGACGAATATGCACTTGGGACCAGAAAGTTCGCATATAAAACTCAGTTACAGTGCGGCACCAAAATGCACTTGTGGTCTCAAGTGGGGCCTACTCGGGTTATATGATATAACTTATATCACATTGGATATTGAAGACGATTTCATGGCGATTCCAAATATATAAACATAACTTCATGAAATATAACCCCAATATCAAAAAAACTAGCTTTCTAATATTTTTTCAACAAGGGTAAAAATTATTTTCGGGAAAATATTATTTGCGAAAGTTTCGACCCATTTAAAAACAACTATTTTTAGTGTTCTTCGAGTGATGACGAATCTGATCGATTGGAGATAGATTCTTCGAACATATCACGTGAGGGCGCTGTGGGAGAGGGAGTCACACCAAAAATCAAAAAGAGAAGGAAAAAGAAAACTTCGCAAAACGACTCTAGAAGGCGGAGGAGAATATTTCCATACTCAAAAAATGGAGATATGGAAGAATGTAGGTTATTAATAAATAAAAATCAAATTTTTTTTTTGTAAAAAACAACTTTATGACTAATAGGGTTGCGCACGGGAGAACTAAAATACAAAATAAACATGGTAATAATTAACCAATGGTTATCATTGCGAGATGAATACAGGCAATTTACATTTTGACTGATCAAAAAACAAACAAAACAATTTTTAAGGGGGTTGTATAGGCTGGAAAGGCTTTTTCAAGGGCTCATAACTTCTTTTTATAACAACCGGTAAATTAAGTTAACCGCGAGCAAATTTTTTTTTTTAAAGTCGTATTTTTTTCACCTTATTTCAAAAGAATTTGATTTTTTTACAGAACATGTTCCGGTATATTTAAAAAACGAAAAAACTGGTATCTCGTTCTATTCGATTTTTTAGTGCTTTAAAAATAGCGAAAAGTGCCTTTTAGAGTTGTATTTTTATAACTTGAATGTTTTCTCTATAATTATCTGCAGACATAAATTATGTGTAATCTATCAAAATAATAATCATTTTAATTTAAAACTTAGAATTTTGACCGCTGCGCAACCTAATTATGTGACATAATCTATTATTTTGATAGATAGACCAAACTATATCTATCAAGTGTGAATTAAAAGTTCAAGTTTTGGTCTGACTATAAATTTATTTGTTTTATTGGTTCGAGACAAATAAAATTATAAATTTTTATTAATATAAATAATGTTATTTTTAAACGTTTCCATTTATTTAAATCATCTTCAGAATGAGAACACAAATTTTTTTTCAAGGAACGACACACTGTAGTGCATTGAAAAAATATTTTTTTGCAAGTGCAACAGTTGTGTCTTTCGTTGAAAGTAATTTGTCTTCTCATTCTCGAAAGTATATTAAAATAAATTAAAACGGTAAAAAACAACAATATTTAAATTGAAAAATTTATATTAACTTTATTTAATAAATTATTTATAAGTTTGTTATTTTTTTGTAAAAATAATATTTAGCTGTTCCATCGCCACACATTCCAGTTTCCCGCATTGAGAAAAAAGCGTACAGAAAGGAATGCATTCATCGTCCTATTTTATACGCGCCAGAGAATACGGGAAGTTTCATTTGCGAAAACAGTGAGCACAATGAGTCGAAAAATGAGCTAAAACATGATTTGGAGCATGATTTTGATGACGAATATCAAAGTAGACTAAAAGATGATCAGGAAGGCGAAAAGGGACGGTTAATAGTTAAATTTATAAACACAAAGATACCCTAAAAATATGGGGAACACTGTAAATAATATATGACCACTAATTGGCCCAATTTTTCGAGAGCTTTTTCAAAGGCTGTCGAAATTTCTGGTAACTTGGGGTATCTTTTCAAAAAATGTTGTGATAGATAGCCGGAAATATATACAGCATGTCACATTTTTGCTTGTGATCTTAGTTTTTTGCTCACCCTTGCGAATATATACGTTATAATTTACAAACACGTAGGTTAAATTAAAATTCTCATTGATTAATCAACGGTGTCGATCAGTTTCGAGCGAAAAAGTATGATCGCAAGCAAAAATGTGACCGGCTGTAAACTTTTTCCAAAAACTGGGCGATTTGTGGTAACCCACTGTTTATAACTAATCTGACCAAACATTTCTTATTTTAAAGATTTAATAGTTAAATCTAGATTTTTTTTAAAGACAAGAACTGTAAAATTAATTTCTAAAGAAATGTTTAATTATGTTGAAAAAATGCATTATTTTTTGTGCGATAAAATTCCTGAGGCCACGCATCTTTTTTGGCGTCATAAAAATAATTGTCAATTCGTTTATTTTAGTATAGTCAATTTTTTATGCGTTGTTTTATAATATAACCGATTTCAAACGCTGTTATTTGCTGAAATTGTGTATATTACCAAGTTTCACTGCCAAAAATGCATAAAACTGTCTCTACAGTAGTAAAATAAACTAATGACAGTTATTTTATGAGACCATTAAAAATCGACATCAAGATGCGTAGTCTCAGCAACTTTATTGCACAAAAAATGCTATTATTTAACAAGGTGAAATATTTCTTTAGAAATAAAAAAAAAATATTTGAATGTATAATGAGAAATAATGTTTGTGTAAATTTTACTTTTTTTACAATCCAAGAGCTAGGATCACATAAAATGCTGAACCTTTTTTCGGAACAATTTCTTCCAGATTTAAACATCAATTTTTTTCAGAATTTGAGATTATTGTTAAAACAATTTGACTTTATCACAAGAAAATATTTAAGGTCTTGGCCTTTTTTGAGTTTTATGTAATTAGTGCTCAAAGCTTATTGAGCGGAATGGTTATTTTTTCTTAAATTAAATTATTTTGAAACTCTTTAAAATTGGCTGGCATTTTTTTTCAAAAAATGGCTTAGGATAAATCTATTTCTCCTTTAATAAATTTACTCTAACCCTAAAAGGAAAGAGCTTCTCATGAAGAAAATATTAATAAGCGACACAAAAATCTAAAAGAACGGTTAGATTCGACACATCTAGAAGTAGAGCGGTTAAAACCATTCGAGGATGAAGTATTAAAGCTGCGGCTGAGGGTTAACGATTTAGAAGGCGAAGTCATGAAGCTCAGAACTTTAAACAGAAAAATGAATAGACTGAGAACACAAAGGTAAACATATCAAATCAACAAGCTTCTGATAATATTTTATCTGATTTAAAAAAAGATTCAAATACTCAGGCGTGATTTTTTCTTAATGCAACTACCGAGAGCGTGTCAGTTGCGTCGAAAAAATCACGCCTCAGTACAATTTTTTTTTTGCGATTTTGAAATTTCAATTTTGAACTATGTCACTAAATCCGCTGTCAAACCGAAGGTTAATCAATTCGGGACTCCCTGACAGCGTAGATAATTGTTTGACGAAGGCGCATGCCAATTTTCAAACAAAAGTGGTAAAGGCAGCTTTTTTAGCGAAGCAAGATATTTCCGAATTGCTGCATCAACAAGACAAAACTCAATACTCGCCTAACTGGTACACCACAAATTTGACCCCAACCTCCAATCTTAAACATTTTTGCAGAAAATTTTTGAGTTGGAAGAATGTGTTGAATTCTTGTTTTGACCAACTCAAAAATTCCCTTAGATGTGTCCCAGATAGAGCGCAAATTCAAATTTGTGGTGTACCAGTTAGTTTTTTGCCGGAAATCCGGTTATACTGGAAATCAACCGGTAAAAAAATTTTAAATGAAGATTCTGAGAAAATCGCAGATATCTTAAATTCAATATCTTTTTACCGATTTTTTTTTGTAATTTGACATCCCTCGAGTAGTCAAATTACAATTTGGTCATCTTTTAAGTCAGAGAACCTGTGGGCTGAAACCTGGGTAGCTTTTCAAAAAAAATGTTTGGCAATGAATTTGGTGTCATATGACACCTTTAAAAGTTCAAATTACAGATTTTTCAGAAAAAACTTTAAGGGGTTCAAATTACAAAATAAATTTTGCCGAAATATTTTTGAAGAAAAGTTACTAGATGCTAAAAAATCAGGTCTAAGATATGTGTGGTGTTCTTAGAACCGACATTTCAAATGTTTTCCGGTATTACCAAACATCCGGTCGAAAATCTAAAAATTTTGTTCACCGAGTTTTTTCTTGGCTATTATATTTATTTCATTCAAGCCAATTGGGGTCAAATTACAAAATTTAAAATAATATGTTTAATTCAAAATTTATTTTCAGCTTGAACGAGGATGTGACAATTCCACCAAAAATGAATTAAAGGGAATGTCAACTATTGGTACTGTAGCTACGTTATGCCGTTCTAAATATTCATCAACACCCTTTAAAAATACCTGGAAAGTTAACTCATGACTTTACACAGCAATTTTTTTGAGATCATTCGAAAAACCTTCGTTATTGTAAAATGACATAAAAAATTGTCATGGAGTTTTAAGAAATATGATATTTTCGAATCAAAAATGGTTTAATTTTCAAGCCATTTCGAAACTTTGCATATTTTGAATTGTATTTCTCTAGAATCTGTAATTTAACTCGAAGACTTGAAAACCTTGCTGTATCCACACTCCGATTTGGCAGCGTTTTGCCACACTTTATACATCACTGACGTTTTATTATTGACATATTAATTTGAAATTTAAGTAAATTTCTGGCGGGAGTCTATGAAAATTTTGGCAATAAATTTGATGTCATATCACAGTTTTCTTTTTTTTTCATCAATTTTGAGGGGTGTCAAATTTCAAAAAAAAATTTCCCCTAAAATTTTTGACAAAAAGTTGTACTAGTTGCCAAAAAATTAGCTTCCAAGGATAGATGGTTTTCCCAGAATCGACTTTTTAAATTTTTACCGGTCAATTTCCGGTATAGCCGGACATCCGGTAAAGAATCAAAAAAATTTGTTCTTAAAGTATTTACTTAGCTGTTTGATGCAAAAATCCGTTTGCGAGTATATTGTTCCGTTCTCAAATGGCAGCGACAAAACTGGGTAGGGTGTTATAAAAAAAATTATCTCATGAATTTTGCTTGGAAATTTTTGTTTATTAGAAAATTGGTTTTATTGATAAATAGACAAAGAAAAAATTAATTGGATATAAAGGCAATAAATTTGAAAAATAAAGGTGAAAATGGCAACGCGTTGTCACCATCGGACCCTAAGAGTTGAGTGTCCCTTATGTATCTACTTCTTTGATCGCAATCTGAGTTCAAAACTGCGTAATAATTACTATCAAATCTACTTTGAGTAAATTTTACTCAGGTCGTTTTTTTTGGGGTTGACCACGCTAAGGGGTATNAGAGAACCAGACTAGATAGCGACAAACAGTTTTTTGCATCTGAATCTTAACCGAATTTGGAATGCAGGAAATTTTTCTTTTTTTTCCCGGTGATTACCGGTAATTCGGAAAAAACCGGGGTTTTCAGTCATTTTGAGCAATTTCGATGACTGATTTCCGGTCATGTGATCGACCTAAGAAGCCAAAAAAAAATTCTCCAGCATATTTTTTTCCAAGGTTTCCCATGCATAAAACCATTTGTCGCTATCTTGTCTAGTTTTCCCAGTCGAAATCATAAGTGGCCAACCTAAAAAAAGGGACATCAATAAAACAAGCATAATCTATGATTTTCCAATTTGAACATAAATTTCCGTAAATGTCCCGAATGTGAAAGGATATTTTTGGAGTCAAATTTCAAAAATAGTATCTTTTATAATTTCTTGTTCTTTGAAACCAATAATTTATTTTACTACTTACTAGTACAACTGAATTTTAGTCTGAATGTAGAGATACAGAAAAGTATTTAAAATTCCAAGAAAACACTATCGAGGTCTAAATTTTAACTATAGTTATCCTTCTTTAATCAAAAATCAACGTCTAAAAGTAGGAAAAAGTCAATTATAACTGCCAGATTAATTGAATTATTAAAGCAATATTTTTGTCCTGTAATCCTTATCCTGGTAGTGTACATTCTTCGTCGATTTTTTTAAATGTCTTTTTTGTTGTTCTGAAAAGTATATGATTTTTGGATAATATTTTTGTATTGAAATAGGTTGATTTATTCTATGAAAATTTTACTTTTTCGACTTACCATATTCTATGGCATACATTTTTTCTTACAATTAATAATTGCCAATTATAGACTTTTCGCGCCTAAAAAAAATCGGATAAAAATTTTGTCGACCAAAAATGTAAACTCCTAATTATATGATGTGTGCTTAGTGTAGACTAATTCATTGGACGTTAAGTATTTAAACATAAATATGGCAAACATCAAAAACTGATTTTTTTTTATAAATTTATATGATTGATGGTGTAAATTTTCATCTAACAAATAAAAAAAAAGTTTTTTTTTGTATTGAAATTTTACACTTTAGTGATTAATCATTCTGACCAAGAGTTATATCTCAAATAATTATCAAACTGAAAATCAGAGTTACAGTAGAGTTTTTAAAAAGACGCGAATGGGCTCCAACCTTTAACTTTTTAATTAGAAAATCGATATTTTTATATCAAAAAATGCTAAAATTTCAATTTTTGTATTTTATCATATTAGAAAATGGCAAAAAAATGATTAATTCTGTTCTACTTACCGATTTGTCATCATTCATAAAGCCACCAAATCTATCAGAATCTGATCTTCTGTACACTAAGCACTCACCCATATCCTGTGACTGAAAATATGTTTTATTGTATGAGAGATTATTTTTCTTTCCGTGAACTTGATTTACTATAACTAATACGGACCCGTTATATTAATTTGCTGTTTATTAAGATTAAAAAAATGCCAGAAACAAAAAAGCCAGAGACCAAACGAGAAGAATTCAGAAGATATCTTGGTAAATAATATTTACATGTGAATTTTGGGTCGATATTAAAATGTATAAAACGGAAAGTGTATAAATTTGAGATTTTTATAGAATTGTTTTAAATATGGTGAATATTTATTGTAACATATATATTTCGACTACCATGTAGTCATCATCAGTGTTAGTTAAACAGTACTAAACAGTTGTGTACAAAATTTGAAATCAACAAAAATAAGTATATTCTAGAAAGTTTTTTTTAATAACACATGCAAGTATTTTGACAAAGTGGGCACCTATATAAGATTTTTAATTAAACATACCAGAACCAATTCTAGAGATTAAAATTTCAATTTTTTCCCAGATCAGATTGTTTTGATTAAATTCTTCAAAATGATATAAAATTAATTTTTTTTCCATGGACCATAGTATGGTCACCATACAAAATATAAATTTTCTAAACATTTTGAAAATGTACCAAAATCTGTTTTTTCATGATGTTATGCATTTTTGATATTATTATTCGGTGCAAATTAAATATTTTAAGACTGTAGTACAGTCACTGTACTTATGGTGGTTTAATTTCTTACCATTTAGCGTGAAGTTTGCCAAATTTTTAATTCTAGAACTTTTCGTTCAGGTTGAGGGTGCTTAAGCATTTTTGACAAATTTTTTGAAGCACCCTTAATCCCCTTAAAATAAAGTGGTACTTTTATAAAAATAAGTAGTGACCCCTTTTTAGATCAAGCTGGACTTCTAGATTTACTCACGCAGTTTCTCGTCACATTATATGAAGAACAAGAAAAACCATCCGATGCCGTCGCTTATATGAGAAAATCTTTGGCTTCAGGTAAAAATACTAGAAGTAAAAACGGTAACTACAGTCATCAGCCATATATGGTACAAATTCCAACTCTCAAAAGTTGTACCAGTTAGGGACTTTGTACTAGTCAGGAAACATCCGTATACTTTGCTCTAAAGAATTCTGGATTCTAAAATAAAGCAAACTTCGATAACGAGTTTGTTTTACAAAAAAATTACATAAGACAGTCTTATTAACACTGCTTCAGAATTTTCTACTGAATTTCATTTGTGTAATATGCATAAATCATTTTTCTTGTAGATTCTACCATTTAGAGAAATTGCAATCTAAAATGCGGCTTTCTAAAGAAATTACACAAATGAAATACAGTCTTATATCATTTTTTTAGTAAATCATTTGTTATCAAAGTTTGGAATCTAGAATTCTTAAATGTAACTTTCAAAAGAAAAATCAACTCCGCCAACCCCTGATTCGTATTGTAGGTCGTTTTTTTAAGCTTGTTCAATTTAAGGGGTATCTGTTCTGAGAGAACCAGACTAGATAACGACAAACGGTTTTTTGCATCTGAATCTTGACCAAATTTGTAAACCGGGTTTTTCGGTAATTTTGAGCAATTTCGATGACTGATTTAAGGTCACGTGATCAACCTAAGAAGCCAAAAACATTTTCTACGGTATATTTATCACACGCCAAAAACCATTTGTTGCTATCTTGTCTAGACAACGCTTCAGACTTTGAACAAGCTTAAAGAAAACGAACTTACTATTTTTGATAATTTAAAAACTATAATAATTCAAGGAAATCCATGTTTCCATGTAAAAGTACGTTTTGAAAACTTTTTACATTTTGGGGCTTACATAAATATAGGCAGAAGTTCAAAAAAGACTTTCGAAAACTTGGACGAGTTACAGACACATTGACCAACTCCAGAAACATGTATCAGTTAACTGTGCTAAAGCGAAAGAGGGTTGTAGTTTTCTTAGACTGATTTATCACCCTTTGCAAAATTAAGATAATAAAACGGGTTTTTTTTGGGTGGTATGTTGATAATAATCGAATCACTTTTTTATTTTAACCCTAATATGTTTTAGGTGCCGCCGATGCTGCTGATATCGAAACTTTGAGGGCTGAAATCGAAGAGTTAAAATCTCAATCTGAAGAATTCAAAACGCGCGCCGAAACCGCCGAGGCCGAACTTGAAAAACTTAAATCCAAAACGGACGAAGAAACCAACGCCGAGGCAAAACCTGAAGAATAAAAAAAATGTTACCGCACTCTTTTTTTGTGAAAAATTTTATCGTCCCATTATTCTATTCGATACAGATACATCACTTTCTATTTTAACACATCACACTTTTTGACTACTGTAGTGATTTTATGAGAAATACATTATTTTTATATCAAAAAGAAGAAATTGCTCAATGGACCAAATTTAGTTAAAATTTATCGGACTAAAATAATTCTAGATTATTTTAATGTTAGGTAGCTCTTAAATTTGAGATCTGACGCAAAGGTGAGTGGTAAAATCTCGAAACAATGATTATGTGAGCTATTTGATGATTGAAAATTTAGCGTAAATTTTCATTTTTAATTATATTTAGAAAATTTAGCTTTTTAAGCAAATATTCCAATTCGCAATAAAAAAATTGACCCCAAAATCAGTCATATTTCGGAAAGGTCTTTTTTGGGACCCTGAAATTACAAAGTTACTGCGAAACTGGTTCTAGCCTATGTAACATAGGATATTTTTGAAATTTTGGTCCAAAATATAACTTTCCAAACTACGTTCGGCTGCAGAGCCGTTTTCACTGGTTATTTTTGATCTTATTTTCTAGAAACTAACAGTTTTTGGTTTACCAGAAATAATAAATAAACCAGAAATTATTTTACAAATATCACCAGTCCAAAAGTTTCTGACCTGTGAATTGGAGGGTCCAAAAAACAGACCCTGCTTTTATGTAATAAAATTTGATCTCAATATCATTGAAAAATAAAAAAAATGCTGAAATTTGACTCCGAAAGACGGTCTCATATTTAAAAAATGTTCTTTGTAAAATCGTTCTTTTGTCGATTTCTTAAATGTTATAATTTAAATACATCCATTTTTTGCTCTTCGCTTTAAATTAATTTCCATCTTTCCTCGCTCTTATGTTGTCTGCAATAGGTACTGAGTTCCATTCTCGACCTCTTTCAATTTTTTCAGTCTTCAAAAATCTGTGATAAAGTTTAAAATTAGGGGTGAATTAGGCAAATCTCCCACTGTGTTCCCGGTTTTTATAATAGCTATAATTGCACTTTTGCCAAAACATATTAATTTTTGCTGTAATATCAAACCTCACTAGAATTTCGAGAGTCTACAGCTACGAACGGTGCGTTGTTAAGTTGGCAAAATTCCCAGTCGACTTACACTAGTTTAGCTGATAACGGAACATATATAAAATACAGTAGAATTGGATTAAAAGAGCCGAAATTTATCATATTTCGATCAAATCGAAAGTCCTGAGACGAATAATCTATCTTTCCTCCTCTTTTTATATATAAAAAAATATATAATAGGTGCCTTCTTCGAAACTGACTCCACTTTGGAAATTTATATGGTAAAACTCCGATCTTTTTAACGCCACTCTACTTTGACAATTTTTTATTTCGAAATATATTGAAATGCCTTTTTTATATATACAATATGGACACCTTGGTAGGGCGATTTTGATATGACGCGGTTCCAACTTTAAGCCATTTTTCTTCAATTAAATTATAAAAAATCAAAATTTTAGCGTTTTTTGTTTTAAATTGATTTCTTGAAAATTGAAATCTTTTTACACCGAAAAATATAAAGTAATTTTTTTAAGAAAAATGGCCGAAGGTCAGGAGCTCGTTCACGTCCTAATAAAATCTCTTTACTGTACTAGTAAAGTAGTGAATACTAATTGTTGATAAACTGATTTATTATAATCATTTTCAAATCAGACTTTATTTCGAAGTGAGAATTTTTTTTCTAACATTACCACGTCGAAAAAATCCTTATTTAAAAATGATTTAAACAAAAAGTTTATCCAAAATTACTATTTACATAAAAAATGCATTGGAATATTTTGTTCTGTTGACAGCTAAATCACTGTAAATCTTAAACTTCATTTTTAAGTTTCGAGCTACCCGAGTGCTTTTTTGTGCAATTTTAAACCAATATTTAATTCCGCTTTATACAATCGGTTTATCACCAAAATATATATTATTACTGTTCATTGTTTTTAAAAATAAATTTTATTTGTTCAAAATAAAACAAAAACAAGTTTTTAATTCTCAAATCATATAATCACGGATTACAGCTATTATTTTCTGGATTTTCGCTACTTTCTTCAAATCATAAAAAATTTTGGGCGCTTTTTTGATCCAATTTTTTAAGCAAAATATCAAGAAATAATATGTTGAATTCATTTTTTGGCCGATAGAATTGCGAACAAATTCAACGTCTAATTAAAAAAAACATATAATATTCATAACAAATTTTAACTATTATAATTTTCTTACTACAATAAAAATTTGTAATAAAAAATGTGCATATCCATACAAATCATAATACAGTAAGCTATTATCAATCAGAAAATTTATTTTCGATATAATTTCAATCCGAAAATAAATGATCTTAAAAATAAAAAATAATATCGAAAAATTTTGGTCAGAAGATATTTTTTGTAATAAAATAACTTCAAGATAAGCCGCGGTTAATTTCAAAGTTGCATTTTGAAGTTGGCGAGGCGTTTTCTTGAAATTTATATTTTTTTTACTTGACCAAATTTTTTAATCTCACGCTTTAAATATTATATTTCTACGGTTATTTTTGTATGTATCCATTTTTGATCCTCTGGTTTCATGCCAAACAGAAATTTTAATAGTTTATAGCAGATTCGTTTCTTATCAAAAGCAAGCAATTCCATTTTTTTTGGTTCAAATTTTGGATAAAATATACCGTATATTTTGTATTATATACGGTATATTTTGCGGTATACTATACCGTATACCCTTATCAACTATTATAGAAACAAATATTATTTTCTGGAAACCAATGTTCTCTTTTATGGAAACGTTTTTAAAAAAAAAACTGTTGCCATATGGAGAGTTCCTATAGGAGAGTATCTTGTGTAACATATTTTCAAGTATTAATTCTTCTTAAAATGTAAAATTCTGATCAAGTTTTCAAAATAATTCTAATTCAACCAATTAAAATTGTGCCATTTGGCACAATAACTCGATTGAGAATTAAAAAAATAGTGTGAATGGCTTTTTAAAAATGTATTTGAATCTCAATCGTTTAAAATCGATTTGGCATAAACATCGCGCAAGATAAGATTGAACTGAAATAAATAATTTAAAATCTTTTACCCCTCCCCTCCCTAAGCTCATTCCGATCAAAACTAATTTAATTTCAAACGGGAAAATAGGTTAATAAATTAAATTTGTGCTCTTTCCATGAGAAATATCAACAGCTCAAAAAACAATATAGAGAAATGGGTTCATTTATTGCCCCGGGCAAATTGAGTGGCATTCTGGCCTGAAATAAAGAATAAAAGTTGATAATTTGAATTCGTTCGTGCTGAATTTTGGTGTCGAATACAACTGTATCACTTGATTTTGATACAAATGAAAAGATTTATATTGCCCTTTACACCGGATAATCTCTTATGAAACCGCACCTTTTTTTGGAAAAATCTTCCCTATAAGATAACATTGGTTCCTATGAGGTTTATTTTTTAGAATACCAACTTAAAATTGTTGGTGCCATTTGCGGACAAAACAAGATATTTACTAAAAGTAGTACAAACAGATTTTTGCATCAAACTATTATATCTAAGATTATACCTACGTGTCCCGTAGAACTTTGACGTCAAAGACCTAAGGAATCGTGTGATTTAATTGGTCAATACACATTGACTCTTGTTGTATTGACCAATCAAAACACGTTCCTAGAGTGTCTTCTGACGTCAAAGTTCTACCGGACACGTAGGTATAATCTTCGATATATGTCGCCAAAAATTTGAACGGAATTGTAAATTTTCTGACTATTATGCACGAGAAAAATTTGAAGCCATCATATTTACTTTGCCTGGTGTAGCTTAATTTTTGGACTAAATCATCAATTAGTTTCAACAATCTATTTATTTGAAGTTTAAATTGTGTCTCAAAACGACTATTTAAATCGTGTCTCAAAACCGTGTCAAAAGGGCGTTTGCATAACTTTTCGCATTAAGTTTTACGATAAATTTTTTACAAGCGTTTCCATAAGAAAATTTCCGAGTTTTTCAAATTTGATTTCCATAAAGAGAGTAGTTGGTGTTTTGATGATTGATCAATATTCTACTTCCTAAAAAATGATAAATTAACTCAAAATTAACAGTTTCGAATTTGTGCCCTATAGCCTATAGGCTATAGATGATTTAGGAATTTTTGGGTTAAAATATTTGAAATCAATTTGGATCACATTGATCATTTTTGGCATCCAACCGTTTAAAGAGCATAGTATTCTCACTCCCCGAGTTAATTGCGGTAATAAACCAAAATCGATAATTTTCAAATTTGCGGCTGAAAATTGAAGTTAGTCCAAAAAACGAGAAAATTGTGTTAATTAGAAAACAGAAGCTTAGAATTTATACCGAATTTTGATAAACTGATCATTTTTTGATGAAAAACCCTGGCATGTTCTCTTTATTTGTAATTAAGCAAATGCTTTCCACATTAATCACCAAAAATATATTATATATAATACATGCTTTTTTTGGTAATTAACCCTCTGAGGCATAGAGCCAAAAAAGTGGCTTTCATTTTTTTGAAAAGACCAGAAATGACAAAAATAATTGAAATAAAAGTTCAAGGTTCAAATCGCCCATAGATTTTGCGATTAATTTTTGAAAAATAAAAAAAAAATTGATGCATCGTTAGAAAAATATTTTTTTCTTGATTTTTTGCAAAAAATCTTAAACACCTGGTAATTAGAGACCGGAAATTGGATGTTATATCTGAGGGAGTAACTTTCTCGGAAAATTGATTATTAATCTTTCAGAGTTAAGTTTTTTGTTCTGAGGTCTCTGACTGACTCTTTATTTTTTCGAGAGTAAATTCTTTCAAAATCGTAAATTTTGAAAAACTCTAGCCTTTCAAAATAATTCACTTTTCCACAGCGGAAATGAAGTGCTGATTATTTTAATTGTCTTAATATAATTATATTAAAATTTAAGTCTATCCTTAAATCTCAATGACTTGACAACAATTAAGTTGCTAACACTTCTAATTTTCCCATAATAATGAGTTCAAAGTCGAGCCATAAAAGTGGCTCTCATGCCTCAAGAGATATCAATACTCAAGTGAGTCAGGGGGTTAATGAGGAAATCATTTTCTTAATTATAAATTAAAACAAAACAGGGTTTGCCATCAAAAATTGCTGGATTTATCATAACTCAGTAATTTTTTTCTCATAAAGCCTTGCGTAGCTTTGCTTTTCTACTATATTTATGTCTTTCTTTGTGAAAATGATGCATACGAACAGAAGAGTGACTTGAACCTTATGTTTAGTAAGAGGATATCAGAAAATAGTTTTTACTATTTAAAGTTTTACAGGACGAAAAAATTGAAAATCAAAGATAGGGCTAATAAAATCGAAACGTTGTAAAAATACTATTTTAAATCGCAATGTATTGTATAGACTATACAGTAAAGTCTATACTATATATAGTATATAAATAATATAATATATAGTATACTTACTGTCTTTACAATAAATTGCTATTACAATTAGTATTTTTACAACGTTTCGATTGTACAAGCAACTCGGGGGCACCGCTATAAGTGTGGATAGAATGTTCGTCTCTGATTGGCTGGGCCTTCATAATTATAGGAAAAGATGACTACAGTGATGACTATGTAATAGTTTGCGACAAACGTCGCTGCGCCCAGAGTTGATTGTATTGGACCTATCTTTGCATTTTAATTTTACGTCTTGTAAATATTTAAGTAGTAAATAACGTAATAATTAACTCTTGTATTTTTAATATTCATTGAAACATCTCCTTTGTGCAGAATGTGAATTTCATTATACTACTGATATAGTAGAATATTAACATGATATATTGACGAATGCGTCAAAACCATACTAATTTTCTAAAAAGTATATGATATACTTTATAGACAATTAGTATGGTATCAACGCATGCGTCAATATATCATGTTAACATTTTTAATAAAAAGTACATTCTGCGTAAAGCATATTTTTCATTGAACATTAGAAATACAAGAATTAATAATTAATTTAAAGAAACGGTCATGGGTTTTTAATGAAAACCCTTGTACTTGAGTTCTCTTTGCATTTATAATTAAAATATTTTGTAGAGTGACTTTACCAATGAATAAATCATACGCGTTTTCACATCAAAAATACTAAAGTTCATAATCTGAACTTCAGTATCTTGAGGAAATGAAGCGTAAATAAAAAACATGTTTTTTGTTGACGAAAGTTGTATATTTCTGTGTTTTTTTGGGTCAAATTCACAAATAATTTACTTCCTACCAATGAGTTAAAGTGAAATGGCTTTTAAAATAGATGATCCGCATTTTTAAAGGTAAAACATAGACTATGTTCTAGTGAACTAATAAAATTTTAAGAGTTTTCATGTAACATAGTGAAAAAAAATACCAATAACCATTTAACATTTTCAAATTTAATATGAGTCAAATTGATGAAAAAATTCGACTCTTCAAATTTTATTAGTTCACTAGAACTTGTAAATAATACATGTAACTATATTTCAGTCAAATCTGTTAAAAGCGATTCAAATAGTTTTTTTTTAAGTCAAAAGAAAAACTCATTCGAACTTGAATAATGGCTTTTACAGTGGTACTTTTCAGGCCTAATTATGAGAGTTGAAAATTTATTTGATGAAAAAAATCTAAGATTTTTATGTGAAGCAACAACAAATATAGACTATAACTTATAGTCTATAAGTTATACTGTATAACTTATACAGAACGTACTCAAACGTCCTGACAGCTATGATTTGACAATTTTGTCAGGACGTTTGAGTAACTGTCGGGAGGTTTTAGTAACTGTCAGGACGTTTGAGTACGTGGTGTCGTCTATATTATGCTTATGTTTTTTATTCTGGTACCTTCCTGGTCGTTATTTGCTAGATTTATCTCTTCCAGTTTTGCCAACGCATCTGTCATATGAGATAAGTCATATCCGATAATAAATCCAGTAAATATAGACCAGGAGAATCCAAAACTAAAAAAATACCAAATATGAACCAAGAGAGTTTAAATATGAAACCGTTCTCTTTCAGGAGAATAAGAGGTGGATGGGCAAACCAGAAAAAAATCTGGACCAGTTCGAAAGAGACAATCAAATAAGACAATTTATATAACTTTCATATTTTTTCAATTTGTACAAACACTAGAAAATGGAAGTCTAGACACAAACAATTGCTCAAGTGATTAAGCATTTTTTATTTAAAAAAAATTAAATGACTCTTCGAGAATTTGTTAGACGTGCTTCTACGGCAAATTAGTGATTTTCTAATCAAATAAATTATATATCTTGTAATCAATTATGAATGAATTATCTCAAGTGCCCCTTCAGCCATCCGTGGGTTAATCTGTATAATTTTGCATTTTCCATCTCCATTATCCCCCGCGGCCCAGTCCCTAACGGGTTAGCCCATTCATACTCAGCCCCCTACAAGATACTACTACTAAAGAAATAAAAAATATTTAACCCGCGACCACCCACTTGACTACCTTCGCGCATTATTCACGCATTTTACCGTTTTTTCTTTTATTTTCACGCGCGAGTTAAAACAAAACGGCGCTCTCGAGAGGCTCGGACGTAGTTTTTTTAGATTCTTATTTCACTATTTATTTTGTATTATATTTTGACTCGTTAAGCTTTTTTGGCCCCTTGTTTAAAACACCGTTTTGGCAAAAACTTTTGAGAGACTTCCGAAGCATCAAATTGAAATAATAGAGAATGACGCGGATCAATCAGAAAATTTTATAACTTTGAAGTAAGGAAATAGGACAAAACTTTTTGAGGGGATTTGTTTTTAATTTTTGCATATTAATTTTTGAACAAAGGAAGTCATATGACCAAAATGTAGAGACCAAATTTGGTCATCAAATATAGTTTTATGGGACAAAAAATATTGGAAAAAATTATTTTCTTTAGAATTTGTTATTAAAAAGGGTAAGAGTCAGATGTCAAAAATGAACTTGTGAAATGGGGTCAAATTACATTTCGAGTAATGACTTCGAGCGTTATGTTTAATATTATAGTGTTCTTATATATATCTCGTGAGAAATCATTAACTTGAGTAGAGCTTTTTCATAAGGAAGTCATTTCAAATTTATTATAATTAAAAAAATATTATTAATTAATTTAAAAATAACCAAAAATTTTCAAAAAACATGAAGGATTTTAAAATCCATAATCCGATAAAGTCTATTTTGACACCTTGGAGTTGAACAAAATTCTAAAAGAAAAACTCGACTATAAAAATGACTTTTCAAATCGGTGGACTTTTGATGCCTACAAATTTTTGTAGCAAAACATAGCAGAAAAAATAGACCAAAAATAGAAGCCCCGTTTAAATTTCCAGAAAAATATAAGATTGTGACGTCATTTGTGTACAGAAAGCATTGAATCATTTATCAGTTATTAATTTATACGGTTTTGATCACCATAAAACTAAAAATAATACTAATCATGCTACAAAATCAGCTTATTTTTTACTATAATTTATTTATAATATGCATATTTACGATGACTCAAAACTCCGAGTCATAACTTTGAATTCTGACCAAAGATTAATAAAATAAACTTTTTATTTCTTTCAGAAGCTAGTGAAAAAAAATCAAAAATTGTGATTCATAAATTGAATTCTGCGACGAGATGACTCACCCAAACATAATTTGAAAAGAAAAGTAAGAGAGCGAATATCACAGAGAGTAGAAATAAGAACAGAGAAAACGTTATTACAGAAATAAAAACACAATGGAGGAATTTATAAAGAGTATATCAGTATGGTTTGCACAGTTTGGATCAAGTTTTCCGGCATGGGATTTTTTAGAAAAATTTCAATAATCAAAATTTTCAGTATTTGCTCAAAATAAATTGCAGTCCTCGCTCCCTAACTAGTACAAATGGTTCATGTCTAGTTATGTACCATTTATTTTTATTAAAAAAACTTGTAATTGAAGTTTGCTGTGTTTTTTAATCTATACTTCTAAAATGTTAAAATAAAAAATGATTTCAACTTGTACTTTTTTTGATAATTCAAAAACTAAAATTCGAGCAATTATAAAAATTTTGAAAAATTCTTTATGAATATTTTTTTCTGCAATTCTGTTCTTTTGGGGCTTTTATAAATTTAAAAGTTTAAAAACCTTTACAGTAAGGGGAGTAGCCCGTATCATGAACATCAGGTTAATTTTATTGGCAACAAAATTATTACGATTTTTAGTGTAATATTTTGACACTTAATTTTTATGAGAGTTCACAATTTGAACTTCTCCGACTATCGAGCTCTCGAAAAGGGGCCTCTGACTCTATGTAAAGACTGTAAACACAACATTGGGATCTTAATCAAAAAGTTTATTTTACATTAGTACGACGTCGTACTACGCTCTTTAATAATAGTCATCTAGGTGATTATTTTTTAAGATCCTACAGTTTTCTGAATTCAAGATTCTGAAGAAACCGCGATAAAAACTTAATTTTGTAATCAATGGGTTTGTATAACAAAGAGTTACTTGACTAGAAATTCTAAACACAGTTTTGAATTTACAATTATTTTTCGGAATTTTTGAGAAAATTCTAAAAATCGTTAAAATAATCGGAAATTCACAAATATGCTTGAAAGTTCCAGTCAAGTAACTTTTTGGTCTTAAACTTTGGTTGTCTGAGTGATTATACAACTTGGTTTTTACAAAAAAAAATTTGTTTCAAAGTTGTTTGAACCGGAAATAATTTAAACTATTTATGGGATCTTAAATTCTTTCAGAATTCGAATTCTCCCTAAAAATTTGCTGATTTTAGTTCCCCTTGTTAACCTTGGCGTTCAGATTGCGACAAAATGTACAAAAACAATATAAATAATATTTTTGTACTTTGCTATTTATTTTTGCAGCTTGAGCAAACTTATCCGGCGAGTTCAAGGTTAAATATTTCAAAAAGTGAAATATTAAATTCATAGAGTTTTGTCAAATTGCATGATAAATCAAAAAGTCAAATAGTGTAGGAAATCGCTACATTTTGATGAGTTTTACCTGATTTTGTAACGCGTAAATATTTAACTTGTGGCTTCCCGAAGTGTTAAATTGTCGATTTACGCAAGCTTAATCCTATAAAATAAACTTGCTTCAAATCGGCAAATTAACCGTACGGAATGTTACGGGGTAAATATTTACGCATCACTCAATGAGGTACTGTCGTCTTTGTCCATAAACACATCGTCTATAAGGTCAAAACAGCCGAAATTTGTCCTAAATCTACGTAATTTTGAAATATAAACGACCAATGTTTCAATATTATTTTTAAATACCATAATAATGGTGCTACTAAATTTCTTTTGATATGTGCGCCTAAATTTTCCGTATATTTGGCTTGCATTTTTAGCTCTCTTTTTGGATTTTAGAGAATGATTTGTCTATAAAGACAAAACGGCGGTTTTAGCATGAGCAAAACTGCGAACCAAACATGTCCTCATAGACAACCACGACAGTATAAAGTATGCAATTCGATATTTTCATGATGAAAATTAAACTTTTGACGAATTAAAAATCATCAAAAACTTAACAAAAAGTCGCAATTTCTTATAAAAGTCGAATTTTATTATTAATTACAGCGAAGTGTATTTTTTTTGGAAATTCCCGCCAATTTGCTTAAACGGACGGGTCGTGAGTTTCAAGTTGTCCGTTTAAATACACTTCGCTGTATAATAATTATAACAAAATAATCCCGTTCTCAGCATATAACCTTTTCAATGAATAGCTTACCAACTCCCACAGTATTTGATATGAACAATGCACCCTATGTCGAATCACTTTTATTCCTTGGAATTTTACCCGTCATATATTTGCTTTTGGTTATGATAATATTAATGATTTATTATTGCTGCGTTAGATTTTCGAAAAAAAATAATGACGAAAAACCAGGTTGCTGCTCAGCCGCGGTGGGATTCTATATCACCTCAGGTAAGGAGTCACGTTTCAAACCAAAAAAATTAAATGAAAATTTGAAAAAACTTATTTTTTTTAATCCAGAAATTTTTAAAAATCTTAAAAAAACAGCTACCTAAAGAATCAATATATTNTGAAAATAAGCAAAATTGAATGAAAATCTTAAAGAATGCTGTTATTTTAAAAATATCAAAAAATAAAAAAAAATCGTAAAGTATCCATAAATACTCAAAATATCTAAAATAAAAAAAGAAAACATAAAATTAATAAACAACGGTAAATAAGACAGGAATTCTGAAAATCTAAAAAAGTGATGAAGATTGTTGAGATAAAAAATCTTAAAATTACAATTGGCTTCAAAAATCAATACATGTTTCCTAGAGTGAGTAACTCATCAGGAAATTTTTAATCACTTCCCAATAAAAAGATACATTTTCAGATTTCTTTATGCTAAAATTTATATGGTTATTAACCTTTCAAATTAATATTTTCTGAAGTCATTAAAAATATCCTAAAAAGTTACTCACGCTGAAAAACTTGTATAAATTTATTTCCGACCAATTAAATACTTATTTGGTCACCTTGAACTACATTTTTTTTATTTCTCGTTAAAATTTCACGNGAAATCAATTTATACACATTTTGCAGCGTGAGTAATCCACTTTTAGTTTGACGAGTTAAGTCATCCGTGTAGAATTTTTTGATGGATTGATTTTTTTGTTATTACTAAAATAATTTTCTTGTCACATTTATTATATTTTTCTGTTATAAAGTTAATCTTTAATTGGCGACGTCAGTTTGATTTAAAATAGAAGTAGGCTCAAATAAGATGAACTTGGAAAATGAAATAGTTGTAACTAAAATAAAAATAACAAAGGGAAAAATCTATACCAAGCTACTTGAGTTAAAAACCTTCATTTGGTGAAACGCAATGTCACACTGATTTTTTATTCTAAAGTAAGAAATGTATCAATAAATGTCCGGAGAATTAAAATTTTGAAATTTTTAAAATATAGTCTGGTGTTTTAAGATAGCTCACATCAGTGAGATAGGAACTGGTAAATACGATCTTTTTGAAATGTTGACCCATAATATAACTTTTCAAGCTACGTGGCACTGTAAAACCGATTTTTATCGAAGATTCGTCAAAGTTATCGGTTTTCGACATAAACCTAGAAAATTACCGGTAAAAAAACGGAAATCGAAAAAACCGGCTCAGCACGTGGTTGAAAAGGTTATATTTTGACCCAAAATTTCAAAAGGATCGTATGATATAGTTCCGAACTATCTCACCGAGAAATGTCAGGTATATAAAGAAACCAGATGTAAATATTTATATCCGAAAATTTCGAACTTCGATGTATTTTTCACCGAGATATTTTCTTTAAAATAGAAAAAAGTGATTTTCTTTGTTGGCAGAAATGATAGCTCCAAGCAATCAATTTATTTGAAAAAAAAGAAGGTTATAAAATGGCGATAGAAAGGGGTTTTGATTACCATAATCTTCAAAAATAAGGCATCTTAAGGGTCGCTTTTTTTTCGGGGTTGCTCCACCATGATTTCGATGGGAGACCTAGACAAGAAATAGCGACAAATGTTTTTCTGCAGTGGAAACCTTGGAAAATAAATATGCGGTAGAAAATGTTTTTGACTTCCTAAGGTTGATCACGTGACGGAAATTCAGTATCGAAATTGCTCTAAATGACCGAAACAAAACGGTTTTTTGGCGAATTACCGGTGAACCGGAAATCATCGAGAAAAAGAAAAATAAGTCCTGCATTTCCAAATTCAGTTAAGATTAAGATCGCAAAAACCGTTGCGCATCTAGTCTGAGTTTCTCTAGAACAGATCACCCCTTCAGGTGGAGCAACGCGAAAAAAAAGCGACGCTAATCGAACTAGATGTTGAAAACTTGAAATGTCCAATTGAATAATCCAATCGAAAGATTTTTTATTAGTTATAAAATATCCAAATAATAAATTTAGATTTTGGAAAAGATTAAATTTAAGTCCCGAGAAACACTTGACGTTTTTAACCACCTTTGGATTAACTTTGTTTTATTATAAGCCAGTTTAATGCTTCATGTGACCCATAGTTACTGGCAATATAATATTCATGATTCTTGTATTGGTATTTAGCCATTTTATAACCCCTTTTCTCGCCAAAATTAATATTTAGCCTATAATGTGCCTGTGCGTCCAAGGTTAATAATATTAATTTTGGGCGAGAAAAGGGGTTATAAAATTTGCTAAATCACCAATGAAAGAATCATGAATATTATATTGCCCAGTAACTTATGGGTCACATGAAGCATTAACTGGCTTATAATTAAAAAAAGTTAATCCAAAGGTGGGTTAAAAACGTTCAATGTTTCTCGGGACTTTAAATTTAATCTTTTCCAAAATCTAAATTTATTATTTGCGATATTTATTAACTAATAAAATCTTTCGATTGATTATTCAATTGGCATCAATTTTCAACATCTTAGTTCGATTACGTCGCTTTTTTTTTCGCGTTGCTCCACCAAGGGGGATCTGTTCTGAGAAACTCAGACTAGATCGCAACGGTTTTTTGCATCTTAAATCTTAACGAATTTGGAAATGCAGGACTTTTTTCTTTTTCTCCGATGATTTCCGGGTCACCGAGTAATTCGCAAAAAAACCGTTTTTCGGTCATTCAGAGCAATTTCGATACTGATTTCCGTCACGTGATCAACCTTAGGAAGTCAAAAACATTTTCTACCGCATATTTTTTCCAAGGTTTTCACATGCAGAAAAACTATTTGTCGCTATTTTGTCTAGTTCTCCCATCGAAATCATGCTGGAGCAACCCGAAAAAAAAGCGACCCTTAGATGCCTTATTTTTGAAGATTAATGGTAATCACAAACCCCTTTCTATCGCCATTTTATAACCTTCTTTTTTTCAAATTAAATTAGATTTGCTTGAGCTATCATTTCTGCCAACAAAGAAAATCACTTTTTTCTAGTTTTAAAAAAATATCTTCGGTGAAAAATACATCGAAGTTTCCGAAATTTTCGGATATACATATTACATCTGGTTCTTTATATACCTACATTTCTCGGTGAGATAGTTCGGAAGACTATATCATACGTCCTTTGAAATTTGGGTCAAAAATATTAACTTTTTCAACCACGTTGCTGAGAGCCGGTTTTTTCGATTCGTTTTTTTCCCGAGTAATTTCTAGGTTTAGTCGAAAACCGATAACTTTGACGAATCTCCGATAAAAATCGGTTTTACGTGCCACGTAGCTTGAAAAGTTATATATGGGTCAACATTTCCAAGAAAGATCGATTTACGCAGTTCCTTCTCACTGATGTGAGCTATCTTAAACACCAGACTATATTTTAAAAAGTTACAAAAATTTTATTCTCCGGACATTTATTGTACATTTCTTACTTTAGAATTAAAAAATTCAGTGCTGACACTGAGTTTTCACCAAATGAAGGTTTTTTAACTCAAGTTAGCTTGTTATAGATTTTCCCTTGTTATTTTAATTTTTAGTTACAACGTATTTTCATTTTCCAAGTTCATCTTATTTGAGCCCTACTTCATGTTAATCAAACTGACGTCGCCCAATTAAAAGATTAACTTTATAACAGAAAAATATAATAAATGTGACAAGAAATATTTTGTAATAACAAAAAAAGTCAATCCATCAAAAAATTCTACACGGATGACTTTAACTCGTCAACTAAAGTGATTACTCACGCTGCAAAATGTGTATAAATTGATTCCGACCAATTAAATACTTATCATGATATCATGAACTATAGAACATTTTTTTATTTTCTTGGAAATTTGAACGAGAAATAAAAAAAATGTAGTTCAAGGTGACCAAATAAGTATTTAATTGGTGGAAATCAATTATACAAGTTTTCAGCGGAGTAACTTTATGATATTTTAATGACTTCAGAAAATATTAATTTGAAAGGTATAACCATTAGAATTAGCATAAAGAAACTCTGAAAATGTATTTTTATTGGAATGTATTAAAAATTTCCTGATGAGTTACTCACTCGGGAGAACATGTATTGATTTTGAAGCCAATTGTAATTTTAAGATTTTTTATCTCAACAATCTCATCACTTTTTTAGATTTTCAGAATTCCTGTCTTATTACCGTTGTTATTAATTTATGTTTTCTTTTTTTTATTTAGATATTTGAGTATTTATGGATACTTTACGATTTTTTTATTTTTGATATTTTTAAAATAACAGCATTCTTTAAGATTTCATTCATTTTGCATATTTTCAAGAATATATAGAATCTTTAGGTAGCTTTTTTTTTAAGATTTTAAAATTTCTGGATTAAAAAAAATAAGTTTTTTCAAATTTCATTTAATTTTTGGTTGTAAACGTGACTCCTTAACTGAGTTGTATAAGACATCCCACCGCGTGCTGACTGACAACCTGGTTTTTTCAGTCATTATTTTTTTTTCAAAATCTAACGCAGCAATAATAATCATTAATTATCATAACAAAAGCAAATATATGACGGTAAAATCCAAGAATAAAGTGATTCGACCTAGGGTGCATTGTTCATATCAATACTGTGGGAGTTTGGTAAGCTATTTCATTGAAAAGTTATATCTGAAACGGGATATTTTGTTATAATTATTATACAGCGAAGTGTATTTAAACGGACAACTTGAAACTCACGACCCGTCCGTTTAAGCAAATTATGGCGGAATTTCCAAAAAATACACTTCGCGTATTAATAAAATAAAATTCGACTTTATAAGAATTGCGATTTTTGTTAAGTTTTTGATGATTTTTAATTTCGTCAAAAGTTTAATTTTCATCATGAAATTTCGAATTGCATACTTTATACTGTCGGTTGTCTATGCAGACTGTTTTGTTCGAGTTTTGCTCATGCTAAAACCGCCGTTTTGTCTTTAAAGACATCATCTCTAAAATCCAAAAAAGAGAGCTCAATGCAAGCCAAATATACGGAAAATTTAGGCGCACCTATCAAAAGAAATTTAGATAGCCACCATTATTATGGTATTTAAAAATAATATTGAAACATTGGTCGTTTATATTTCAAAATTACTAGATGACAAATTCCGCTGTTTTGACCTTATAGACGATGGTTTTATGGACAAAGACGACAGTACCTCATTGAGTGATGCGTAATATTTACCCCGTAACATTCCGTACGGTTAATTGCCGATTTGAGCAAGTTTATTTTATAGGATTAAGCTTGCGTAAATCGACATTTAACACTTCGGAAGCCACAAGTTAAATATTTACGCGTTACAAAATCAGTAAAACTCATCAAATGTACGATTTCCTACACTATTTGACTTTTGTTGATTTATCATGCAATTTGGACAAAACTCTATGAATTAATATTTCACTTTTTGAATATTTTAACCTTGAACCGCCGGATAAGTTTGCTCAAGCTGCAAAAATAAATAGCAAATACAAAAATATATTTATATTGTTTTTTGTACATTTTGTCTGCAATCTGAACGCCAAGTTTAAAAAGGGAACTAAAATCAGCAAATTTTTAGGAGAATTTAATTCTAAAAATTTAAGATACCCAAATAGTTTAATTAATTTCCGGTTCAAACAATTTGATAAACAATTTTTTTTTGTTAAAACCAAGTTGTATAATCACCCAGACAACCAAAGTTTTTATTCAAATTTTGTATCTCAAAGAGTTACTTGACTGAAACTTTCAAGCACATTTGGAATTCCGATTATTTTAACGATTTTTAGATTTTCTCAAAATTCCGTAAAATAATTGTAAATTCAAAACTGTGTTTAGAAGTTCTAGTCCAGTAACTCTTTGTTATACAAACCCACTTGATTAAAAAAATAAGTTTTTATCGCGGTTTTCAGATCTTGAATTCAGAAAACTGTAGGATCTTAAAAAATAATCACCTAGATGACTATTATTAAAGAGCGTGTACGACGTCGTACTAATGTAAAATAAACTTTTTGATTAAGATCCCAATGTTGTGTTTACAGTCTTTACATAGAGTCAGAGGCCCCTTTTCGAGAGCTCGATAGTCGGAGAAGTTCAAATTGTGAACTCTCATAAAAATTAAGTGTCAAAATATTACACTAAAAATCGTAATAATTTTGTTGCCAATAAAATTAACCTGATGTTCATGATACGGGTTACTCCCCTTACTGTAAAGGTTTTTAAACTTTTAAATTTATAAAAGCCCCAAAAGAAACAGAATTGCAGAAAAAATATTCATAAAGAATTTTCAAAGATTTTTATAGATTGCCTCGAATTTTATAGTTTTTGAATTATCAAAAAAGACAAGTTGAATTCATTTGTTTATTTTTGACATTTTAGAAGTATAATTAAAAACACAGCAAACTTCAATTACAAGTTTTTTTTAATAAAAATTAATGGTACATAACTAGACTAGAACCATTTGTACTAGTTAGGAGCGGGACTGCAATTTATTTTGAGCTAATACGAAATTTTGATTATTGAAATTTTTCTAAAAAATCCCATGCCGGAAAACTTGATCCAAACGTGTGCAAACCATACTGATATACTCTTTATAATTCCTCCATTGTGTTTTATTTCTGTAATAACGTTTTCTCTGTTCTTATTTCTACTCTCTGTGATATCGCTCTCTTACTTTTCTTTTCAAATTATGTTTGGGTGAGTCATCTCGTCGCAGAATTCAATTTATGAATCACAATTTTGATTTTTTTCACTAGCTCTGAAAGAAATAAAAAAAGTTTATTTTATTAATCTTGGTCAGAATTCAAAGTTATGACTCGAGTTTTGATCATCGTAAATATGCATATTATAAATTAATATATAGTGTAAAAATAAGCTGATTTTTGTAGCATGATTAGTATTATTTTGAGTTTTATGTGATCAAAACCGTTAAATTAATAACTGATAAAATGATTCAATTGCTTTCTGTACACAAATGACGTCACAATCTTATATTTTTCTGGAAATTATAACGGGCTTCTATTTTTTTTTTTCTGCTATGTTTTGCTACAAAAATTTGTAGGCATCAAAAGTCACCGATTTGAAAAGTCATTTTTATAGTCGATTTTTCTTTAGAATTTTTTTCAACTCAAGGTGTCAAAATAGACTTTATCGGATTATGGATTTTAAAATCCTTCATGTTTTGAATTTTTGGTTATTTTTAAATTAATTAATAATAGTTTTTTTAATTATAAATAAATTTGAAATGACTCCTATGAAAAAACTCTACTCAAGTTAATGATTTCTCACGAGATATATTTGCACTTTGATTAAATAACGCTCGAACATTACTCGAAATTAATTGACCCCATTTCACAAGTTCATTTTTGACATCTGACTCTTACCCTTTTTAATAAACAAATTCTAAAGAAAAATTTTCCAATATTTTTTGTCCATAAAACTATACTTCGCAAATAGATGCGATAAACTGTTGTGTAGGCACACAGTACGAATTTAAAAACAGCGTATCTTACTCTGTATATGATAAGACCCAAATTTGGTCTCTAATTTTGATCATATGACTTCTTTGTTTCAAAAATTAATGATGCAAAAATTAAAAACAAATCCCCTCAAAAAGTTTTGTCCTATTTCCTTGACTTCAAGTTATAAAATTTTTCTGATTGATCGCGTCATTCTCTATTATTTTCAATTTGATGCTTCGGAAGGTCTCTCAAAAGTTTTTGCCCAAAACGGTGTTTTAAACAAGGGCCAAAAAAGCTTAACGAGTCAAGATATAATAGCAAAATAAAAGTAGTGAAATAAGAATCTAAAAAAACCTACGCCCAGCCTCTGAGAGCGCCGTTTTGTTTTAACTCGGCGCGTGAAATAAAAGAAAAAAACGTAAAATGCGTGAATAATGCGCAAGGTTAAGTCAAAGTGGTGGTCGCGGCTTAAATATTTTTTATTTCTTTATGTAGTAGTATTCTTGTAGGGGCCTGAGTATGAATGGCTAACCGTTAGGACGGGCCGCGGGGGATAGAGATGGAAAATGCAAAATTATTACAGATTAAACCACGGATGGCTGAAGGCACTTTGGAGATAATTCATTCATAATTGATTTACCAAGATATATAATTATTATTAGAAAATCACTAATTTGCCGAGAAAGCACGTCTAAAAAAATTCTCGAAGAAGTCATTTATTTTTTTTAATAAAAATTGCTTAATCACTTGAGCCAATTGTTTTGTCTAACTTCATTTTCTAGTGTTTGTACAAAATTGCAAGACTGTAATATGAGGTATATAAATATTGTCTTATTTGATTGTGCTCTTTCGAAACTGGTCCAGATTTTTTCTGGTTTCCCATCCACCTCTTATTCATCCTGAAAGAGAACGTGTCATATTTAAACTCTCTTGTGTCATATCTTTGGTATTTTTTTAGTTTGGATTCTCCTGGCTATATTTACGGATTATTATCGGATATGACTATCTCATATGACAGATGCTGGCAAAACTGGAAGAGATAAATCTACAATAACGACAGGAATGTACCAGAAAAAAAACATAAGCATAATATGACGAACACCACGTACAAACGTCTGACAGTTACTAAAACCTCCCGACAGCTTACGCAACTTCCTTGACAAAATTGTCAAATCATAGCTGTCAGGACGTTTGAGTTACTTCCTGTATAATTATACAGGTATAACTTTAGACTACATAGTATCGCTATATTGTTGTTATCTTCACATAAAGAATCTTATATTTTTTTCATCAAATAATTTCAACTCTCATATATTGGCCTGAAAAGTACCACTGTAAAAGCCATTATTCCAAGTTCTGAATGAGTTTTTCTTTTGAACTTAAAAAAAAACTATTTGAATCCTTTTTAACAGATTTGACTAAATATAGTTTACATGTATTATTTACAAGTTCTAGCTGAACGTTAATAATAATTGAAGAGTCGAATTTTCATCAATTGACTCCATATTAGCAATTTGAAAATGTTTAAATGGTTATTGGTACTTTTTTTCAGCTATGTAACCTGATAAAGCAATTTAAGGGTTTAGCCCGTGCTTCCTCTCTCTTTCTTTTGATTTGCCTTCTTTTTCCCTTGGACCTGTAGTTGATCATTTTTATCTGATTTCTCTGTCTTCTATTCTGTATGACTTATATTTATTTCTTTTGCTTGAGCCCTTTATCAGAATTAATTATGATACATTAATATCGTTTATGACTAAATTGATCCAAGGACATCTCATGGTGCATGATTAATTTTTTCAAACAATCTAGAGACAAATTAGAATATTCAAAATTCGAATATTTTTTTGCTTTTACCCGCATAAAACGGTATTCCCACTATATATGAACATTTTTTATCTGGTGAATATAACCCACCGAAAAACGATATGACATTAAAATTATCGGAAATGTCTTATCGAATTCTAGAAATTTCAATTATTTTTTAAGCCAAATGTTAAACCTAATTATTCGAATTTGACGCTGGATTGGTTGAAATTTTTGAAGCTGTAAGCCAATTTTTGAATCAGTGAAATCTCAGTTTCAATTGTGTGAGGTACTTTTGTTTCATCAGGACCGACCTTTTTTTAATCACTCCGCACAAACTTTCCATTTCCCGGTTCCAGCTTTCATTCAATTTTCCTAAAGAATTTTCTTAGCTAACATTAGAGAAATAAATATAAAGTGAATAATTAAAAATAAGTATTCCCTATACATCTAATATCACCCTATTTCTCTATGAAAATTACTCAGTCCTGATTGACACTTCCCACGTGTTGAACGATTATTAAGTTTGACACTCGCGCCACCTGTTGAAAATAGCTTTTTATTCTATCATTCTTAGATAATGCGGGGTTTATATTTTGTATCGAAAACGTAAGTAAAATGACAAACAAAAATTTATATACTTTGATAAATGTATTTTTCCATTTTCGCATTATTTATATGAATCTTTCAAAAAATTTTGGAACAAACCAGATTGCGTCCTTCGATATCTCTATCTCTCTTATTATATAAAACTACAGTCAAGTTAGTTCACTCTCGTGCTGTTGGGACTAAGACATCTCTGGCAGGGTGGAAGAGAATCAACTTACCATTTGTCTCCATTTTTCAACAGAAAATTAAAAATAAAAATTGCGTTTCAGATTTCAGTTTGATATGCGAAAGTCTCAAAAAATAGTGTGTGTTATCGGGAATACGGCAATTTTCAAATGTTTGAGAAAAGTGAAAAAATCTGACTGTTTACTAGTGAAAAGATGGCCATCATTTTTTATTTGTAATTATGATTAAGAGACCTTTACATGCGAATTTGAGATCTGCCTCTTGTAATTAAAAGAAAGGACAAATCTACGAAGTCTCTCCTCCTCTAACGGCTAAATATTACCGATTAAAAATTGAAGTTTCTAACTCATCAGTATCACCATACTATAAAATTAAATTATTGGTCTTAAGTGTTTAGCACCCCCTAAGTTAATTTCACCCTGAAATTGAAAATAACGATTGAAGACCATCACTAAGCAGTTTGACTGTTTCTTAAGCGATTGAAGGGTTGCTAGATTGCTGCAAACGTGTACCTTTTCCTTAAAATTAAGATGTGGTTAAAGATACTTGAGCTCTTGTTTACTACATATTTTATAGTAATTCTGCGAAACACTGGCATTAAGATATATGGTTTTCAATATATAGTCAAGTACCTTAAGGGGTATGGGAAATGTAGAATGTTGGAATTTTTTGGGGGAAAATAGCCCCTCTCCTACAGCTGGACTGGAAAGGGTCTCGTTTAACGGTTCAGATTAAAAAAAAATGAATGAGATGAAAAAAATACGGAGACTAAACTTTTCTCTGTTTCAACTTCAACTTAATATTTTGTTCAATTCTGGTTAGCAAGTGATAGCCACCGGTGCAAGAAAAAGGGAAGATCAAAAAAACTGGTAAAAATATGTTCTCAAATTCATCACAAAAAAAAAGTGGAAAATCAATTCAAATCCTCGTCCTGCAAAACTGCTTTTAAATTTGAATTTAATATAGACAAAGATGTTCTCGATAAAGTACGAAATCTTCAACTATTTACTTTAAAAAAAATCATTAACAGAAATCTCCTCTTGATTTTAAACGATAAAAATGATATTCAGATAATTCTTTTATAATCCCTCCTGAAATTAACTCCCGGTTCACATTTTTGTATAATAATGACATACCAATACTAGAATTAAAGTTTAAGAATCGTTTAAATGTATTCGACTACGATTATCAGAAAAATCGTTGAAAAATATTCTCTGTACGGTTTTCAAAATTAAATTCTTTCGGTGTATTATCCTGAGCATAAAGAAACCCTTGATGATACCATGGCTTACTTTACTTTTTAATTAGAATAATCGATTACGGGGCTCCTGGTCCTCTTTCATTCTATCTAGATTTTAGCCCAAGAGAAAATATGGTGATAATTTAAAATTCAGCTTTTGCACATCATCCGAATTGTAATTCCAAAATTTAGTATAGTAAAACAGAGCACTATATCTATTTTCAATAATTGAATTTAAAGTGAAATGATTCGAATTTCCGAAAACATTTTACCATTTTTTTAAGAAAAACAGTAATTTAAGCACATTTCGCAAAAAGTAATATAAAAAAAAATGATTAAAATACAATGCACGATGAGACTAATATTTAATTTATTTAATTTATTCACTATAGATATCTAATCGTGTGCTCTTTGAGGTGATCTAACGATAATCGTAATACGATGCAGTTAGNTGGGTACACTAGACACCGACTCCTATTAATAGGCTCAATCAGACCTAAACCCATTAAAAAAAAGTAAACAAATTATCGTAGGATTTTTTTCTCGGGGTAAATTAAAAACTTTTAACTGCGTTTCCGAAAATATTACTCAATTTTTTAGGGGAATTTAAAGTTAAATGTTTTAAAGGAGTCCTTAAGAAAGTTGGATTGAATTGCGATCTTTGTCTCATGTTTTAGTTCTAAATAATAAATTCGGAATTAACAATTTAATAGAAATCTCAAATGTCCCAGTTTTTAGGAAAGTTTTTTGTACATGCATAACATTTAAAATACAAATTTATATTATAACCTCTCAAGTAAGATCCGGTGGATATTGCACTACAGAGTTTTTTTAAATTACCGGTATTTTACTGTTTTTAAAACAGAAATTGTCGGTTTCTTGAAAACCTCATAAACGTTCTAGCACGGTTTCTAAGAAACCGATAATTTCTGGTGAAAAATTGGTTAATTCCGGAAATTGAAAAATCTGGCTCTATAGTACTCTATAGCCAGTGAAAAGTTATAAAATGTCCCAAATACCAGAAAGATCGTATGTTGCGATTTCTACTTATACCGTTTTGACGATTAAAAAAAAACGAATCTTATCCACTGTATTTCCAAAAAATGTTTTCAGCTGTCCTGATATTATCGACTTCTTTATTTGCTTTATACGCTGCTGTGATGCTATGTGCTCCTGCGCAAGAAGAAATAAAAAAATCTATAAACTATCTTGACCTCGGTGACCTCACTTCTGATATCGAATCTGTTCCGAAAGAATTTAACGATTTGAAAACCCTTTTGGAGTCAATTCAGGATGATATTATGACAAAACTTAAGGGTACGAGCGACGAATTTGTCTTTCAAGAAAATTCGGCAAAAATTTTGGACATTCCAGGAGGCCCGATTCCGGAGATTGACTCAAATAATGGAATCGCCAAAATGAACGATTATATTGTCACTGTAGAAACTTACAGATATTGGGGCTCAATTGGATTATTTGCGTTTTATGGAGTTACGGCCATTTTGTCCAAATTTGGTGTGTGCTTCAAATCAAAGGTAAATTAAGGACATATGTAATAATTACTATGTAATAAATAAAACGATTCCGAAATTTATTTTATATGTTTAAGGTACAAAAATTTTCGAAAATGGTTTTCTTTAATTTTTTTTTTAATTCAATATGTTAACATAAATAAAATTTCCGAAACAAATATTATTTTTTTACAAATCTGATCGAATACAGTATTTTTTTCACTAAATTTTTCCAATTTAAGATGAATTAAAAGAAAAACGTGACTCAGTTTTAAATTGTGAAAAAAAATCTTGTCAAATATCTCGATTTTTTTTAAATAACAAATTTAACTTTATCACTACAGATGTCACTCTCCAATAGTTACCCCTCTATAACATTTATAGTGCGAAAAAGTGGTCGAAATTTTCAGAATCGAGGGCGTTATTTCATTGAAATTTTTTAATCGATAATAATCAAATAAATTTTACTTTTTAGCAAATATGTGATCCGCAAACATGATCGATAAAAATTTGATTTTTTTGTATTCGATAAGACTTCGATAAGGTTTCGAGTCATAATCAACATATTCTAGTCAGTTATATGAGCAGTTGGCGTAGTGGTTAGCGCGACTTGACGATCGTCCCGTTACCTAGGTTCGACTCCCGGACTTCTCAAACATTTTTCTATGGTGATAACCCAACAATATCGTTATATTTGGCCTCTTATCGGTCATGCTAACAGATCACATATTTGCTAAAAAGTAAAATTTATTTGCTTATTTAGAATCTCAGTTAAATAGCGCCCCTAATTTTGAGAATAATTTTGAAAAAACTACGATGATAGTAATCAGTAAAATCGGCATTCTGAAAATATGGATACTTTTGATTTTACTCCTTTACAATTAATTGTGACTTTTTACCTCTAAAACTTACTTTTTCCCATGAAGCTTAATAAATATCGATTATGATCCACAAGTCTAAAAAAATCAGTGAATGACGATTTTTTTTGGACTTGGGGATCGTAATCGATATGATTATATTGGGAATTTTTCGATCGTGTCAAATTACAATTTTTTTAATATTTTTATTTCCAGAAAATGTTGCTTGGAATGACTTGTATTTCATTTTTTACACTTACAATTTGTATACTTTCATTATCCGTTCAACTAACCGTTGGAGTTGGTCTAGCAGACTATTGTCAACAACCAGCAGAAGCACAAGAAAACTTCCTACAAATGCCAGGTAAAAATTTAAATAGAAAATTTAACAAATATTATTTTAATAAATGTGAAATAACAATGTTCTATATTTTTTTTTCTTGAAAATTTAATATAAATTAAGCGAAAGAAAACTTTCTAGGAGAGATTCCAGGTATGTCTTAGATCACAAAAATAAACTTAAATATCGTTGAAAATGTTTTGAATCAAAATCAAGTAAGGTATTTTTTTTTAATAGAACCCACCCTACTTTAGTCATTTTTCTCGGAGACCATACCAGATATCAACAAACAGTTTACTGCTATGTGTAGCCAAGTAAATTTGTGGCGACCAAATTTTTTTGTTTTTCTCTCCTGCAACAGTTTGACCAGTAATCAACCTTTGAAATCACCGGCTTTTCTGAGGCAAATAAGGAAAATTTTCGAAAAATATTTTTTTTTCACAAATAAATAAATTTAAAATGTTGTTCTTTGCACGTTTATGTTAATCAATTACCACTTATCAACGGATTATTATCAAGAAAACATACATTTCGATGAAAATAAACAAACAAAAAAATGAGCTTACTGAGATTCGAACCTATGAACTTCCGGTTTAAAACGTCATTTACCAGTGGATCGGTTGACCAGGAAAAAACAAAAAATTTTGGTCGCCACAAATTTACTTGGCTACACATAGCAGGAACCCGTTTGTTGATATCTGGTATGGTATTCGAGAAAAATGACTGAGTAGGGTGGGTTCTATTAAAAAAAAACTACCTAACAAAAAAAATCAAATGTTGAAAATCAAGTTAACACAAAAAATAACCTTTTGCTAAAAAAAAATGGGCGGAAAAACAAATCACGGCTAAAAGCTTATATTTTAACATTTACTAATTGCTTCATTACAGTGCGTTTAAACTGACGGGTTGGTAGAACTGCTTTTGGTTCAAAAAGTCCTAGCGTGTGTTTAAACAATTTGAATCGCCAAACTACCTTAACGCATGCTAGCATTTTTTAACCAAAACCCGTTCTACCAACCTGTCCGTTTAAACAGACTAGTGTGAAAAATATATTGTCATTTATAAAGGTGAGGGACTGTAGTAAAATTTGCCCCTTTTATTATTTTTGATTGTAAGACTAAATTTTTAATCTTGTTCAAATTTTCACAGTGGAATGATTTTATGGGGACGGGCTTTTGTCGATAGAAACCCGATCATCCAGATAAACGCACCACAGATGTATAAAAATGATCATTATGTATGATATCGAAAATCCTGCCTATGCGTCGAATTTAATCAGGCGTCATGACGCGTCATAACTTTGAGGCAGTGACCAATTTACAATTCCAAAAATAATAAAAGGGGCAGATTTTACGTATCAGTCCCTCACCTTTATAAATTGCAAATATTTTTCACAACTAGTCTGTTTAAACGGACAGGTGGATGAGAACGGGTTTTGGTTGACAAAAATGCTAGCATGCGTTCTAACGGTAGTTTGGCGATTCAAATTGTTTAAAACACACGCTAGGACCTTTTTGAAACCAAAAAGCAGTTCTTATCCAAACCCGTCAGTTTACAACGCAGCGTAATGAAGCAATTAGAAATGTTAAAAATCTAAGCTTTTAGCCGTGAGTGTTGTTTTTCCGCGCCCCATTTTTTTTTAGCAAAAGGTATCTTTTTGTGTTAACTTGATATTATCAAACATTGATTTATTTTTCGTTAGGTGTTTTTTCTTAATAGAAACCTCACCCTACTCCATTTTTCCGATACCTACCAGATATCAACAAACGGTCTGCTAATGTGTAGCCAAGTAAATTTGTGGCGACAAAAATTTTTTGTTTTTTCCCTGGTTCAACCGAATCCACTGGTACAATGACGTTTTGTTAAAACCGGAAAAGTTCATACGGTTCAATCTCGTAAGCTCTATTTTTTTTGTTTATTTCACGAAATGTAGTTTCTTGATAATAATCTTTGAAGTGGTAAAGATAACATTAAGACGTGCAAAGAACAACAATTTTTAAATTTAGTTTATTTGTGACAAAAAAATATTTTTCGAAAATTTCCTTACTCTCTGTCAGAAAAAGCGGTGCTTTCAAAGGTTGATTACTTGGTCAAACTGTGCAGAAGAGAAAAAAAAAAACTTTGGTCGCCACAAATTTACTTGGCTACTACCATCTTTTAAGGGCAGTAAACTGTTTGTGATACTGGTATGGTCTCCGAGAAAAATGACTAAAAGTAGGGTGGGGGTTCTATACAAAAAAAATACCTCACTCTCGATTTTTGGATTCAAAACATATTTCACACGATATTTAAGTTTTGGTGATCTATAGACATACCTTGGAATCTCTTCCTAGAAAGTTTCTTTCTGCTTAATTTATATTAAATTTCAAGTAAAAAATATAGAACATTGTTACTTTCACATTTATTAAAATATGCTTTTTTCCATTATTACTTATTCAATTTTGCTATATAAGTATATCTTTCTATTTAAATTTTAACCTGGCATTTGCTAAGGAAGTTTCTTGTGGCTTCTGCTGTTTGTGACATAGTCTGCTAGACCAACTCTCCAACGGTTAGTTGAACGGTATGAAAGTATACAAATTGTAAGTGTAAGAAAATGAAATACAAGTCATCCAAGCAACATTTTCTGGAAATTAAAATATTAAAAAAAATTGTAAGTGACACGATCGAAAAATTCCCAATATAATCATATCGTTACGAATCCCAAGTCCAAAAAAAAATTCGTCCATTCAATGATTTTTTAGACTCGTGGCTCATAATCGATATTATTAAGTTCATGGAAAGTTAAGTTTTAGAGGAAAGTCACAATTAATTGTAAAGGAGTAAAATCAAAAGTACTCCATGATTGTTCAGAAATGCCGATTTTACTGATTACTATGCATCGTTAGTTTTTCAAATTATCTCAAAATTAGGGCGCTATTTAATGACGATTCTAAAGAAGCACATATAATTTACTTTTAGCAAATATGTGATCTGTTATGCTGACCGATAGAGGCCAAAGATAAACGTATTGTTTGGGTATATACCATATGAAAAATGTATTGAGAGTCCGGGAGTCGAGAACCTCAGTACAGCGGGACGATCNTTTCCGAAAAAAAAAGTGCTTCGATTTTTTCGAAAGTAGGCTCAAAAGAAAGCCAGTGAAACACTGATGAGAAAGTTGGCTTACGTCAAGTCGATATTTTGAAGTTTTAGTGGTCAAATTCGAGCAAACGTTATTTTTTAACTTCATCTTTTAAAAAATACTTAGAAAAAAAACGAAAAAATGCGAAAATTTCGAAATTTTTTTTTTTGATGATTGGGTTCTTAGTACACTTAATTATCACCCCTTATCAATTTGGAGCATTTTTAATGCCTCTAAAGCCTTTATTTAATCAGACAGATATACCCCCTTAACGCACGCTAGCATTTTTTAACCAAAACCCGTTCTACCAACCTGTCCGTTTAAACGGACTAGTGTGAAAAATATATTGTAATTTATATAGGTGAGGGACTGTAGTAAAATTTGCCCCTTTTATTATTTTTGATTGTAAGACTAAATTTTTAATCTTGTTCAAATTTTCACAGTGGAATGATTTTATGGGACGGGCTTTTGTCGAAAGAAACCCGATCATCCAGATAAAAGCACCACAGATGTATAAAAATGATCATTATGTATGATATCGAAAATCCTGCCTATGCGTCGAATTTTATCAGGCGTCATGACGCGTCATAACTTTGAGACAGTGACCAATGAAATCGCAGTATTCTGGGCAGTCGTGTGATGTGATTGTACAATGTCTCAAAGTTATGACGCCTGATAAAATTCGACGCATAGGCAGGATTTTCGATATACAGTGCGCGATATGTAAATTTAGAAATCTCATCGCGTCATACGAGTTTCGTCTGACCAATAGAATTCTCATTACGATTTCGAAAATACGTCTGGTAATATTTTTCATTTCAAGCCATTCGAACTTGATCGCTATTGGTCAAATGAAATTCTCGCGTAGGTGGGATTTAAAATTGTATATTCGGGGGTTAATGGAATTGGTGCCTCTCGCGGGAATCTTACACATAGGGGATTGTACTACAGATGTAACATATGATCCAAAGCTACGTATTCTATTGTTTTGTATAGATTAAAACATAGATTACGTGCGCTCGGATTTTTTTAAATATTATTTAAATATAAATGTTCAAAAATATATTTTTAAAATATACTTTTTAGATATTATAAAGTATAAATGTTCATAAATGCAAAAGATATTATTAAAATATACTTTTTAGATATTATTTAAACATAAAATTTTCAAAAATATCTTACTTTTTCATGGTATTAAAATGTATTTTATCAGAATGTGAATCGACGTCTGAAGTCGGAAAACTGGATGATTTTGTTTCATCTTCAAAACATATCACAGATATTCTGTCTGATCTGATCCGCTCAAGCTCGAGTCCAAGTGCGGAATGGAGCGTGTTCAAAGATGATCTAGAATCAATAACCTCTAAAGCAACCTCTGTTAAACTTTTGCTGGACTGCGAAACCCTCAAAGCAGAGTATGCAAAAATAACAGGTAATGAAAATTAAAAAAAATGAAATCCAAAATTTTGAAAATAAAAAAATTTGAGAATCTTTAATTTTGAAAATTAAAAAAATCCAAAATTACAAAAAAAAATTCAGAGAGTCTGTGTTCTGAATATATTGTTGGTTGGTGGAGTATTCTTGGATCTTCACTATTAATTTCTGTCTTCTTCGTTCAATTAATGATGTTTGCACCATTTGTATGGAGAAGATATGACCCAGAAAATTTGGACAGGTATGATTCATACGAAAATTCGAAATGAATTTTATAATATGAACTAAATGGGATCAAATAACAAAATGTAATATGACCCAAATGTTTTTTTTAGTTTTTGAAGATTTTATTTATAATAATACAGCAATTTTTCTGCGTATGGCCATCATCGGCCATAAAAATATAAAAAAAATTGTGTTTATTACGCTCAAAATTCAAGTTAGTGCTGAAAATGAAAGTTTTTAGAAGTCATTGTATGACCGCTAGAGTCCAGAGGGCCAAAAAACTCTATCTTATACAAAATAGTTGCCCAAAAAAATATTTTCGCTTCAACCAACCTTCTCGAAGGTTCGATTTTGGTTACCAGGATTCGCAAAACATATTTGGTATTGTACAAATAAAACGTTTTGGCCTTATACACAACAAATGGTTCGGGGAGGTAGGTTTTGATAAGTGAGGACGGATTGATAATTAAAACAAAAAAATTATTTGTGTTTACTTTCCGCCTTCGAGCTCGCGTGGTGTCGCGGTCTCCTTCCCCAAGCAGGAAGTATGACTCTGCTCAACACTAGTTCACTTTCCAAAAGTAAATTTATTAATAATAACACAATAAAAGAGGGTTCATTTCTATTATCAAGTGCCACAAACGTTCTATTAATGAGTCAATAAAAAATCTTAAATTATATATTTCAGTATGTATGGCGAAGCAATGTACAAAGACAACGATGAAGATATTCCATTTGTACGTCCGAGTACTTTTCAAACGCCAAATTATCCTCAGTTTCGGATTTAAAAGTTGAGATCCGCTCGCTATGCTCCTTAATTAGGCAATTTGGTTAGACAAACTAGGCAAATAACCGTAGAAAATTAACTCACAAATTTTTTATCATTTACCACATCAGTTTCAAGTGGCGTCGAGACAAAAATTGATTTGTCGATACTTGAGGTGATTCGACAGCATATTTTAAGCCTATTGACAATAGCGTATTGTCAATAGGCTATTGTATAATAGCATGGTTTCGAATCACCTCAAGTCTCGACGACACTTGAAACTCACGTGGTAGCTTTCTAAGTAGAAGAATGTTAAGTGACACAGTTTATATTTTGCTGATTATTTTTGTTATATCTGAGTTTTTTTCATCAAAATAATTTTCGTCCGAAATTTAGAATAAAGAAATATTTTTAAGCAATTAAGTTTTTTGCGAAAAGTCTTATTTGCGGCCCCAATCGACCAAAAGAGACTCTGGGCTCGATGTTTTAGGACGCTCAACAATTGCTATAGTTCGAAACTGGCTTGAAACCATTTTGAAATTTTGGGTCATAAAATACATTTTCAAGCTTTATGCCGATGCAAAGCTGTTTTTTTATTTTCGTTTTTAACCGGTAATTTTCGAAAACAAATTGATAATTTCTGGTAATTTACCGGTAAAAATAAAAAACGGCCCTGCAGCGAACGAAGCTTGGAAAGCTATAGTATCAGCCTAAATATCAAAATGGTCGTAATCACGTGCTCCGAACTATCTCATCGGCGAATTTGTTGAGTGACGGCTTTTGACTTTAGCGAAATGTTGACGAGCGTCAGGTTTGGTACTGATTCTAGGCGAAGCAGATATCAGAAGCAAAAAATTATTTTTGGAGGCAACCAAGAAGGTTCAGGACCCAAACTTGGCCGGGGTTTGGTGTCAACTCGAACCACCGATTGACCGGTAATTACCGGTTAAATCTTAAAACCTCGATATTACGACGTCCTCAAAAAAGACAGATGGTAGGAAATTTCCCAATCGTCTGAATTTTTTGGCGAAAAACTTTTAGACGATCAGGCCTCGCTTCCTATATATGAGAAATTTTCACTGCTGTTTTTGATAATTTTAGTAGCGACAATTTCCGCGTAAATTTTTTGGCATTTTTTTTATTTGTAAAAATTAATATCAAAAGTTATAATTCGGAAATAGCTGATAAAAAGTTGAGTAGAAATTTTCACTGCAATTGGTTGTTTAGTAAAAAATCTTTTGTAGATAAGAAAATCGACCTTGTCTAAAATAAATGTTTCGATTTGAGGCAATTATACCGTAAAATTATCTCATTATTTAACTGTGAGAAAAAAACTCAAAATCCTTGGTAAAGACGCGACAATCAGTGACCTTAAATTATCTGTATCATTCTAACGACGACCTTAACTACTCAGCCAACAGACCGCCGCCAGTAAGTGTAAGATAAATTCAAGTTTTCTAACAAAGAAAATTTTCTGCGTCATTTTTGTTAGATGATTTATATAAGGTTTCTCAGGGTGATATTTCTTTGGAAAGTGTAGATGATTTCAGTCAGTAAAATATTAAAACATTTCTTAGCAACATTTCCTTAACTGATCTTTTTGTCCATATGGGCGTCTTTTTGACCTACAGAATGTGTTTTTTTACTTGCGAAATGGAAATTGTCATTTAAATGACCTAAAGGTAATCACGGCCAATAAAAAATGGTAACTAGGTATATTATATTTTCAAACCCTTGCCATCGGCTACAGCTTGGCGTTCAAAATAAAATCCACCTAGTTACCATTTTTAATTAGGCCGTAATGACCTAAATGACAATTTTCATTTCGCAAGTAAAAAAACCCATACTGTAATTTGTTTTATATTAATGATACGAATTTGATCATATCTAAGATTATACTTACTGGTCCCGTAGAACTTTGACGTCAGAGACGCGTCTAGGACGTCCTTTGATTGGTGAATACACAAGAGTCATGAAATCACACGATTATTTAGGTCTCTGACGTCAAAGTTATACGGTACCAGTAAGGTAGCTTTTTTTTTAAAGGAACCCCCCTCTAAAAACCAAGCGGTAATAGATGTCAGGAAACAATTTTTGTATAAGCATTGGGGTAACTTTGCACGAGGAAACTTTTGACAATATTTTTTTGGACAACCGACACCATCTGGTGGAGTAAAAAGCCCTTTTTATACCCCTAAAATTCGAAAAATACCGGTTTTTCGCTGATTACCGGTCGGAGTCAGAAATCGATAAAATTTCTCTTCGGCTAAAATTTTCTTGGCTATCGGATACAAAAAACCGTTTCCCGATATCTCATACCGTTTGGTCTACAGAGGGGGGGTTCCTTTAAAAAAAANTATGGGGCCTCCTGGAGATTATTAGCCATTCCGGCCTTTTTATAACGTCATAATAGCTAATAATCTCCAAGAGGCCTCGTTATAAATATAGGGTTAGAATCCGAGAGAAAAATTGTTAAAAATAAAATGTTTTGAGTGATCTTGTGGTCAGAAAGAAGGTTTCAAAATTTTCATTTTCAGACTAAATTTGTACTCTCACATGAATCATGTGACATGATAGATTATTCAAATTTTAAATATAAAAACCTAAAAGTAACCACAAAATTCTCCCGATTTTTCTTTTATTCTGTCTTAGAATTTGTTTTCTTGTGTAAAACTCTTATTTAATACTCGAAAAATCCACCAGTCCGAACTCTAGTCTAATTTAAAAATGACGCTCAATGTCAAATTGAATAATAAGAAGAAAGATAAACTTAAAATTGCCCTATTTTATTGAATTACGCAATATATTTTAAATTATAAAATTTGGTGTCATGTTTTCATAAAAAAAAATTTAACTGTTTGTAGATATTTTGTAATTTTACCCCACTGGTGTCATTTAGTAAAATGTTCTCCATCTGGTTTCGTTTTTTGACTAATCAAGGTAGTCTCCAATTTCCGAAGAAATATTACCTAATCATGTAATCAAAGGGTTCTGGGTTCAAATCCAGCCTCTTCCGATATTTTTACTATACTAATTTTCACTGTAGTATAGTGTAGAGGATAATGCTATAATCCTCTCAAATGGGAAAATTAGCAATCCAATAACGCCCCAGGCGTCACAAAAGCGTAAAAAACCTGTCGACAAATTTTCGATTCAAAGGTCGAACAATCTTGGTGCGTCGGTCAGGTCTGAAACCGCCGTGTGATCAAACGTAGATCAAAACTAGAACCAACCGGTAATTTTTGACCAAAACTGGCCAATAACCCCAAAATATGAGATGTAATCAGATTCTAACATGAAATATGAAATCTAACATATTTAATCCTAACTTTGAAAATTTTTGGTCTTCGGCCGATTTTCACGAGAGATTTAATAAAATTATTTGGTTCTTTCGCATAATTATTTATTTTTTCAAAAACAACGATTTTGGTGCGTTTTACAAACATATCACCAAAATATTTCATGCAAGGGGCGCTAGAAAATATAATAAGTTTTCCTTTCTAGTGACCCTTGAGTACAAAATAGACCCCAGTTTTCCTATGCTTTCATAAGAAAGTCGACTACGATCAATTTTTCATGATATTCAGATTAAAATTTATATTGAATTTCTTTAGGTAATTATTCACTAGAGATTTCAAGAGCCAAATTTTAGGCCGGTATTATATTCAATTTTTAGCTTAACTTTTTTAGCGGACAGTACCCCCTTAACTGAACTTTGAAAACTTAATAATTCTTGAATTTAATTTTTTGTTGTAAAATTATTTAAAACTTTAAATTAACAAAGTTTGATTATTCTAGTATGAAGCTGTCTCACGTCAAACGCATCTTTCGTCGAGTTCTTATGCCGAATTAGGCACGCCGTCCAGTCCCCCGAAAAACCTGAGGAGTTTTAATTTTTAAGTAATTCACCTTCATAAATTTATAAAAAACTTGAGCGCTAGCAAAAAGTTTTTGTGAGAATGATAGGGCTGGAGTTTAAATTTAATTATTTTATATTAGTATAGAATATAGAAGCTTGGTGCTTTTAATCGGCTGTTTTTTATCGGGATTAAATAGAATGAGTAAGCTTCTTTATCTGATTCACCTTGAAAAATAGCTGTGTATATCTATCAGGGCACCGAGGCCATTAAAAGAGTTCGCAGTATAACGCCTTATTATTTAGGATTATTCAGTACGTTATTTTGGAAAATGATGCCGAGCACGTGTAACGGTGTCCAATATCGACACTTTTGGTCATAATAAAAAAAAATCGTGCCTTTTCCATCACAACCATTTTTCGATATCCGGTTTTTAACCAGACATTATAGTTTTCTCGGAAACCACTTTTTAAGTTTTATTTTTCCATCGAAACTTGATATTGAATACTGTGTTCGGTATGATTTTTTGAACAAAATGGTTTTTCTTATGAAAAATTAAAAATGATCAAATTTTTGTACACTGAATTGGCAATATACTGCCAACTCGATTAAAATATCAGTTTTTTAGAACAACAAAAATAAAACTGTTATTTTTATGACCGATAAATTTAACCGATTGAAAATTTTAATTAATTTTTCATGTCATCTGATCTCTATTTTAATTAAAATCAATCTGCATGTTACTTTGTGATGACTCATCACAGTGAGACACGTTAATTTCTGATTTTTCGCAATTTAAAAATCATCTGGTAATTTTTCAAAAAAAATAATTCTTGATTCTAACTGACAAGATCTCCACTAGAAATCTACGCTCATAAATTTGCACTTAAGTTTGCACCTAAAGGTAACTTTCAATAATAATTCAAACTGCATAAAACTGAAGAAATTTTTTTTTTTGTTGAACGAGTCGCTTAATTACAAAAAACGAAGAGCACCTTTAAAAAAAATTGCATTCTTATTTGAAAGTAACCTTAGGTAGCGTTTTTTAGCTCAACTTGCCCTTCGACTACGTGCCATTTTTTGAAAGAATAAGATAATTTCATACAGATTTTTGCATCCAATAGCCAAAAAAACAGTTTTGCAAAAACAGAAAATAAACTTTTGACAAAATTTTGAGTCTAAATTTTTGGCCTTTATGTTAGAATTGTTTTTATGTCATATGACACGTCGTAGGGGTCAAATTTCATTCTCCTAATATTTAAGTGCGGGTCCTATCGACTTGAAGTTATACTCACCACTGGTGTATTCACCAAGACAAACCGTTTTCCCAAACCGGGCCTTCTTGGATTTCGAAGGTGGATTATCAGTAAACCGGTGAAGTAACAAATATTTTTTTTCTTTTTAGTTATTTTTCGGCTGTTTGGTGCAAAAATCCATATATAATTATTTATTTTGTGGTCTTAAAAATAGCATGTAGTTCAAGCTGAAGTGAGCTAAGAAAAAGTAACCTTAGTAGAGTCGGTAAGAAAAGCGCTATTTAAAATATACAAATCACCAAAATTGCGCTTTTTAAGACGACTTCACTATACAATTGTAGGTCAATCAAAAGCGTGAGCTCTCACAAGTGGGCTTATTCTAGAATAGTTAATAATTTTTCTTTTAGTATTCCTCATTTTCATAACGCGCAAATTTCACCGCCAATGAAGAAATATCCGTCGAATGGAGACCAACAACCAAAAGTTGAAATTGACTTCAGTTCAAAAAAATCTATATTTTCGAATCTTTCTAAAACATTGCTCTTTTTTATTCTGTCAGGGTCAAAAATCCGTCTAGTTCTATGGAAAATCCTTGGGTTAGCAATAAGATGCTAAAATAAATAATTTGGAATTTTTAAATAAATAACTCCTATGATCCGTTTTCAGATACCAAAATTTTGCGAGTGATATAGCTGGGATCAGCCACAAAAGATCTTTTTGGAAATATTTGGGTGACTCATCTTTTTATTATATATTAAATACAAATAAATGCAACTCAACTCAAAAAAAAACTACCTGTATCCGTCAAACGGTTTTCGAGAATCCAATAAATATCGGACTTCGCTACTTGATATAAAAACATTATCATAAGAGCTGAAATTTCAAAAAGTTCGTATGTTCGAGCTCCCAGCTATCTCATTTGCGAAATTTAAATGTCCTTAAAAAAACGTACCCGTTAATTTTTTTTGAAAATTTCAGATGATATATTCGGTGTATTGCTATTTTGAAGATAAACTGCCTGCCCAAATTTCTATGTGTAGATTTTTCAATTTTTCCTGCTGTTTTTCGGCAAATATTGCCTAAAAATTCAAATTCTCGAAAATTGTAAAGTTTCACGAGTAAAATGACCCTTACGATTGTACAAAACTTTCTGTACTCTTCTTTATTTATGCCATGCTGGGCTAGCTTGAATATAATTTTCGATTAAACCAATTTGATTCAACTATTTCTTATTATTTATGCAATTCAAGTCATCACATTTTCGCACGTTTTCACAGGGACTGAAAAAGCAAAGAATATTTCATTACTTTTTACACCCACTTTCCACAAAAAAATAAGGTCCCTGACCCTTAAAATACCAAGCTAACCTAGAATTTCCTTTGTTTCAATTTTCTACGAAATACAGGGGGGGGCAATATGATATTGCCAATATCGCCGAAAGTTTTTTTCCAAAAAATTTCGGCGATATTTGGCCCCCTTTTTGTACTGGGGCCTATATCGCAGGAAGTTTTTTGCCAAATTGGGTAGGTTTTCGGCGATATTGCCCACCTGTAACAAGGTTTGTTTTTCTAGATGCCTCATTACTTTTGAGATAATGAGTCATAATTTAACATTTCAAGCTACGTCTAGCGCATAGCCGATTTTTCGATTTATGGTTTTGGCCGGAAATTATCGGGTTCTCGAATAAAAACTATCAAAACTGGAATTAAAAACGGCTCTGTAATGGCACGTTAAGACCCAAAATTTCAAAATGAACCGACCTTGTGAAGGCAAAAAAACCGGGTAGACCGAAAACGACGGTCATTTTGAGAGTCACTACCTAGGCCCAAGTTAAAATTTTCGAATAATCCTTTAGGTATATCTAAGATCCTGTTTCTAGCTGCATTTTTGCTTTAGCGGCAGTAACAAGGCTGATTTTTTGATAAAACATTTATGACGAATTTTTCATTATCGAAGTCCAATGATTCTATTTTTCTCATTTCGTCAAAAAATGTCCTCTTAGTTGTAAAACATGAATAACCCTGAAAAAACTCCTTGTGAAAAAAAANAAAAAAAATACATTTTGATCATTTAAAGGGTTAGTGACTGCACAACGATTTTTCTAAAGGATGGTTTTTTTAACGACTGAATGGACGCGTTTTGATTTTTAAGGGCATTTAATACAGTAGAGTGCGTTTAAACGGACAATTTGGTAAAACGGTTTTGGATCAAAAAATCCTACAGGTGGGCTTGAAATGAACCTTTTGGCGTTTAAAACTGTTCGTCTCCTTCAAACGAGCAAATTGCCCGTTTATACTCATGCAAGAGGGACTTTATGACCTAAACCGTTTCTATCAAACTGTCCGTTAAAGGCACTCTACTGTATTACATTTTCTAAAGCAAGATATCATTGGACTTCCATCCCGTGTACTGACCGGAATCCCTTTTCGTATTAACTCCTCCAACTTAATTGTTAACAAAAACATATCGAATAAGATCCTGGCGCTCATAATTTTTTTCTATCAATCACTACTAATAGGCGATATCGAGAAACGGGTTTTTGCATTCAACTGCCAACTAAAAAAGCTAAATGAAGAAAATTTTTCTTTTTTTATCGGACTACCTGTTCACCAGTAACCGGAGATCTATTATATAAGCATTTTCAGTATAAATTTTGAAGGCCCACCCTTCTCATGACGATTACGAGAAAACCATAGGCGATATCGAGAAACGTTTTTTTGCATTCAACTGCCAACTAAAAAAGCT
>SCLH01001263.1:112657-136393 GCA_004367855.1 Oikopleura vanhoeffeni | reverse complement strand
CAACGTTCCACTTTTGGTTTCTTCGCCACTTGAAACTCAGGCGGTGTATCACCCAATATTTCTATTCTTAGACGAAATACTGACTATTCTATGATTTCTTAACCCTCGTAGGCCCAGAGCCGATATATCATTCCATTTCCATCTTTTATAAATACGAAAAATTTTTACTTTTTGAATTGTTTTAACTTTTCTAGATTTTAACTCTTTTCTATCAAGATATTCGATTAATTCCAAATAATTGCAAATATTTATATTGTTTAAATATAAGCTAAATTGTATTTTCATCTAAATATAGAAAAGTGCACTTTCAAAAATACAGTGTGAAAATAACATGATTCTTATTTTTTTTTATCTTGCTTCTGATTGGTCGAAAGAATGCGAATACTCACATAGACAAGATTAATCTCGTTATTACCAACCTGGAACCTTCTTTTCATGCTACACTTTTTTATGGTTTTTTTTATCAATTACTCAATAATTGAGTCTCAATTCAAATAAATTTTAAGACAAAAAAATTTGAAATTATATTTCACCCAAAAATTCAATTTTTAAATTTACACTATTTTTTCAAATTATTTATAAAAAATATTGTATTCACAGGAGACTTCATCCTGCCATTTTCTGCCCTATATCTGCTACAGCTAATAAAATGTGCTTACAATCTGTCCTTTTACCCAAGAGTTGTTAAAAACCAAATTTAACTCGCATTTTTGGGTTAACTTGTAATTTTAGTTGAAATATTCTCTCTTGGAAACGATTTTTTTGAAAAGTTCATATCCACGCGAGAGTGTCTGATGTAATACCAAGTCATGTCAATTAAATTAAACAGTTTTTAAGGGGCCGTTGTACTACAGGCCGTTGTACATAATCGGCCGTTGTACGGTACCCCCGTTTTTAATAGGACGTCAAAAGGCTTTAACTTTTTGTTATTTTTCTTCAAATAAATTATAAAAAATAATAGCGTTTTTAGTATAAAATGAATCTTTTTACACTTAAAAACGCTGAAATTATAATTAATTTTTATGATTTATTTGAAAAAAAACCCCCCAATCGCGTCATATTAACAGCTCTCAACTGTAGTCAAATAAAACTTTGTCTCTAACAAAGACTGATTTTTTATGCACATTTTGGCCAATCCCAAGCGAGATAAACAAAAATAAGAATCATGTAATTCACACTTTATTTTATAAATTCCAGTTTCTATAATGCTATCTGGTATTTCGGCGTTAAGTTCTTCAAAAATCTCATATGTAAAATTTAGTTCAGAAACCCTATATATATTTTTTTAACACTTTCCGTTATAACCATTTTAGTTACTTACCTCTGACGTTTCTGTACAGACAAAAATATATGATAGAAAGAATCAAATTAATTTATTCAAATTTTAGTTTTAAATTGTACATCTTAAAATGCCACCAAAAATCAGTAAGAAAAATGAGACCAAGAAGAAGGCTGCTTCACTCGATGATAAAACTTTTGGATTGAAAAATAAAAAAGGAGCCAAACAGCAACAGGTAAGGAATTCGTTGGAAACCATAAATATTTGGACCATTTAGATATAATTTTTGTTAACTTCTAACATAGGGGAGAATGCTTTTTTTTGTAATAAGGGGTAGATAAAAGGCCAAAAATCAGTATTTTCAGTATTCGAAACGAATTTTTTTCGAATATAATTACGATGACTATCTAATACTGTGGCTGTCACAATTCACTCTCTAAACAAAACTAGAACCTTACCAGTTGTTTACTACAAGCATAAAATAATATTTGAAAATTTGTTAATTTTTACTCATTTTCTTGAAGAAAAATTATTCAAATAACAAATAATGATTCAATCAGCCAGACTATTAGTCTTGGCGTATTTACTGCCCTCTCACTCTACAAATAGCGCCCTTGCAAAAATGTAATAACAATTGCAAAAAGTGCTCTCAGACAAGCTACCTTCGCAAAACTGGATGTCTTGCAATCGCAGATTACGGAAAAAATTATTAATAGTATTTTAATTGAAATTAACACAAAAGAAGCGCCTTATCAAAAAATTTATCTATAGAGCGCTTTTTATGTCTATTTTTTAATTTTCAACTTTTTTCCAATACTTATATATTTCATGATAATGAGCTTCTTTTTCGAAAAAGTGTTCTTGTTTTTTTCGGGAAATATTCGAGCAAAGTGTTTCAAGAATTTTCAAAAAAAGTTAGTCTTAGCGGACAAAACGGGAATTTGATTAGAAATACATTTTTTATAAATTAAGTAAATGAATTTCAAAAACGCGCTCATTATACTTAAGATAAATCTTCATTCAGTTTATTGATCGAGTAACGAAACAAGTAGGCAGTGGTGGAAAAAGTTATGCGCAGGAAATGGAGAAAAAGAAGAGCGAAGATAAGAAAAAAGCAAAATTAGCTGAAATCGCGGAAATGGAACTTTTATTCGGCAAAAATTACAAGAAAGCTGAAGATAAGAAAAAGGTCGATCCAAAAGCCAAATCAGCAAAAGGTTTATTTCTTAAATTTTCGATATACCGCTCGAGATAAAGTTTTGTTTTTGTGTTAGCTAGCTTTAAAAAAACCAACGAATTTCATAATTTTTCATAGGAAATAGTTTTTTCGAAGAATGATGACCAAAAACGGTGTTTTTCCATATTTTAAAGAAAATATAGCAAAATATGAAAAATCGCTCGAGATTTATTTTTGCCTACCACTTTCTCACATTATGTTGACATTTCAGCCAATTTCAAGATGAAACCTAGGAGATAGTTTCACTATTAAGGCTAATTTAAGGTCTTCTTGTGTCGCTTATGTTTGGAAGAGTGTATGTTACCCGTCGATTTCACCGAGAAAAAAGTTGAGAATTAAAAAAAAAATGTATTCAATGAGCCCACCAAGATTCAATCCCACCAAAAAATTACATTCCGGTTTATATCCGGTGAACCGGATGTCAAATCAAATAAACAAAAAATTCTCTAATGGGCTTTTTTATTTGGCAGTTGAATCCAAAAAACCGTTTCTCGATAATTTTTTTGGTTTTGCGAGATATATTATATTATTTGTAAAATACTGTGAATTTTGTCTTTAAGCGGACACAAGTCTAAGCCGAAAAAACCGGCAAAACCTACGCATTTTTTCTGAAAACCCGAAAAAGTGTGACAAAACCGGATTTTTACTATAAATTAAATAACCATAAAGATGAAGCGGACCAAACCGGATTTCCAAAAGTGTCCGCTTGGACAAAATTCACAGTAGTAAAAACTACATTTTTAACAAGCTTTCGAATTAATTAATTCATCTTCGATAACATGTTTGGTTTTCCCGTGATCGTCATGAGTAGGTTGGTGCCCTTTAAAAAACTACTTTTACAAATTCATAGTATTTTTGTTTTGTTTTTTCGAGTAAATTATTCTTAAATTGCTGCGTTTAATAATATTTTTTAGCGGACATTTTCGCAGTGGCTGAGCCAGTTGTTGAAGATAATTCAAACTGGACGGAAGAGGAACTTCGTGCTGCCATCGAAAAAAAACATGGTGCTGGAAACAAAAAACTTCAAACCACTACTGATAAAGTTTGCAACTCTTTCCTCAGCGCTGTCGAAGATTTCAAGTATGTTTTACTTCAAGAGTTATTTTTTAATTGAAAATATAATTTTGACCAAATTTTGCGAAGGCATTTACTCGTCAATCGGAAGTCCGAAACAGTTGTAAAATTAAAATTTCGACGAAAGTTAATTTATAATTTTTTTTTGAAGAAAAACCAAAAATAATTAATTACATAAAAATGTGGTTAAATTAATTTAACCGGTCTCGCTTAAAATTTCCAGTTTTACCAAGACTTTAAAGCCCCCCAAATCTTCATGTACGATATTCGTTTTCTACAGATAATTTTGCATGAGAGAAATTCTCAATTTCGACTGAGAACCTGGCTGAAAAATTTCTTTCATCCAAAATGAGTCCTTCAAAATGACCAAATGTTTTTTTCAAACATTTTTTCAGACATTTTCTTGAAATGTTGCATACATTTTTAAAATTTTATCATAATTTTTCATATGACAGCCTAATTTTTTTCAAAATTTTCTTGAAACGACGCTTACATTTTTTTTTACATTTTATCATAATATTTCAATAATAGCCTAATTAGATCATAATTTTCAAACAATTTTTATAAAACTGTTTTTCGCAAAAAAAATTTATAAAACATCTATTTTTCCGTAAAATTTTAATGTTTCAATGTGTATTTCCAGTTTTTTACCTGTTATTCCCAAAAAAAATTAATTCATTTTCATAGATATGGTTGGTTTTGGGAATGTCCAAAAGGTGCTAAGTGCATGTATCGTCATGCCCTCCCAGAAGGCTACGTTCTCAAACGTGACTTGAAAAAACTAAAGGAAGAAGGAAAAGATAATAAAATTTCTCTAGAAGATTTAATCGAAAAAGAAAGAGCCGCGCTTGGAGTAGGTACCAAAATCACACTTGAATCATTTACGATTTGGAAAAAGAAAAAAACTGACGCCAAGGCAAAAGCAGCCATGAAAGAAGAAAAGAAAAAGAAGGGAAAAGCAAAAGCTGCGAATTTTACTGGCCTTACAGGTGAAAAAATAAAAAAATATTTTGAAGAAAATATTTTGGGAATTTTTATGATCATGTACGTAGGATTCGGACCGGAAAAACCAGGGGCCAAAGAACAACCAATAGTGATATCGGAGATTATACCTACGTGTCCCGTAGAACTTTGACGTCAGAGACCTAAAGAATTGTGTGATGTGATTGGTCAATACACAAGAGTCAATGCGTATTGACCAATCACATAACACGATTTTTTAGGTCTCTGACGTCAAAGTTCTACTTAAGTACCTCAAGGTATAATATTCGCTATATAAAACACATAAGAAAAAAAATGAGCTACCGCATGAGTTTCAAGTGTCGTCGAGGCGAATTGCGAACTGATAAAAATGTCATTACGGTCGATTATAATTTTTCATCCCATTTTTTTGAAAAAAAGGTCATTTAATCCCGGACAAAATTCTATATCTTTTTGAATTTGCAACTTATACAATTGTACCATCCTGGGTCTCTGCAGCCCGTAATAGCGGATTTAATACGACCGTACGCGATTTGATCCGACGCCACTTAAAACTCCCGCGGTACCTAGTGGGAGCAAATAGGTTTCAAAATAAGATTTTTCGGTCAGGTCGCTTTTTTTTCGGTTGCTCCACCATGATTTCGACTGGGAGAACTAGACAAGATAGCGACAAATAGTTTTCTGCACGTGAAACCTTGGAAAAAAATATGCGGTAGAAAATTTTTTTGGCTTCCTAGGTTGATCACGTGACCGGAAATCAGTCATCGAAATTGCTCAAAATGACCGAAAAAACCGGTTTTTTGCGAATTACCGATGAACCGGTAATCATCGGAGAAAAAGAAAAAAATCCTGCGTTCCAAATTCGGTTAAGATTAAGATGCAAAAAACCGTTTGTCGCTATCTAGTCTAGTTCTCTCAGAACAGATACCCCTTAGGTGGAGCAACCGAAAAAAAAGCGACCTCAGTATTTCTATTTTTGAATCAATTAATTTAAACGATTTTGACAATTTTTGGTCTCGAAAATCTTGCAAAAATAAGTAATTTCTACTTTGAACCGAGAAATATTACAGAGGGAACGTCGTGGACATTTTTATTCATTTTTTTCGCCGCGGTAACCGACGCGTTTTACCTTTTTTAAACCGCCAGTCCTGTTCTAACGGACAGCCTGCCGATACTGATATCTTGGAATATAGTTGATTTTTGTCTGAATTTTTCAAAAAATGTATTTAAACGTTTTTTGTATGATTGTACCGGTGGTAATACTGGTTAAAAAACCCGGTTTTTGACTAAATTCGTATCATTTTATTTAGGGGGTATTTCGGGGGTAATGAAATTTGTTCCTTTCGCGCTCATTTTACATATCGGGCACTGCATGTTACATATATAGGGTGCGCACCGGGAACCCTACAGACTATCCATAAAACGAAACTGAAAAAGTATAAAATCCTTCAAATTTCAATCTAAAGTTATGGTGCTTATTCTATCACTATTTTTAATATCAAAATTAAGGTCGTGAATTGTTTTCGTTCAATGCTGATATGGGTGGTGATGACGATGAAGCTGAAGATATCATCAGAGAAAAAGAGGTAAAATATGAATAATTCCCGTAGGGCTAAATAGTTTCTTTTTTATAACTTGGTGGCTTCAAATTCGCATGAGATTGTTAAAAAAAACCATGGTAGGTTCGGTTTATGAAGAGGAATTTTATTTCGGTGAGATTGGTACTGGTATATTATATACCGTATATACGATCATTTTAAAATTTTGGGCAATAATATAACTTATCAAGCTACGTGTCACTGCAGAGCCAGTTTTTATCAGTAATTAATGATTTTTTTGTCAAAAAAACAATAATTCCTGGTAAATTACTGTGGTTTGCGTCTATAAGGACACCCTCTATAAGGAAAATATGGCAGAAATATGGCCAAAACCTACGCTTTGAGATTTTGGGCGTCCCTCAATAAGGACAATATGGCAAAAAATTCAAAAGGGTCTTTTTTCAAAAATATCTAAAATTCACCTCTTTTTCGTAAAAATATGGGTGAAGAGCAAAAAAAAAAAAGGTCTTCACTATTTTTTTCCAAAAAATTCTATAAAAGACCTCTTTTTCGAATTTGTCTGACCAAAGAGCAAAAAAAAGGTCTTCAATATTTTTTCTCAAAAATATTTTATTATTGTTAAGAATTGACCCCCGGAACTTTGGCTTATGTCTTCAGCTCTTCACTGTTATTTTTGAAATTTTTAGAGCAATTTTAAAAGATAAGGACAATATGGCACCAAAACCTAAGGACAATATGGCAAAATCTTAGCTGTCCTTATAGACGCAAACCACAGTACCAGTAAAACCCAGAAATCGAAAAAACCGACTCTGCAGTGTCATGTTGTCTTGAAAGTTNGGGGGTAATGAAATTTGTTCCTTTCGCGCTCATTTTACATATCGGGCACTGCATGTTACATATATAGGGTGCGCACCGGGAACCCTACAGACTATCCATAAAACGAAAGTATAAAATCCTTCAAATTTCAATCTAAAGTTATGGTGCTTATTCTATCACTATTTTTAATATCAAAATTAAGGTCGTGAATTGTTTTCGTTCAATGCTGATATGGGTGGTGATGACGATGAAGCTGAAGATATCATCAGAGAAAAAGAGGTAAAATATGAATAATTCCCGTAGGGCTAAATAGTTTCTTTTTTATAACTTGGTGGCTTCAAATTCGCTTGAGATTGTTAAAAAAAACATGGTAGGTTCGGTTTTTGAAGAGGAATTTTATTTCGGTGAGATTGGTACTGGAATATTATATACCGTATATACGATCATTTTAAAATTTTGGGCCATAATAAAACTTATCAAGCTACGTGTCACTGCAGAGCCAGTTTTTATCAGTAATTAATGATTTTTTTGTCAAAAAACCAATAATTCCTGGTAAATTACCAGTAAAACCCAGAAATCGAAAAAACCGACTCTGCAGTGTCATGTTGTCTTGAAAGTTGAATGCTGACCAAAATTTCAAAAATATCGTATGTGCCAGTTCTAAGCTACCTCAACGAGATAAAATATCATTCGAAAATCAACGAACCATAATTAAATCAAAAAATTGAAAATTTAAATCATTTTGTTTATGGTCAAATTTATAAATTACGACCGCTACCTCCTTAATAAATAATTATTTCAGGAAGAACCAGAGGACCAAAAAGCGGTCGATGTGGACCTAAATTACAAAAAGACCGACAAGGCTTGGGAGAATCATCTCGCTGGAGTCGTCATTTCAACCGACATGGGCGAACGATTTGCCCATCTCAATCCAAATCGAACCCCAGACACCCCTGCTGGCGACGCCCCTACGGCTGCGACCGCTGAAGCGCCCAAATCTGAAACTAAGGAAAAAACTGCGAAAAAAGACGATGCAGTTGTACCTGTTGTCGCGGCGGCCCCTGCCGAAGAAAATCTGCAAGTTGACGAAGATCTGTTTGGTGGCGAAGACTTTGACGACATAGACGAACAACTCGGCGATTTAGCACTTGAAGAAGCGGGAATGGCATAGGTCCCGTCTCCCGCGGTGCTTCCCGGTTTTTCTCTAGAATAATTTACTTGTAATCGTTCAAGGATCAAAAATGGGGCGGGCACCCTCAATTCAGCCCAATGCCGTATTTATTATACTGCTGTTTTCTGCTAATTTTGTTTCATTGTTTTTAAACTTAATATGCAAGGAATTTTTGGTTTGTTACTTTTTTGTATTTTAGACATGGACGATTTGGCTGAAAAATTAAAATTAGAAGCCAAAAAAGAATATAACAGAAATTGTAACGAGGTGAATTTAGAGAATATTAAGGTAGCTTTTTTGACATGGTTAGGGAGCGCACCAGTAAAACTAACGAGAGATAACTACAGTAAGTTGATTACAAATTGCTTTGACCTCACGGGGTTGTTGACCACAAAAAAGGATTCCCGGCAGAAAAAAAATTTTTGGCCATCTGTGTCAGAAACTGACTTTTTTAAAACGCCCATTTAGAGCACTAATCTCGAATTCGAGCATACAAAACTCCATTTACTTAATTTTTCAGAAGTTGGGCCGTTGCCAAATAAAATTTGCTACTATTGAAATAAAAATTTTTGAAAAAAATTCTGGAAATTCTGAAAAAATTTGGTCAAATTATCCATCTCGGACACTAATTTTTTTCTAAAAATTCTCAGTCTCTTTTTCCAGGTTCTAATTTTCTTTCAGATTGTGTCAAATTTCCTTGGATAACAGGAAAAAAGCAAATTTAACCATCCCACGTCACCAGCCAAATTCAAACAGAAAAACGGTATTAACCGGTCAAAAATCGAATTTTGAAAAAAAAAATTTATTTTTCATTTGAATCTGCTCAGATTTTTTTTTCTCGTTAGCTTCAAGAGCAAACCATTCAAAACTTAAAAATTGGCCTGGTGCGTTTTCCTCGAGAACCATACCAGATATCAACAAACAGTTTTTTGTAATGCGCAGCCAAGTAAATTTGTGCCGATCAAAACTGTTTGCTTTTCTCTTCAACCGGTTGGCCGGTAATCAACTCTTGAAATTACCGGTTTTTCTGAGGCAAATTCGGAGAACTTTCGAAAAATACTTTTTTTCGTAAATATAATAATTTAAAATGTTGTTCCTTGCACGTTTATGTTAATCAATAGCCACTTATCAACCAATTATTATCAAGAATACATACATTTCGATTAAAATATAAAAATATGAACTGACTGAGATTCGAACCTCTGAACTTCCGGTTGGGAACATCATTTACTGGTTGACCAGGAAAAAAACGAAAAGTTTTGGTCGCCAAAAATTTACTTGGCTACACATAGCAAAAAACCGTTTGTTGATATCTGGTATGGTCTTCGAGGAAAACGGCTGAGTAGGGTGATCCATGTTTAAAAAGAAGCTACCTTTATTTTAAACATTTGTTTGAAGAAATTCAAAACAAATTGGCGTGATTACTTATCGGCACTGTATGTTAATTACAGTAGATGAGTTTCAAGGTAACATTCATCGGGTCAATTTGAAAATACCACGAAACAAAGCCTTGAGTCTCTCCTGTGACCGTATTACAGTAAAGTGCGTTTAAACGGACAGTTTGGTAGAAACGGTTTGGGCCAAAAATTCCCTCTAGCATGGGTATAAACAGACAATTTGGCGATTCAAATTGCTCGTTTGAACGTGACGAACAGTTTAAATCGTCAAAATGTTTATTTGAACCCATGCTAGTAAGAATTTTTGATCCAAACACGTTTTACCAATCTGTCCGTTTAAACGCACTCTACTGTAGCAACTTTAAGAGCAAAAAAGTACACATTGGTCGCCAGAGAGCTATCTCAAATGTTTACATGAGACTGGGTGCAAGAATAAATTCCCACCGAGAAGATCAATATTAGGCGCAAGATTTTGTTAACGTATTCTCGCCCCCACTTTCGGCCTCAAGAAAATGCAAACGTATTTATGCCCCCAGTTTTCAATATTTTTCGGTTGCACTTGCAATCTCCTGCCGGACTGGGGGCACGAGTACGTTCGGATACTTTATGAGACTTGGGCAAGAATACCGGGCCCATGCGTATCACCATATGGGTTTTTTTAGTGGATATCCAATTGGTAGAAAAAACATTTACGTAGCTTTTTTTAGGTCCCCCCCCTCTCCAGCAGAACCCATAGTAGGTACATAACTACATATGGTTACATGTATGTATGGATAAATGTTTTTGCATCGGATAGCTGACAAAATATTAATTGCTGATTAATAACTCTACCGGTAATTAGCAAAAACGTTAATTTTTTATTTTAGAGAAAACAACTAACGCCACCTAAATCGAAAATACAAAGATCAATACTTATCAAAAGTTGTTTCTTACAAATTTACCTCATAACATACAATTTACCTCAAAAATTGTCATCTGATAGTACAGTTTTTTCTCGGTGACCTTAAAAACACCGACCATAGGGACGCTAAGGTAGCTTTTTTTTTAAAGGAACCCACCCTTGCAAGGCCTTGTCAGCCGAATAACTCGAAGGCCATAAGAGATATTAACAAACAGGTTTTTGTATTATGTACACAAGTGAATTTGAGATGAAGTGAGCTTTGAAATTACTGGTTTTTCTGAGGCAAAAAATTGTGCCTATAATTCGAACTCCGAAACTTTCGGTTGAAAAATCAATTACCGGTGAACCGGTTGACTTGGAAAAAAACTAAAAGTTTTCCATTTCACAAATTCACTTGTGTACATGATACAAAAAACTGTTTGTTGATATCTCTTATGGGCCATAAGTTATGGCCTTCGAGTTATTAGGCTGACAAGGGTGGGTTCCTTTAAAAAAAAGCTACCTAAGTTAGGAAATTGTAGTGTACTCAGACTCTGAGTCTCATAGTGAGATGATTTTCCTGGCAAACAATAGCGACCAAACTTGAACGGCTTAGAATAAAAATAACGCAACATAAGATTTCGAAATCGAAATGAGAAGCCATTTGGTCAATCCATATTCATTTGACGCGTAAGACTCTTGCTTTTACATATCCTTTTCCGAACGGAACTTCATCTCAAAAACGCTTACTATCTCCATAGCGCGTGTTCGAATCCCACTGATGTTGTCTAAGTGATTGCTTGAGTGATATCACATCGATAGAATTTAGCGTTTGTTAAAGACTCTTGCTATATAATCACTAAGGCAACATGAGTGGTATTCGAACACGCGCGATAGTAAGCGTTTTTGAGATGGAGTTCCGTTCGGAAAAGGATATATAGCAGATGAGAGCAGCCCGCAATTTTTTAATTTGTTTGAAAAATCGATCATACATTTTAAATTGGTTGTGGTCTACAGAAATACCGGTTGTTCTTCCGACTTAAGCTAATAGGGAACCAAATAATCACGCCAATTGATATTTATATGTTTCAAAAATACATGAATTTGAGTTTTTGCGAATAATTTTTATGGTTTTCAATTTTTAAAACTTTATTTTTTAGTGTGACCAGCGTGGGCCCACCTACGTTGATTGTACGATTGGCTCTTTTGTTTGCACGTCTTGTTCTGGCTTATTGAGAGGTCTCAATCCAGCACATAGGATAAAATCCGTGGGGTTATCAAGAGTAAGTTTATTTTACATGGTATTTAGGTAACATTCATTTTTTCATTGCTTAGCGTGCAAAAATGTTTTTGGGAAATGAAATGTCAACAATTTTTTTCGAATTTCTTTGGTTTTTAACAAAAAAATTTTTAACAGAAATTTTTTTAACAAAAACTTCTTAAAAAGTTTGGAGAATGTTTTGCTAAAAAAAATTTTAAATCAGAAAATTTTGTTAAAACTTTTTCTCCTTTCTTGGGCCTCAAAATGTATTTTGTAGAATTTCTCTCAAGTCGTTATTTTTAAAGCTATTTTAACAGGTAAAACCCCCCCCCCTTTTTCAGAAACGATTCATTTGTATGATTGGCTTGCATTTTCGCTTTCTAGTTATTTTTCGATTGATCAGATTATTTAAAAAAGTCTTTGTCTGTACAAGGACAAAACGGCACATTTGAACAAGTCCTTGTATCCTTGATACTAAGGTCCTAGTACTAAGGTAGAAACGGCAAAAAAGAATATCTATAGTTTTAACAAAATATCACAAAATGTATTTCACGACAAATTGACACGGCTAAATATCAGTGCAATAACCACACCAGAAATTTTATATGAAAATTAATTAACCGGTTAAACATTGATCCGAACCGTTAAATACTGTGGTTTTTTGGCCAAGCGGACACAAGTCTAGCGACAATCGGGCTAAACCTACGCATTTTTTCTGAAAATCCGGGTTACAGTGAGTCTAAGCGGACAAAACGGGCCAAACCTACGCATTTTTTCTGAAAATCCGGTTTACAGTGAGTCTAAGCGGACAAACGGGCTAAACCTACGCATTTTTTCTGAAAATCCGGTTTTACAGTGAGTCTAAGCGGACAAAACGGGCTAAACTACGCATTTTTTTGAAAATCCGCGTTTACAGTGAGTCTAAGCGGACAAAAAGGGCTAAACCTACGCATTTTTTCTGAAAATCGGTTTACAGTGAGTCTAAGGGACAAAACGGAATTTTTTCAAACATTAAAAAATAATTAACGGTATATGGCGCACCATGGCGGTGCCACATTTATGCAGTTATTTTGTCATTAAAATGCACATAATAAATCGTTTATGTTTGAAAGCACAAAACAACCCTAATTACATCAAAATTTTTTCGATTTTTTTAGGTCTAAGCGGACAAAACGGGATTTCGAAAAGTGTCCGCGTGGCCAAAAACCACATTATTATTTATTCTATAATTTTCACTGAAAATAATAAGGTATTATTAATACCGGGTATTAATATAATATTTTAGTTTACAGTAGATGAAGTCGATAGGATTCAAATGTTGGGCAATGAAATTGTAGAAAAAACCTGGATGGGAAATTATGATCCGAGATCAGGCAAAAAAATATATGGAAAAGATCAGAGGAAATCTGATAAAGAAAAAAATCCGGCTATTTTCAAGACATTTCTAGAAGATAAATACGAAAAGAAATGTTGGTACGCAGATTATAAACCAGAACCACCGAAAAGGATAGGTCAATTATTTCAGAACTTTCTTAAAAACCAATTCAAGCTATGGTTTCTTTTTGTTAAAACTGTATTTTATGTCAGTGAGATCGGTACTAAGGTCGCCTAAAAGGCGACCGAAAGATCTCTTAAAAAATGAGTCATAAGCGTAGATGTGGCTGAAATTTGGTCATCCGATTTAGTCTATCAGGGCAAAGAATTTTCTCACCACTGTGTTATGTGAGAATTAGGGTATTGTTTAAAATTTGGTCTGATGACGAAATCCATATGTGTCAAATCTTCCTGTCTTATTGGCGAAAGAGAATCTTCTAGAACATTATTGTCATTACGTAGGGTTAGATGTAATGTTCTTTTTATTTTCGTTAGACATTCAGGGGATGTACAAAGATTTTTTGAAATTTTGGGCTATACAGTAATACTGTATTACAGTATAGCTATACAGTTTGGGCTATACAGTATATAGTATAGCCTATACTATAACTTATCTAGCTAGGTGTCATTGCAAAACTTTTTCGATTCCCGTTTTTTACCTGGTAATTTTTTTTGTCGAAAAACCGATAATTTTTGGTTAATGTCCGATAAAAACCGTATATCGAAAAAACCGGCGCTATAGCCAGTTTAAAGTTATTTAATGCCCCAAAATATAAGAAAGATCATATTTGCCGATTCCGACTTATCACAAATTCAATTTGTCACCATAGTTAAAAAACGGACTATTTCCAGCAGGCCTGTAAAGGGATGCATCCCCGACCGGATTTTCTATCCCCATCCCCATTTGTCCCTATCTTTTGCTTAAACCTACGCAAATAAGGATTGAAAACCCATCCCTTTACAAGCCTGATTCCAGGATTATACTGTGGCCGAGATATGTTAAAATTAAAAAACCTCAACTAATTTTTTTTTAATTTTCAAATATGTTTCGATTTCTCTCTAAGAAATATCAGCCCTTCTTATAGACCTCCTGCAATTCAAACTTGTAGTATTCCAGAAGAGCCAAATATTTCAAGGGAAGAACGGTTCAAAAGTATTCCCCGTAAACCGCCGTCCAGGACAAATTCTGCAAGGTAATTATTTCTTGTCTTTTTGAGAGAAAAAATAATCAATTTACAAAAAATTATTTTTTTAGAAAACTGTCATAAGTCGTGAAAAGTTTAATAATTTACTTTCGTTAAAAATGAAAATATCAATTAAATTTTATTTTAAATTTTTTCACAAAATCTTTATAAATTTCATGTTTGACGATCTCAATAGTTTGGCCTACCGGTGGGCTCTGCTGGGAGGTACAAGATTTTTATAGCGAAAGCCCAAAATTATATGTATCTGATAGTCTACACCAGAGGCCTGAGAGGGTGAAAATAAAATCGAGATTGAAAAAAAAGTTAGGGTCGCATAATTGCATACAAAATTTGAGGTTTTTTGTTTAAATTTTTAATGAAATTTTCGAGTTTTTCCTTCCTAAGAGTACGCGCCGCCGTTAAATTTAGCTATAACTAAGTATTTAAGGTCTTCCTCTGGTAGTTTAGCGAATCCCGACTCATTTCAAGCTCACGAACCCGAGGCGACAAAATTGACATCGATTCGACCTGTCCCCGCTGAATCAGTTGACTCTGGTTTGAACGAGGACACTTTTGCTGATTTTGAGTCCGTCAATTGGACTCTGCCGCCACCTACCGACCAACTTAATAATTTACAAATCGCCCAGGGGCAAAATAATCCCTTTTATTTGGCTGAGCCGGAAAGGACGGTTAACCCATTCTTAACCCCAAATAATCATGTTTCATTTAAACCAGTGCATGAAAATAACCAACAGGTTCATCAAAGCTACCAACCGGTTCAGCAGAATTTGCAACCGGTACAGCAGAGTATAACTACACCGTTGTATCAAAATAATCAACCGGTTCAACAGAACTTTCAACCATCGCAACAGAATAATAATCAATCGGTTAGTTTTCAATCACAACAACAAAATAACCAACCGGTGACTTTTCACCATCAACACCAAAATAACCAACCGGTCTATCATAATTACCAACCGGTTCAAGAACAATTTCAACCGGTTCAAAGAGCTCAAAAAACCGGTTCATTTCGTGCTCAAAAAAATGGCTCATTTCACCAGCCACCTCCAGTCCTTTACCAGACGGTTCATACCCCGGTTAAAATTCCGGTTCGTACACAAGAATTTTTTTCGCCTGAAACCGAGGCTAATTCTGATTCGCCCGATAAATATTCCGCTTTGGCCTCACTGGATATGGAGGTAAAGACCAAACAAGTGTATCAAAAACGGGCCCATTTCCAGAAACAAATTTCGGTCGGACAACAGATTTTTGGCGCTGCGCCTTCGGGGGTTAACCCTTTTTTGACGAAAAATCCATCAAATCCGAGCTATGGGCAACAAGCTTTTCAAAGCAACCCCTTTTCAACTGGTCAATCTTCAAACCCGTTTATGTAAATTTTTTTTACGAATCGTAATCATTTTGGTGCCAGGCGTTTTTAGGTAGCTTTTTTAGGCTCATCTCATGCTTTTAGCTAAAACTGTAGTTACCAGATATTTTTTAAATATACAGTATGCCTTGGGACGATTTTTTGAATTTAAGTTTTCAGACCTTACATTTTTGTTATGTCATCATAAAAATCCATATGGATTTGGATGCCCATCAATAGAAATACTCATATTCATTTTCAGAAAACGTTATTCGATCACCGTATATAAGAAACTACTGATAAAAACCATTTTTAGTATGATTTCTAAAACTTTTTAACTTTGCTTTCCAAATGTTTTTCAAAAATGTTTTTTTTTTATTTCGAATTTCACACAAAAAATATCTGGTTTCAAAATAATGATTCATTTCTATTGAGGGTAATTTTCTTTAATTTAATCGTAGTATTACTTGAATTTCAAATAAGTTTTTCGAACAAATATTTTTTAGAGTATAATCTACAAGACTAGTTTTCTGATCATATCGATAATTATGCCTTGGTAGGTCTTAACACTTCTTCCCTAGTTAAAAGATAGGCGATAAGTGTCTAGACCTTCCAAGGCATAATTATCGATATAGTTAAATTATAGAAATTCACTATTTAATCGCGCTCAAAGCAAAAAGCTCAGAAAATAGTTTGTATTAACGGGCATCATAATATATTTACCAAATATACTGGTTCAACCAGTAGTTAAAATTTTATCTTTAGTGAAGCACTTTTAGTGTTTTTAACAAAATTGAACATTATTGGTTAAAATAAAACTATCCAATGCAAAAAATACGTTTCTCGATACTTACTACATTTTTTGCTATAGGTGTGTGGTGACCCTTAAAACGGTTCTTGATAAACATACTGATGAATTGAAATGTTATACAGGTACAGAACATTTTAGCCTGAGCAATGACTTATTCTCGAAATTATATTTCCCGACTCTAATTGATTGAAATAACTTAAAAGTTCTCTGGTAAGCCATTTAAACCAATGAGCATCGAGAGTTCAAATGTCGTGAATAAATCATTTCTCAGGATAAAATGTTCCGTACTGTATAATTAGGGTAAAACAAATTTAGTTACGATAAAATTACCTTCATTTCGGGTCTAAATTCTATTTGAAACAATGAAATGTTTTTTTGAGCCGGAATTTATATGAAATAAGACCCCATATTTTAAAATGGATATTTTGCATCACAATTTATCGGTATCTTCATCATGGATTTTTCCTTTTTTATGCAATTTGAAAAAATCCATGATGAAGTAACCCCCGCACAATTTATCAAATAAGAATTTAATCAAAATATCTTTTGGCATGTTCCTGTTCATTCATTAAAAACAGGATTAACTCAAGTATTTATCAATTACATACTGTATGCCAGAAAAAATCATTATAAAGCTATTTTGGCAGTATTCCGAAATTTTGTAGCAGTTTTACCTCTTAAGAATTTTAAAGAATTCCGTTTCTGATTTCTTACACTTGCATGCTCTTGTAATTCATTTTTGTTCACATATTTCTATTATATTTTGGATACTTTTGCCATACTTAACTACTACCCAGGCCTAGGGACCGTCACTGAAAAAAAATATATAAAAAATGAGCTTGTTTTTAACTCAAAAACGAAATTAGCCATATAGACCAAAATTGAAAATATTAAAAATGGATTTTTTAAAACCGTTAATTTATTTATTATAATTACAAAATGGTCATAAAAACCAATGCCGTTTTCTCAATTTGAAAATTCCTGTTTCGAGCCCTCAAATTTTAGTCGTCAAAATGATGCCCATTAAATAAATTAATTTAAGTACAATTGCGTAATTTCGAAAATAAGTTTTATTTTTAATAAATGTTTTTTTACAATTTTTATTATTTTTCACAATTATGCTGTAATAAAGAGTGATCAATAAATTCACTTTAAATACTAGAAATTGCCCTGAATCGTCCGATTTATTTTTAATTTTCGTACCACTTTCAAATTACGGAACATTATAGGACCTAAAACTGAAACCATTGTCCAGTATTTCAACTCATTTTAACAGACTTGACTAAATAGCCGTTTTTCATAAGTTGACCTTTTTGTAGCTACTGTTTCTCCTTCGTAACCTTCACATTCTATTTACAGGATGAGTTTTCTATTTTGGCCGGCTATATTTGAAATAAAGCCGAATTATTTTGGATTACTCAAAAACAAAATAAGATAGTCAGTTGAAATCACGAAATTGGCGAGGCAATGTGTTATTATATATGGATGCCATATTATGGAAGAAAGGGATCTCTAGGATCAAGTTGCGCGTTCTAGTTTGACCCAATGAGAGCACCGAAAATAACGGCGTTGACCAATTAAAGCTTTGAAAGGCGTTAAGATCCCATTCTTAGATATAGACTATATAATATAGTCTATATTCGTTTATATTTTCAAACAGTGCTCACTGTACTAAAGTTGCAGTATTACTTCTTTGAAACGTTACTGGCGGCAGCACTGTATTACAAATATAAGAAATATCCATATAAATACACATTGCTGCGCTGATTTTAATTTTCTTTGTTTTAACTATCTTGCTTATTTCGTTTTCCAGAATAACCCGGCTTTATTTAATTATAGCCGGCCAAATTAAAAACTCAAGATAAAAAACCAAGATATCCCCAATTTTCGTTAAAAAGCAACCTCGCTGCTACGTTTCTTCAAATATTATATTTACCTTATTGTTATATTATAAGTCAATATAAATCCGCCATACACATTCTTTAATATAAATGTTATTTGACTCCCATTTAGATAAAGAAGATTCAAATTTGTACCTCTATTTTTTAAGAGTCAAATTACCGATTCTACATTTTAAAAATTTATGTTAATGTTTACATGATGATTATTTATATAGTTTGGCTTATTTTAGGCGCTATGCTTCTAAAAGTTAACAAAATTAATAAATTCGAGTCTTTTTTATTAAATTTATATGGAATAAAAAAAAAGATATTGCTTAATTTTTTGAAATTGGAGTCATTTTACATATTTGTTTAAACTAATCAAATTTCAGTATTGGGACGATTTAATACATTGATCCCATAAAAATCCCTTTCATTTTCACTATGGTACTAATGTTATTCACCAGATCTGTACATAAATCGACTGTCAAAAAGACCACTCAAGTGTCAGTAGAGTAGGGCTAAAACGACGTCTTATAAATTGAAATTAATGTTGAACCTTACTCTACTGTAACACAAATCAATCTTCAAATTTTTATGTTTTTATCAAAATTAGCATGAACATATAAATACAATAAAACTCGAATAATTTAACTGTTTTTGTTGAAACTTTTTGTTTCGAACTTTTATAGAAAAGGGTTATGAAAAACGCCAGTTTCGTGGCCAATATTTTTGTGTAAATTTTTTGGCAATATTCTTGTGTAATATGACACCCCTACGGTATACCGCGGTAGCAAATTTCGATTTACTTATTTCTTAAATGCCGGTACATATTGAACCAAAAACGAACTCATTTGCATTGTATTTCACAAGAAATATTATGAAATTTTTTTTGCATGACACACTCCAAAGGAGCTCAAATAACAGATTTAAAAAAAAAATGAAGTTAAAACTTTGAGCCTCAAAGTTTGAGGTGTCAAGTTACGAAATAAATTCTGATGAAAAGTTTGTGATAAAAACCAAAATATTTGCCACGAAGCATGTTTCATTTTCTCAAAACCGACTTTTTTCAGTTTTGAAGTCGAGGCGGGGGGTGCTTTAAAAAAACTTATCAAAGACATATTTTCAAAAGTTATTAGACTATTGTCAAAAAAAACAAGGTTAAATGTGAGACATTCTGAAAATGTCTTTTGATCCACTAAAATGGGCCTGTTGAGCGTACTAAAATTTGGTCTAATATTCAAATTAATTCTTTGAATTCTAGAATGGAGCCAGATAATAAAAAAAGAAAAGTTGAAAAAGACATCAAAGTCGAAGGGGGTCAGACTGGCTTGACACAAGGTGGCGGAATTCACAGGCCGCTAGATGAACATATAGATGAAAGATTCGAAAGGGATATTCAAGTTGAAAGAGGAGTAAAAATTTTGAAGACGAATGCAGAAAGAAAATTGACAGAAAAAAGATTAATTGTCGTTTTAGAAGGGGCAAATTTAGAATTAGGTAGTTTGAAAAATCCCGATGGAGCTATATAGTTATAGTTAACTATAGTTATCTTAACTTTTTTCTTTATTTGATTTTGGATAACCTAGAAAATTTATTTTTTATGGCCGGAAAATTGGTTATTTCTGGTATGACAAACTGCAGAAAAAATTTGTTCATATGCGATCTTTCTGAAATTTTAGGCTTATGATACTAATATCACTTATCAAGCTACTTGTTTAGTGCCGGTTTTTGCGATTTCTGATTTTTTTATCGGCAATTTTCTACGTTTTTTGGCGAAAAACGATATTTTTGGTAAACCCATAACTATCCGGTAAAACCCGAAATACAAAAAACTGCCTATATAGAGTCACCTAGCTCAAAAAGTTATATGACCAAAAATTTAAGAAATATCGTATGTTTCAGTTCCGAACTATCTCACCGAGACATGTGAGGTATCTACGGAGGTATCTACGTGAGGTATCTTTAGGGACTAAATAAACTAGACCAAGGGCACGTCAGTTTCTCAATCTCAAAAAGTCGTCTCTAGGTTTAATCGATATAAGGAAAATAAAATTTGCATAAATGACCAAATATGCCACTAGAAAAAAAACATTTATTTGAGCATTCTTTTCATACAAAACTTACTTTAATGTAAAACAATTTTACATCATCGTTAAAATTAGATTCTACCAACTCAAATTTTATTCGTGTTACGTAATAATTGAATTTTTTTGTGGTTGAAAAATTTTTGCATTAATTATTTTAAAATGCATGAAAAGTTTTCATTGCAGACCCAACTTTTTTAACCGAATTTTCAAAAAAAAATCTGAACACAGAAATTTACATTGACGTCGTTTTTTTTACTTATGCCTAAATTGTTTGCATTGAATAGATTGAAAAACAAGACATATGATGAAGTTGTATGATAGCTCATTTCGAAAGCTAGCGTTTCAAACTTAACTAATGCCGTAAATCTGGACCTGTACCATTAACCGGTTCACCGGATATAAACCGGAATTTCATTTTTTGGTAGGTTCGAATCTCGATAAGCCCAAAATTTTTTTTCTGAAAATTAGCCAGAAAGTTAATTTTTTATGTTATTTCATTCTTATATCATGACTGTCTACACATTTACTGCTTGAACTGTATTTTTGATGAATTCCTGAAAGAAAAAAACAAGTTTCGATTTTTTCTGAAATTTTATACTGAAAATGCCTATATAATATATCCCCGGTTACCGGTGAACCGGTTAATGGTACAGACTTTAAGGCATTAGTTAGTTTGAAACACTAGCTTTCAAATGAGCTATCATACAACTTCATCCTATGTCTAGTTTTTCAATCTATTCAATGCAACAATTTAGGCATAAGTAAAAAAAAAACGACGTCATTTGCCTCGTAATTATCCGAGTATTCTCCCTGAAATAATCATCTTCATTTTTCAGTTAAAAATGGTAAAAAGATTGAACTTTTGAACTCTGATCATCACGGAAATATTATCAAAAAGTTAAAACGAGATCTTGGAACAGCCCGGCCAGATATTACTCATCAAACATTATTGGCGCTAATGGATTCGCCACTTAATCGAGCTAATTTACTTCAAGTGTATATTAAAACGGCCAAAAATGTTCTTATTGAAATTAACCCACAGGTAAATAGAAAAAATATATACAGTAGAGTCACTTTCAAAAATAATTTTTTCGAAAATAACTATTTCATAAAACACTCGTTTTATATAGAAAATATTGTTTGAGAAAATAACTACTCATGTATTTAGCTTTCTTTAACTATAGACTATAGTCTATAGTTAAAAAATTGTCAAATTTTAAGATCTGAGATATCTTTTTTTAATGGCGAATTTCTGATTTTTAACCTACTGTAGCCAAAAAATTGAGGATTTGAATTTCAGCTGAAAAAATATTATTTTTTACCAGTTATAACTTTTCATTGCCGGTTTGACAATCTACTCAATAGCGCTCAGATGTTAAACTATTTTTTGGAAAATTTTAGGTGTTTTACATCTAGTGATGACAAAAATTCATGTTCCCGAAACTTTCGCACATTTTTAATAATTTGTATTTTTAAAAATTTTGATAAAAATTATGATAAATGCATAGAAAATTTCAGGAAAATTTTTGGTGAATTTGTAGCGAAATGAGTTGACAAAAAAATTTGTAGATTCATGAAAATTTCATACTAAATAATTTTTTTGTCTGTATCTCAAAATATCCCAAGTAGACAAATCTATATTTTTTTCGTTTCGATATAGTCTATATCATATAGAATAATATAGATCAGTTGTATTTTGCTGTGCAAAAAGTTAATGAAAACCTCAAAATAAACATTTTATTTCAGACTCGAATTCCTCGTACTTTTGATAGATTTTGTGGATTAATGGTCAACCTACTCGAAAAGTTTTCTATCAGAGCTGGAGATGCCCCAATAAAGCTTTTAAAAGTTATTAAAAATCCAGTCACAAATTATTTGCCACCAGGATGCAAAAAAACTTTGATGACATTTAAAACAGATAAGATTGTTAGACCGTCGCAGATAGCAGAAGAAGCTGGGGATGCGCCACATTGTATAGGTTTGTTTGCAATTTTTAGGGACCGACCAGCCTGGGAAAATCGTCGAAAATGAACTTTTTTCAACCAAAAAACAAAATCAGCCATCTGAACTGAAATTCAAAAATATTTACATGCAGATTGTATTTGCTATATTTATTAAAATCGTTAAATTTCGGTGAAAAACGGGAAATTTATCGGTTTTCATGCAAATTTCGATATTTTCACTAGCAGATATCTGAAAAACGAAAGTCAAACTTGAAAACCTTTGAAAAATAAGGGTGTTTCACATCTCAAATTGCTGTTATTTTCCCGCTACGCATTTGTATAAAAAAACATTAAAAATTTACCAACTTTTATTTCACAAATTTTTTTGTGAGAACGGCCGTTTTGATAAAAAACTAAAAAAATGAATTTTAATATCACAAATTTTTTAGTAAATTATAAACACCCCCGTCAAGAGGGTTTCAAAACTCAATCCTGGCCACTTGACGGCCGCAAAGGGTCAGCAAGCTTCCCGGTTCGAACTTTTTTTCGTTAAAATTTTGTAACTAAAACAAAATTAATTAATTGACGTTATAAAAATTATGTTTTCTAGTTATTGGTGCCATTGCTAAAGGAACTATTGATATCGACTATTGTGAAAATCAGGCCTCAATATCTCATTATCCATTATCGGCTGCATTGTGCGCTGCAAAAATTTGTCATGCCTTTGAAGAAAAATGGGATATTCACTGATTGTAACTGAATGAAAAATTATATTTGCGAGTTCAAATAAACGAATGAAAACGAGAGATAATAACAGTTGTTAAAATTTTCAGTATTTCTCTACAGTAAAGTGTCTTTAGTAGGACGCGTCCCAAGGATTTTGAAACTACTATATGCCTTTTATTTCCTTTTCATATATTTTAGCAAAAGATGTGGAAAATTTCGAGATATTGACGAATTTCGAGATATGACGTGTCCCGTAGAACTTTAACGTCAGAGACCTTAAAAATCGTGTGAATTCAATGGTCAATACACATTGAATCTTGTGTATTGACCAATCAAAACAAGTCCTAGACGTGCCTTTGACGTCAAAGTTCTACGGGACACGTAGGTATAATCTACGATATGGCTTATTGATATCAAACATTTTTAGAAAAAAGTACACTGATATTTTGTTGTTTCATAAAATTTCGACCTTATATTTTCAGACATCATACAATTTTTTCACCTGAATTTTATTTAAACGTCCCCGTCAATTTATGTTTTGTTTATTTTACACTTTTTTACAACACATTGTATGTTATATCGATTACGGGGGCTCCCGGTCATTTTTTACTAGATTTTCAGCCAAAATTTTTATATAATTCGGCTTTTGAAAACAACTCATCCGATTACATTCTTAGATAGCTCAAACTGAGCACAAATATCTTGTG
>SCLH01001263.1:65915-102526 GCA_004367855.1 Oikopleura vanhoeffeni | reverse complement strand
GAAGAGATTCATGCAATTCGAAATCGCAATATACGAAAGCGTCAGAACATTTTAAGAATGAATTATCAAATTATTTTTCAAATTGTTAATTGGACGTGATGGAGTAGTCATTCTAAAAAATGTGATCAAATTCAAATTAAGTAAGACTCCCAAAAATAAAGACATATAATATAGTCATACAACGCGTTAAATTTGAACCAAAACTATTTATCCGAAACGGAAAGGCATACGCCAAAACTTTCTGGCAAATAAACAGGGCGATATGTCCCGTATATACACTCCGAACTCGAAAACAACTTAAGGGGGTGGGTGTCGGTTTTTTTAGCCCTTATAGAAAAATGATTACATAAGATCATAGACAAGGCCAAGGAATTCATGGGGCAAGTTTTTCAAAAAAAGCTAGAACGAAAATATAGAATTCAAAATCGAATACTGTTGCTTAAAACCAGCGCATAAAACCGGTATTCCACCATGATATAGAAACATTTTTATTGGTGATACACGAAACATGCCATAAAATTACGGAAAAGCTTCAGAAGATATATGAAATCAATTATTTTTAGCCAAGTTACCAATTAGGAATACGCGATGTCAAAATTTGATTAGCTGAAGCCACTTATTATCAGTGCAAGATACTCACTTCAATTGGTGATTGACGTTTGATCCCGATCAAACGACTTTTTCGAACTTCCCATGTCCGGAACATCATGTCATTCTAAGAAATTTTATTCAAAAGATTTCTTCCATCCACGTTCCGAAGGCATTATTTACTACTTGCCAAAAAGGTTATATCAACTTCGTGCAAAGCAAGATAGAGTTGAAATCGACAAACGTAGGCAAAATGGCGTTAATGTGAATCTAATAGTAAAAAAAGTCCAAAAATGGAAATAATTCCCTCTCACACTTTTTCGCTCATTAAGCACTGTTGTAAATTTGAGGACGCTTGTATTTGGTCGAAAGAAGATAAGATTAAAAAAAAACCGATTAGTCTGCTAGAATAGACCACACACTGGTGGGTATGTAACAAGAAACTTTGAGGATGGTAATCGTTAAACAGAAGGCAGATCTACAAACGAGTACCCAGAATTTTTACAACTGACCTAGATTTGACTTGAGGCGCTGATGAAAGGTACAAAGACCCCACACTTAAGCTCGCAAAAAATGATCCGCGATCGAGAAATTCCCCTAAAGCGATGTTGTATAAATAGTATTAAAAAACATTTTCTGAGATAACGGTATTCGATATCGACGATACTTTTCCAAGTTTGTTTGATTTATAACTAAAGTTCAATTTTATTTATAGAGAATTTTATGATTACTTATTTATGATTGTTGTTTCATGAGAATGAACTTCGTGAGATTTTTGTAGTAACCTTTGATTAACTCGCGAATAATGTATGAATCCGGAAGTAGAAACGGAAGTGCACAATAATCTATTATAATTTTATTTAAAATATAATATTATTCGATACAATAAGATTCAAATAACTTGCGCCGCGGACGTATCGAAACCAATGTCAATTATACTCACTATTAAATAATTAATTTTGATTTAAAAATTGTTAAAAAATAGTACAGAAAAGGAGATAATTCTGAGATATTAAGAATGCATCATAAGAAAATGTGGAAAATATTTTTTTGATCGATTAACAAGTACGTATAGTTTACTAAATTATTTCCGATTCAAAAACAATATGTGGTCGGTGGCAGGGAAAATTCGGACATTCACAATTAATTCTAAAAACTCGGACAGAAAATAAGAAGAGAAATTGTTGCCGAGTTTTCGCTATACTGTAAAGGATTTTACCAGAAACTCAGGGCACTTGTATTTTGTTTTTATGTGCCGAGTTATCCAATAAGATACTATTCGATTGAATACTCGGGGCATTGAAATTTAATTATTTATAACTAAAGTATGACAATGAATGTGGAAATATTTTAAAAAAACTTGAATTTGACTCTTAATTAGAAACTAAAGAAATTTCTCAAAAATAGGTTAAAAATCCAACGAAAAAGGCTTAGGCAACAAATTAACACGTGAGATAAATAAAGCTTTTTTGGCAAGAACCATAAAACCCTCACGAATGATAAATCTTTACATATTTTAAATTATTTTGATTGTTCTTAGATATCCAAATTTTAGTTAAAAGGGTGGTATTCGCATCTCTGACAGTCAAGCAGCGACTAGGGACTTAATAGGAATATGAATAGGATTTTTTCGGATTCAAAAGTTAAAAAAATCATTTTTTGAACAAGGATCAACTAGAAAAAGTTCGCGAGGTCGATCAAAGCTCTCTGCTAGCTGTATTGTTGCGAAAAATAAAGTGTCGAATGTTTATTGGTGCAATCGGGTTGGGTAGTTAGGAAAATATACTTTCATTTACGTCTTGTGAAGTCTCTAGTAGCTGGAACTTGACTTCTGAGAGACGTGAGACTACCACCATTTGTGATTTTCAACCGAATTTGTAAGGTCAATTTTAATCTCTCGAAGTAAACATTACCCCCTGAAATACGTCGTCGGAATCAGTCAAGTTATTTTTTAAGTTGGTCATAATAATAAATCTCATTCTTTTGCCCACTCAAATCCTAAAGATGTTTTTCAGTCAACGCGATTCTTTGTGCTGGAAGTGTAAAAAGTGTCGAGTATCCTTATTTCGAACAAGTTCAATTTTACCTCATGAAGAACACCAAAAAGCTAAAAAGTTTAAAAATAAACATGACAAAAATCCCAAAATGAGATGCTCATCAGTCTTTACAGAAGCCATATCATGGATGACACAAATTTCACAAGGAAATATATCAGGGACATTGCTTTGTCCTAAATGTTCACAAAAAGTCGGTCATTTTGATTGGACAGGAATACAGGTAATTTTGAGAAGTAATTTAACACAACTTGCAAGGACGCGCATGGTTCGGAAATCGATTTTTATTCGACCCTTGAGGTTACAAAACAAGAACGTTACTTTTGAACAATTTTCCAACATTTCAAAACATGTTAAGATAACCTAAATGTAAGGTTTTAAGCAGCGATAGATTTGAGTGTGCCACCATGGACAAGCTGTATGATATATCACAAAAAGGTTTTTTGCATCCACCTGGAAACTAAAATAGGCGCCGGGTTAATTTTTTTGAAAAATTTTGCCCCGGCAGAAAAAAAATATTTAAAAATCTTATTCCTCCACTAAAGTTTTTTTTAATTGCCTGGAACGTTTGAACAAAAAATTTTTCCAGTGGTAGAAAAATCACTGGTTTTAACTTTTTTTAAACTTATTCCCTACTGTGAGCTAGGCTGCCCTAAGCTATACAGAATGTTGCGTGGGTGCCCTGCGAGTTCAACAAAACCATTAAAATGGTATTTTATATTTTAAGTCACAAAAGGAATGAGGATCGAAAACTGAATCGGTTTTCGAACCCTCGATGATTGCGAAAGCAATCACTTGTCTTGACAACAACGGCACAAAACCGTGTTTTGACCGGAGGAGTTCACACTACACTTTTCAGTTTCCAGTTAGATGCAAAAAATCGTTTCGTGATATTTCATACGATTCGTCCTAGATAGCACAGTCAAATCTGTCGCTGCTTAAAAAAGTTACCTTATTTAATAAACGAATAATAGTAGAAACTGTATTATTTCACAATTGGTCCGTTTTTAGATACCTCACATCAGAAAGATAGTTCGGAAATGATACGGCAGAGCCGGGTTTTCGATTTTTACCNTGAAAAAGATCGTATATGAATCAGTTCCGTTATATTTCATCGGGAAATGTGAGTACCTAACTAATGTGATGTCTAAAAAATCTGAGATTTTCTAACTGCTCGATTACCTAAAAATACGTCAATTTGATTTAATGGTTATGTTATTTGAAAAACTGCGGAATCCTGCAACTTTTCATTGTTTCGCCAATTATCAGGTCTTTCAAAAATGATAGAATTTATGTCTCAACCTATACTGTTTTAAGGGGGTAGTGTCCGCAAAAAAAGTTTTTTTGGAGGTGTTTTAGTACTATATCAGATTTTCAGCCTAATTTTTTTTGCGGACACTACCCCCTTAAGGGGGTTGGCATCGATCCGGCAGAGTGGCTAACCATTTTTCAGAGCGATATTCGATGTACGGGTGGCCCTGGCCATTTTTACTCGAATCTTTATTTTTTAAGCTTACTTCTACGTTTCTTCTCAGATCCATGAAAGAGGATCGTTTTAAGATTGAGGGTCTCCTGGATTATACTGTATCCATTGTATTTCGTTACAGGAGGCGTTCCTGATATGCTTCGACCATTAATTTCAGATTGTGAGCTACTGGAGTTTTGCTAATTTTAGAGATTGGAGCTAACTGGAATAACACTACCGATTTTTGAATTTTGCTCGGGCTCGCTGGTACGTTGTTGCTATTTTTTATGAGAGTTGTGGAGGCTACTGAATAAACTACTCTTTTAATTTGTCGGGCTCACATGTACAATCTCTTGACGTATATCTCTTACATAGCGTATTCGGGGTTTATGTGACATTATGCTATTTTGAGCTGATAGTTAAAATGTGATAAGGTGTGGGTCTAGTGCGTGGGCTGCTCTGAGTAGTCTGTGTCCTGAAGTAACTAACGTCTAGTGATTTTTATTTTTTTTTTATCTTTTATGCTAGGGGTCTATTTGAAGGGTTAAAAGTGCTAGATTTCCTGGTTGGCTTTGCTAGACGTTATTTCCTTGTTATGAATATGAGTTTCTTAGGTCTAAAGGGAGTGAAATGATTAGTGATATGCATTATATTTTATAATATTATTTTTGTCTGATTTTTTCAGAGTAAATTCCATAGCTATCAAGCCTCGAAAATCTTTTTTTCGATTTTTGTATATTGTGACCGTTGTCGGAATTGTTATAAGTTTGATTTTGTTAGTTGTTCTTTTGTCGTGGTTGTTCCTATTACGTTCGGATCAATTTCACTTTGAAATATTTAATGCTTGACTCTTAGATAAACATAATCGTATTAGGGTATATTGATACTTAGGAGATATTGTGTGATTCGTTTTTTCGTATATTCTTGAGTAGTCACAGTATATCAGACTTACAAAGATTTTAAATTAGGCATAAATGGCCGGCCGTTAAGGTCAGTGCTTGTATGCAGTTGATAATTCTTGTGGGCAATTTAACTTAGAATATCATTTCTTAAAGTTTTACACAAATTATGGGCGATGTGATTAATCTTTTTTCTGGTTATTGGCGTGCCAATCACGAGCCTGGGTGGCGACCGGTATTGATGAGATTATTATGTTAAAGATTGGAACTTTTCTATAGTGTATTTGGGTGACTGATTTCGGTGTCCAATGGTCGTTTAAAAACAGATCGGATAAATGGTTAACTGTCGTTTGAATACTCTTTAACATTTTATAGATTTCGAAACATTTTTCGAGTCTTTTTTTAAATTAAAAAGTTAATCATTATAGATTGGGCTGACCTAGCTATTTTCTATTTCGTTTGTCTCTGTTTTCCTGTGTTGATCGGACTAAGGTTGATCAGTAGACTGATTTATAATTGATTATGTGCTCGTAGTTATAAAAATTTAGCTGAAAGATTTGCGCGATGCACTTAATAGTAGTATGTTTTGTGTTGTTTCTCATGTTGATCATGATAACGTGGTCATGAACCTGAGCTTTTAGTGAACCACTGTCATTCAAAAATTAGCCCTTCAGACTTCTAATCTTATTAAAGCGTTTAAATAAGACTATATAATAAAGAGATTTCAAATTGTGTAAATAGACGTCATGTTCAGGAAATTGTGTTAGTCTAAGAGCTATGAAAAGTAGCTGGGACCTTGGGCGCCCTCAAGATAAGAGGAGAATCTTCTTTGGTACGGCAAACGGTTTAAACAGAATCTCTACAGTTCGTCTCTTAAGATATATTTATCGCCTTATTAGATGGTGTAATTTAATTTTTGGATGATTAAAAAGTGGACTGCTTCATATGAATAGTTGGATAACGGCATTGTCCGGAATTTTATTGTATTGTATTAGTGTGAGATCATTACGTGTAGGATGGATGTTTTTATGCGGTAAGTTTTGTTGTGCGGTCGTGCTATTTCGAGATTTAGTCGTCGATTGCTGAGTTTTTTTCGCGAGATCTATATCCCTTAATTGTCAGTACTTTTGTAATCCCCGGTCCTGTTTTAGATAAACATAGTGGTGTTTTATAGTTGTAGGGCTCGGATATTAACAAACAGTGTGGAATATGGGGAGTTCGAGGTAATTAACCGAATAATAGAAATGTTGTGTGAATTGGTTTATACCCCACCTGAACGAGATGTTAACCCTTAACCGCACGTAGTGTGGTTCAAGAATATCCCGATACTTTGTATTTGCTAACGGCATTTTCGCTTAAACATTTTGATTTAGAAATTACTTCCCTGATAGAGTAATATGTTTGAATGTAGGTCATTAGTTTGGTCCAATATCACGAGATTTAAAAAATATAGTTTTTCACCACCTAGGTGTTGCGTGCATAGTAATTAATTATGCATAATTGAAGAGGTACTTTGGGAGTCTGTTCGGATATTCGTGGCGCCAAATTTACAGCTTCCCAATACTTTTTGGTCTTGTGATTTGAAACACGCTCTGTGCGGTGAAGGTAATAATATAAGTATCTTCACGACAGGTTCCAATACTTCGAAAGCTGATTCCAATTACGTGCAAACCGAAAAATGTGGTTTACTAAAAATTGTAACAATAAAATGTTACAGTTTTGTTAATAGATAAGGTGAGGCGTAAGAGTTTTGTAACAATGTAAAATTTTTAGGCCTTGAAAAGCAGAAATTGCCAAATGTTGTATTTTTTTTATACCAAGCTTAGTGCACGTAAATTAAATTTAATTTTTGCGTCACTGAAATTTGTTCTATATTTGTTTATGTTAGCTGCACTACACACATTCAAGTATCGCAAAAATACACATTTTAGTGAATGCCGCCAAGATTAATAAAAATAAAAAGTGGAAAAGTTAAATAGAGAGTGATTTCGCCCCTGGATTTGATAGAAGATGAAGCCCTTTAATTTGAAAATGAAGATACGCGAACCTACTGGTAAGGGCCAATAATCGGTTCTGATAGGTTCCGGACTGAGACGATATACATGCAGATCTGAAGACTACAATGAAGGGTTTGGATTATAAATAAGGTAATCTGTCAAAAAGGATAAAGTGCCATTGGTCACCGACATTGATTCAATGCAGCCGTAGTTAACTTCCCGTATGGTCATTTGCGCACGAGTGCGCAATGGCACTTAATCGCAGATTTAGGACCTTAATCATGTATGAAATGAAAATTTACAAAGTGATCGGATTCGACTATTTGAATAATTGACGTTTGTTGCGTCTTTTTCGAAGAATTTTACTGTATTAGCAAGTACTTATTTTTTGCAAAAAAAATTAATCAAAGAAAAGCCCTTTGAGCGGGATCCAAAAAAATAATTCTAAAGACTGTTTGTTCTCATCTACAGTACATAAGCCCCAAAGTGATCAGAGTGAGCGTATATGTCAAGTTGAATAAGGTGACCAGATAGTAACTTTTTTTTCAAAAATTACTTAAATCAATTTTGAAGAAGTGAAAGTGGTTCTTAGGAATATTTAGAACTTTTCCCATTACACATATGATACCTAAAAATGATCACGTGACAGTTCAAATAGGAAATAAGTTTGATGAAAGTAAACATAGTATCAAATTAACGCCGGAAACTTTTTTTTGGCCAACGTATAGACTAAATTCAAGAGTTTTGAACAAATTTCTCCCAAAACAAGTCACGTGATCATTTTGTCGAGAAAATAAGGAATTTATCTCTGACATTTCAAACCGTTCGTTTGAATTATATGTCGTCACGGATTTATGGACTTTTGATGTAAGTGAGAAAAATGCTCTTAAAAACATTGAAGGGTGACCTGGAATATTTGGACGTAATTGAGTACTGTTTTCAAAGTACTAGTAATATGCCTATTCTTTCAAAGTACGCAAATCACGTGGAAACCCTTCAAGAGAATCTCAGGAAATTTCAAGGACGTTTTAAGCTTTAAAGTGGCCTCTCGGCGATAAATAGAGCATGTGTTGAAGAAGTCCCCAAACTTCCGGAAACGATAAACTATAATAATTGCGTAGCGAAAGGAAAGAAGAGAGATTGAATAAACTTATTTCAAGCGGTAGATAACTCGATAGTCTTTAAAGAATAAAAATATTTCTACAGAGAATAGGTATGAAAACATTGCATTTTTTTGCAGATGACAATACCAAATTCGTGGCTGGTTGTAAATATTGGAAATATGAAAAATAATCAATTACACCTAAATGTCGTGTTATTTAGCACTTGGTTGAGAATCGGCGGTAAAGCGAGATTTTAATTTCCTTCTTCAAATTGTATGACTTTTATTAACTTTTTTAAAAAATTGTTTTTCATAACGATGTTGAGAGAATTCTTTGAATAATATCATTATCATGAAAAAATATATGTTGAAATTATGAATGTTGTGCTTGAATGCTTCATTCAAAGTCGCTGCGACCATCGATGGCGCTAAAGACAGCTACGGGTGCATAAAGCCAGCAGATTGGTACATTTTCCAGAGCAATATTGAAAGAAAAATATGGACAATTTATCGTTTATTTTTATCTTAATAAAAGTGTTAATCTACAAAACGTTTCAATCTTTATCTTTCTCTAAACATAATTAAGTACCGTTTAAACTATTAAAAACCACTTTCCACTGTACATAGGGGGATGCGGAAACAAAATTGTTGTTCCGTTTTGTCGAGACTACCTCTAAAAAACCGCCGTATCAAGTCTCAGAAAAAATGGCAAAACAATTTTTTAAAAGTTGGGACACTTCGTCAAAAACCATTTTTCAAAATGAAAATTGAAAATTCAAAAATGCAATTTTACAACTGTCCTACATTGAAAAATAATTTTTCGTACATTCTTGAACTCCCTCTCAGGTCGTTTATTTCACAAAAAAAATCGAACAATTTTTTTTATTTTTTTTTGAAAAATTTTTTTTGAAATTTTTTTTTTGAATTTTTTTTCTGAAATTGTGTTTCTTCAAACAAGCATGTTTGCCATCCGCGGAGGTTTCCAATATTTCCGAATAATTTGGAAAGTGGCCAGCTGTCAAAATCACGTTTACACGTTAATCACAAAATGTAGTTAATATATTGTTATTAAAATAATATATACGCGACCGAGGACATATATTACACTTTTAGTTTGTTAACTGTGGGTCAAGTGTTTGTCAGCGTGGGTTTCAAAATGCAACTGCAATACTGGGTGAGTTTTGAAACACCAATCGGTTTTTCTGCTTTTTTCGCTTTTCAATCATAAAAAAAAGGGATTTTGGAATAAACAAGCGAAAAGAAGCCAAAATGGAAAAGACCAGAAACATTTAGAAAATTAAATAGAAATATTGCCTTAACGGTAAAGATTCGGCCTTAATCAGGTAAATGCGGGTAAGAAAGATGGATAGAGGTGAAGGAAAACGCTTAAGAGTGGGCGTCGCGATTTGGGGTTTTGCGTCGATTCGACAAACAAGCAGAGGTAATGATTCCAAACTTTCCGGCTGAGACAACTTTCAAGATTAATCTGAAAAGTACTAATAATCCTTGTACATGCACCTGGGCAATACTGATCTTTTGATCAAGTTTTTTTCTATTTCTTGACGCAATAACGGAAAAAAACGAGTTTTAAAATTTTGAAAACTGAGTTTCTGGAGCTCCTTTCAAAAACTATCTCCTCTGTCATATCGGTTATGAGTGAAATGAAATCTAGAAAGTGAAAGGATATCGTGTGCTTTTCGCAAAATAATTGATTTGAATTCGGGAAGGTCTTAGTCAAGTTCACTAAATTTTCAATATTGAAACTCAAAGAAATAACTGGACGACAAAATATTAATTTGTTTCGAATTACTGAGCAGCTTTTAAATATTAGATTGCAAATTTAACCCCAACTGCAAATAGATAAAATATTACTGATTTCTAATAGAAAAATTCTTAAAAAAATAAAGGTCGTTTTTCCGATGGTATGCCGGCTCTTATTTGCCGCGGAATAAAATCGGTCAAAATTGCGAAAGAGATAGGTTCTAATTATAGACAGGTTCTTTTGAAATGTTTTCAAGATTTTTTTTCATTCCAAGTCAAAAAAACGATAGCGTTATCTATCAAATTGACGAACTAAAGTTTTTTTTAAGTACCCAAATAGTACTCAAATTAGCCGAGAAATTTTACGGACTAAGTTAACACATAACTAAGAATTCAAAAACATCAAGAATTAACCAAATACATGTCAAGATCCTTATTTTAAGAAATAAGGTTATTTATGACATATTTCAGACCTTAGTTTGAATTATTTGCGTCCGTAGGTGAGTGATTTTATTCGACTTTTGGCTGTAATGAGAAAAAAATCTTCAAGAAACGTTCAATTTCATAAACAAACTGCTTTTTGACGTTATTGAGTACTTCTTTCAAATAAGACGTAGAATGTAATAGTATATCGTCAAGATTACAGTAGCCCTGCAAAAGAATCAAAGAAGGTTCGACTTTGATGAAAAAATATTTGGTAGATCAGTGGGTCAATTTATGGACTGAAAGGGCGCTAGAGAGCAAAATTCCCTGTGAAACTGACAATTTTTGCTCTCGCGTCGGACTTGTAACGTAATAATTGACCATAGTTCCTATCAAATTTTTTGAGAAGTCGATCTTTCGATATTTTCATCCTGAAACTGGAACGAGAAATAAATATTCTACACAATTAAGGAGTGATTTTAACTATACTGAATTTGATAAAACTTATATAATTTTTTTAGCCAGAGCGAATAGCAAATATTTAATGCTTGGAAATATCAGTATTAGAACAAGCTCGATTTTAAGAATGCGACTATTGCCGCGAAACTATGTCTGTGTACCGATTGGCCTTCTAAGTCTACGAGTTAGCTAGGGACGGTTAAGTATGATCATTAACGATCCTACGTAATTTTGAGCTATAATCGAAAATCCGCCTACGGAAATTCTATTGACTACGTCACAAATAGGAACCAGCAATTTATTGCCAAGTTCTTCGAGAATCCAGTGCAATTTGCATCGTCTTTCTAATTTTTGGACATTCAATAAAATTTTACACAGGAAGGATTTCGATATCGATCTGTAATCGAAAAGTTCCAATATACAAAGCTCATAAAAAGTAAAAGTGTCATATTTTGATCTGACTCTAAACGCGTTTGACAAATTTTACCTTTTTTACTTTGGTGCATATTTAGACCTGCAGCGGAGCTCGAAAAGTTATTTATTTGTTCCATAAACTTAAAAAAACGAGGTCGATCAAGGTTAAAATATGCTGTAATATTCATGACAAGAATTTTTTGGTTCAGTGGATGCATGATCTATTAAGTTTGATTCAAGTAAAAAAAGTAACCTAGACTTCCAATTTAATGCTCCTAAAAAACAATGTAGTGAAAGAAAAAAAAAAAATTTTCAAAACAAAAAAAATTTGATGGTTAAAAGTGGATGCGGAATTATTTATGCTGGACTGAAAAAAAAAATTTTTCAAGCATAAGGTCTCATGTTGTGATTTCCGAAAAAAAAAAATTTATCGAAAATATATCCGATTGTATGCAGCTTAAAATGTGAAAAAAAACGAAAAAGAAAAGCAAAAATTAAAAGTTTTACAAGTGGCATTTGACCCCGTGTCCTCAACTTCTAATCAGAAATTTTTTGTCAAAAATTGTCTTTCAAGATGTCTCTATCATATGCATGAGCACTAACGGAACCAAACTTGTTTCTAATTAAGCGGTGAAAAACTGTTGTGGGACTTTTGACGTCTTCGTTTGACTATAGTAACCATTTGAAATTTTTTGTGCATATATGTGTTGAACTCGTGGATTTTGTTGAAGTATTCTTGAAGCAAAAATATTTAGTCGCGGAGTAATGTTGAAAATCGCATTTCCACCTACTGGTACATAATTATTACTAGAACCCGACTATAGATTTTCGTTTTAAGACGAGTAAGTCAATTAAACTTCATACTTACTTTTCGGGGTACCGCGCTCAAAGAAGTCTCCCTAAAAATTCTGGCTCATTATCGAAAAGTGTATTTGATATGAGATTTTTTTCCGTGAAAAACGGTAAAACTTGGCAAAAAGTGAGAATAAACAAATTTGTTGAAGATAAAAATTGACGCTCGATATGGAATTTTTAGTAGGTTTTCGAGATATAACCATTTAGTTTTAATTAAAATTTTCATTTCTTGATGTTTTCGGTTTATCCATGAATCATAAAAGTGAGAAGTAAATGAATTTGACTATGCAGGAAAACTTTTTGGTTTTGTTTCGAGGAGCTGGTTTAACAATTAAGCGCAATATTGCTTATATTAAATTCATTACTTCTCATTTGAGAATAGGAATTGACGGAAACTTAAAAATACAATTTTAATGAAAACAGAATAAATCATTGAGTTGTTTGATATTAATGATTCCGTGACATCAAATAATAACGCCTACTACACACCAACAGCTTCTCGAAAATTTGCAAGCATAAAATTCTTAAGAAATCAGCTGCAAATGGCAACTATGAATGATACAGTCAAGTGTTTAAAATTACACTTCAACATTTCACTATAATTCGAGCCGCGAACCTACGATAGTGGCATACTCGGCAATTCTAAAGATAACCACGAAACAGCAATATGTATATCCCCTGATTTTTTATGGAGAGCTTCAACTTTTAAATTGCGAATTAAAGGCATTTAATGAAGATAAGAAAACAAAAAGTTGCTAAAAGCTGCGAAAAAAGTGCAATAAAAGATTGAAATTAAAACCTTTTATTTTGCAATTACCGGTCGAGAGAGGGCAGATGAGTTTCTAGCAGTGTTGAAATAATTATATGTTTCTATATCTCTCTAGTGAACTGCTGCAAAATTATTATTCAATATAAATTATTGTGGAAAGATATGTGAGACAAATCAGCTACGCCTACTGCGCTCCTTCATTTGAGTCAATGTAATTAATTTTTCGGAAGTTTGACTCTAGAAATAGCTCTACTAACCGGAGGCCAATTTTCACAAGATCAATACAAACAGTATCTGAACATAACAAAAATCAATCGGTAATATTGATAATCAAAAACCATTGTACCTGAAAAGGGTATATTTAGGAAAAGTTCTTCAATTACCTATTAATTAGACAATGGGGATGAACTGTCAAACGCCTTTTAAGACTTCTCTCATTACCCACTAATGTCGAATAAATCAGTGAGCAATAATCAAAAATAGGTTTAAATATTCCGTAAATAAATCCTTATTCTCGAAAAATAAGACAAGTGACTGTGTTGGAAAAATATATTATGTTAATAACTCTAAATTAGGTTTTTTGCCGCCAAAAAAATTTCGGCGTAATTGATACTATTGGTTTACTTTCCCCCAAAACTATTTTCTGCATTTGAAGGTCACGTGATCGCTGGACTTTGATGTAATGAACAAAGTCTTAAAACGTACTAGGAACTCACTTCACTTTCAAAAAAATTTTTTGTTGAGTAAGCAATTCTTGGAAAAAACAGTACTACTTTTACGCGACACTGTATCTTAAATAACGGACCCTCACGTATCATTTGGCATAGTGGTATGGAAACAAAGCTTAGAATTTGTTTTTTGATCACGATGAATGTTAATTTTTGTGATTTAAAAAATCGTTGCGAAAAAGATAAGTACTGTAATCCAGTGAAAATTTCAGAAAAAAAACGCAACCAAACGCTATTGTTGTGTTTCAAAGTTTATTGATATTTATTAAATTGATTTGTCTATTATGAATATCGTCGTAAATGGATTAAAGTGTGGCAATAGTTTGGCTAAAAAATCGAGTCTAGAGTAAGGATCGTGTCGGAAAAAAATTGTGGTGACGCCAAACTTATTAATTATTTATCCTTGTAATTGCATGAAGTGCTGCCAAAAGACACAATTTGAAACAAGGATAGTTTCAAATAGTTTGATAAAATTAAAGAAAAGAAGAGTTTTGCCTCAATAAAAAACTGTCGAATAATCACTCAAGCAAATCATGTGGTTTCTTGATTTGCCTTTATAAATGTGTCATAGTTCAAACTAAATCAAATATGCTTTGATTCAAGATAGCAGCATTATACAACTCAGAGAACGTTTGCACAGACAAAGCCAATCCGTAAAAGAAACTATTTAACACCCTAAACTTAACCTTTCAAGTTATTACTTTGCAGCGCTTCCATCCTGGCGTCTCCCCTTTTTTTTTTTTTTTTTTTTTTTTTTTTTTGCTTGTTTTTTTGGTTGTTTTTTTTTTTTTTTTTGTTTGTTTTGTTTGTGTTTTTTTTTTTGTTGTTGTTTTTTGTTTTTTGTTCGTTTTTTTTTTTTTTGTTTGGTTTTGATGTGTCTGTATGAAAGAAGAATGTGCCAAAGTTAAAATTTATTTTTCAAGCACAATTCCTGAGTGCACTTCAGCTAAATAAGTTAAAATATGTCAAAAACAAGCTTAGAAAGACCACCTCAATTACCTGAACTCCTTGGAGAAAATATAAAAAGTAAAAATCGTGCGTTAGTCTTCCTTCAACCCGACCTCTCGGAGCGCCACCGCACTGCACACCGTTCCTTTATTCGCCATAACTAATGTAACGAATCGCTATATAAAAATATTAGTAGAACGAATGTACAGGAGCCGACAAATTAAAAAGAGTATGTAATTCCAGTAGACCTCAAATCTCTAAAAATAGCCAAAACGTACCAGGAGACCGACGAAGTAAAAATGAGTAGTTTTACATTCCAGTAAGCTCACATCTCTCAAAATAGCTAACTAACGTACCAGTAGCCTCAGACAATCTGAAATTAAGGTGAAAAATATCCAGGAGCCTCGAACGAATAAAATGGGTAATGTATAACCGGAGACCCCAATCTGAAAACGATCTCCTTCAGGATCTGAGAGAAACGTAGGTAAAGACTTAAAAAATAGAAATTAGTAAAAAATGGCCAGGAGCCCCGTAAATCGATATGAAAGAAATAAAGATGTGAAAAGTATTTTTTCTTTTTATCTTCAATAAAAAGTGTCCATTCTTGCAAACGTTTAATATTTAATTCTACATAACTAAGCTATCTGTAAAAATATTAAAAAACTTTTCATGAAGAACCCATTTCCAACATTAACGCCGAACATAGATGTTTTGAGAACGAGATTATATAACTCAGACATTGTCGGTGTATATGCGCCTAAACAAAGCTGGTTTATCCTTTGCGTATTAAGAAATGTTCCTTGATAATGAAGTTTTTTTCATGAAAAATGGTCAAAAATGGGCAAAAAGTAGGAAAATCAACTTTTTTTGAGATAAAAATTGACTTCAATTGCGTTTTGATTTAAGAAAATGTACTTATTTATCTGATAAGAAAATGGCGCCTATGACACCCACAATTATTTGAAATTTTTCCTAGCAAAAATTTATAAAATTAGTGTCAAATGGGACTTATGAGTGTACATGCGAGTGTTCAAAATTTTCGATCGAGTTTTAGCAATGAAAATCTTGCGACCCACTCATAGTTGACATACGATATTTAACTAGACTGACAAACAAAATAAAGTAAGTGAGTCTAGCCATTGATTTTTTATGAGAATTGAAACGAACAATGAGAAATTTGGACATGATTGCGGGAAATTTTCATAATATTCAAAAATTCGCGGAAGATGAAATAAAAATAATTTATGTGCAAACGCTGTAGACAAATATGTAGAACATCATGAAAAAGTTAAAGTTGCATTTTATTTTGATTCACAGAGTTCAAAAAAAAAATAAGAAAAAGATATGATGGATCAAAAATGCGGAAATTCACTAATGCTTTGATTTTTTGAAAAATTACGAATTCAAAAATTAAAGTTCGGACTGCCAACATCTTCCTAAAATAAGATCAAAATTTCATATTATAAGTAGAGATGCACATTTACGGTTCAGCTAACGCATAATAAGCACTAAAAAAGTAAACAGCTAAATTACATTCGTAAGTTAAATTACTAAGTCGCCGAGTCGATGCTAGCCTCTAACTTTTGTAATCATATGTGAAAGATTTGACTTGAAATTAAATTTTTGAAAGCTCAACAATATAGGACAGGGTAACGGTTTCTACCTGTTTTATTGAAGTCAGTCTACTGTCTTTATATTTGTAGTTTATATCGAAAACCCCAGTTTTATTAATATAAATTCAACTAACGTATTTGTATCTTTTTAAATTATCCGCGTAGGAGTCACTCATCTGAAACAAATAATTACATTGTGATTCAGTTTCAATATATAATCAAAGAACACTTAAATGCCCTCTGGCCATTTCCGGAAGTGATCCACCAAAGTTGTTTCCGATTCAAATGCCAAAATATGTATTTTTTAAATTAAATTAATTTTGTATGTCAGCTTCTTATATGAAATTTACTCTTTTTGAACTTCGAAATAGTAAAGGTAAAAAAAATTCGAGTCAAAATTATTTGTGATTTTTTAATGACCTCTTAAAAATTCTGGTGTCAAAAATTGACAGCTTTTAAGTTCGATCTACAGTGGATGGGTGCATTTAAAAATCTACCTCATATTTCTTTGACAATTGGCCTTGCAGTACCTTTTAAAAATTGTATTTTTTAGTGTTCATGTGGTAAATGGGTATCACCTGCAATTCAAATACAAAGAAAGCAAGTTGATGAGCCATTACCTTCTACTTGAGATTTTATGAGAACAAATCTACTGACCTAAATTTCTGAAAAATTGGACTCGATTTTTTTGCTCTATTTTATTGTCAAGGATTTTTTTTTCTGAAAAAATCTCTAACTAAAATTTACAAGGGAAACAAAAGGTCTCAAATTTTTGCGAGCTTTATTTAATTTTTAATTTTGAAGAATCAAATAATTTCAGCAATTAAATTTTAAGTTTCAAAAAATTAGGCCCCAAAATAAAGTTTAAAAAAATAATTCAGGCAAAAAATATTATAAAATTTTGAAATGTATTAAAATTGAAAACGCCTTGTATTTTTATGCCCAAATTTTTGTCCGAAAATTCAGAACAATTTTTAAAGATCAAATAAATTTCATCGGTTTTATCTATGGTGGTTTTTTTTAGGAGCTACGCCCAAATGACGAACAAAAACAAGAAAGTATAGGAGAGGAAGTAGCCTACCTTCGATATATTTCTACAGTGATTGAGGCTTAAACCAAAAATTGGACATGTTATGAAGTGAAGTTTCTGATGTGCGAAATTGAGATTTTGAATAAATCTGTGAAATCCCCATACATCCGTCATAAATGTACATTTGTATCGGTTTGCAAATAACTTGTGCTTCAGCATTTTATTCAAAAATATTGATTTAGAAATGTTAACAGAACGCTGTTGTACTAATTCGGAATTCTCGACAATAGGCAAATCAAGAGCGCATATAATGTCTTCAGATGCCAGAATTCGTTGTGCTAGAACAACTAAAAAATTATTATAAAAACCATAAACTTAAAGCTATTGTAAAGCAGCAAAAAAGTGCGATTATCAGATACCCCTAAGGTTCAAAACCTTTGGAAAAAAAAGCTACCACAGTACTGACCAGTAACTCATCTTCCGGTAACAATTCGCTATTTGGAAATAGTACTTTTCTCATGTTGAGTATAATGAGTGAAAAACCGAAATGTTTTGTGCAGAAAATAAGTGCCACAAAGAACACGATGTGGTAATGGAATGAACGACTTTGTTCGAAATGTTTGACAGTGGCGTTTGGAGGTGAAGTGAAAAATGTGTTTTGTGTCCAACTCATTACCGGAATGAAGAATAATAAATTGCGAAATGTTGACAGAAAAACGTATTTGAAATAACTACTTAGATAAAACTTTTGCCTCAAAAGCATCCAAGTACAACGAACAGAAATACGCTCGATCGGACTATAAACAAAGCTCGTAGCTGAATTATCGCACAAAAGTAAATCATTTGTTGGCCAATATCGAACTGTAATTGTCATAATGACAGTGAGGTCCTATCTGAATACCTATGATGGACCCCAATGCATTTCCGTTCAAAAGAACCGTAATCTCATAATATAATATATTATTGACCAGCTCATAGATAGTGCTATGTAACGGAAATGGCCAGGTGGCATGTGGCTTTTAAGATAAAAAGCACTGGCAAGAAGGAATACTGTAAAATCGGATTCCGGTTACCAAAATTTCTGAAGAGCATTCAATCATAAACAATGAGCAGGTATCGTGAAAAAGCATGTATTTAATAAATAATATGTTAAAGTTGTTCTGGCAATATCTCAGGTTGAGCTTATAATTCAAAGGATGGCTATAGTTTTTTTATCAGTCGTCATTATTTTGATACATTGTCCCAATCACATCACAGCATATTTTCACGATGCTGTTCATTTCATTGGCAGCGTCAAAGGTTCTGACCGCTTATTAGAAAAGAGACCGCCTCAAGGCATCCATTTTCGAATATGCCGGCCCCATGATGTCAACGAATTGCCCATACATGAAAGAATCATTGTGAAAGTTCATTTTTCAAGATTGAATGTTCAAGATCTATGTGTTCAAATTTTGTGTTTAATGCGCGTTGATGGAGTCGCTAATTCTGAGAAAATTATTGTTAATACTCCTATAAAATATGAAAATGAATATTTCAATTATGACGTTAGTGACGAACGCGATTTAGTTTTTTGAACAAACTTATTTCGCTCTCGCGCATACGCCGGAAAAAGGACAATATGCCAAAATCTTTCCTGGCAAATAATTAGGACGAGTATTGGGTCCTGTTAGCGCCTTCTCCGATAGAACTGAAACGCCAAACTAAGGATTGGGGCACAAATGGCTCGTTTTACACATTTTCCAAGTGTGAAGTTTCCGAGAAACCTGGGCTCAGAATAATTTATTTTTTTTCCAAACTACGTAGTAAAACTTAATGAGTGCCAGCTATTGGACGAGCATCGGAGTACCGTCAACCTACGCTCAGAAAAATGTTTTAGTAGGGAGGGTCCAAAAGCACTAAAAAGCTCTCCTCAATCATCTCTCATCCACTTTTTATTGATATCTGTCATGTTAGTAATGTAATATAAATTACTCATCACACAAGATGGAGTAGCCTTTTTTCCAAAATTTGCCTCTAGTGTGGTCCAATAACAGCTTAATTTGGGAGCCTCTGCGCAAAAGCCTACTTCCTCCTTGAAAATATTTCGATTTTTTCAATTGTGCTTCGAAGTCACCGAGAGGCCCTGAATTAAGGATTTCAAATGGTACCTTTTTTATTTTTTCTCCATGAAGTCTCAGGAACCACTTTGAATTCTAGTGTTTTGTCGAAATCTGAACTATAGAATTTTACTAAAACCTACTTTTTGTTGAAAAAAATCAAATATTTAGAAAAAATCCTAACTTTAAAACACTCGGTGGAACAATTCCGCGTACAAAATAGGCACTTCAAAAGTTTTTGGAGAAATATAACGAATTTCACTTTTGAAAAAAATAGATTCTTAAAGCTTACTTGTTTTTGAAAAAGAACACAAAATTCAGGGAAAAATTCTTAGGCTTGAAAAAACTCAGTGGGAAAATGCTCTACAGAGAAGGGGGCGAACAAAAGAAGTTCTGAGAAATCTCATTATCTTGCCCCACATCCGTAAGTCGCAAATAAAATATACGAAGTTCTGAAGGAAGTTCGCCCTAACGATGATGTTTTATAAATATATCAAAGAACATTTTTTCTGATGATGACGGTAGCGATATCGACGATACCGTTTCGCAAGTTGTTGCTTTATTTATAGACAAGTTTCATTTTGTTTAATGTTATTCTAGAGAATTGAGGTAACTAGTTATTTTGATTGTTGTTTCATTGAGAAGAACTGTCTAGAGATTTTTGTATTAACCTTTGATTTACCTCGCAATAAGTATGAATCCGGAGTTAGAACGAAGGCACATAATCTATTATAATTGTATTGTACAAGATAATCAATATTATTCGATACAATAAGAAGTCAAGATAACGTGTGCGCCGCGGACGTATCGAAACAATGTCAATGAATTACCTATTTAAATAATTAATTTTTGAGTTAAAAATTGTTTAAAAATATTAAGACAAAAACGGAGATAATTACTGAGATATTAAGATGCATCATCAAGAAATGTGGAAAATATTTTTTTTTTTGATCGATTAACATAGTATCTGAAGGTTCGTACTAATATTTCGATTGCAACAAATATGGTCGGCTGGGCACAGAAATTCGGACATTCACACTATTAAGTCTAGAAAACTCGGAGCAAATAAAATAGAGAAATTGTTGCCGAGTTTTGCTAGTGATGTTAAAGGATTTTACCAGAAAGCTCAGGCACTTGTATTTTGTTTTATGCCGCGTTATCAAAAAATTGATACGATTATAGAATTACTTCGGGGGCATTGAAATCTAATATTTATAGAACAAAATGACAAGAATGGAATATATTTTAAAAAAAACTTGAATTGACACTTCTAAGTTAGAAACTAAAATTAGAAATTTTCAAAAAGGTTCCAATATCCAAAAAGGCTCAGGCACAAATAACACGTGAGATAAATGAAAGCTGTTTGCGCAAGAACCTAAACCCTCACTGAATGATAGATTTTATCATTTTTTAAATTATCTTTGACTGTCCGTTTAGACTATCCAAATTTGTAGTTAAAATGGTAGTTTCGATCTCTTACCATTCAAGGTCAGCGATCTAGAGTACTTCAATAGCCGAATATGAATAGGATTTTATCGGATCAAAAGTAAAAAATGCATTTTTTGAACAAGGATAAGCTGAAAAAGTTCGCTGAGGTCGGTCAAAGCGCTCTGCCAGCTGATATTGCGTGCGAAGAAAAAGTAAAGTTGAATGTTTATATGAAGAAAAATTACTTTTCAGTTTCGTCTTTGGAGTCTCTAGGTCGCTGAACTTTGACTCTGAAGAGCCGTGAGACTACCACCATTGTGTATGTTCAGATCGAATTGTAAGGTCAATGTTTGAATCTATTCGAGAGTAGAACATTACCCCGTGAAATACGTCGTCGGAGATCAAGCTCCAAGTTATTTTAAGTTGGTGCATAATAATAAATCTCATTCTTGCCCCGTCAAATCGCTAAAGATTTTTCAGTCCAACGGCGATCTTTGTGCTGGAAGTGAAAAAAGTGTCGAGTAATCCTTATTTATCGAGAACAAAGCTTCAATTTTACCTCCCTGAAAGAATACAAAAGCTATAAAAGTTAAAAATAAACAGCAAAAAAAGTCCCAAAAGAGATGTCATGGCAGTCTTTTACAGCAGCCATAGTCATTGGATGACACAAATTTCCAAGGAAGAGGATATCAGGGAATTGCTTTGGCCAAATGTTAAAAAAAGTAGGTCATGTTTGATTATGACAAGGAAGTATAGGTAAGTTTGAGATAGTAATTTAACATATTGGCAAGGACGCGCGATGGTTCGGAAATCGATTTTTATTCGACCCTTGAGGTTACAAAACAAGAACGGTTCTTTTGATCAATTTCCAACATTTCAAAACGATGTTAATGGTAACACTAAGAATGGAGGTCTTTAAGCAGCGATAGACTTGAGGTGGCCACCATGGACAAGCTGTAATTGACTTTATGACAAATGAAGGTTTTTCGTCATCCACTGCGGAACTGAAAAGGCGCGGTGTCGCAGGATGTTCTTTCTGAAAAGTTTTCTGCCCTCCGGCAGAAAAAAAATATTTAAAAATCCTTATTCCTTCCTAATAAGTGTTTTTTTTAATTGCCTTGAGCGTCTTGAACAGAACAAATTTTTCCAGTTTGTTAGACGAAAATCACTGGGTAGATTTTAATTTGAAAACGTTATTCGCTACTTGTGGCTAGGCTGCCCTAAGCTAACACAGCAATGTGCCGGTGCGTGGCCCCTCCGAGTTATTCAAACAAACGCATATAAGATGGTTATTATATATTTAAAGTCCAAAAGGAGATGGAGGATCGATAAACGGAATCGTGTTGTGGCGACCCGTCGATGATTCGCGAAAGCATGCACAGCTCTGTGACCAACAACGTGCACAAACCTCCGTGTTTTGCACCGGAGGGAGTTCACACTGCACACTTCAGTTCCAGTTAGATTGCAAAAAATCGTTTCTGTGATAGTATGAGTGATACATGATTCCGAATCCTAATCGCACCAGTCAAATGCTCGGTCGCTGTTATCTTAAAAAGTTACTTGCTTTAATAAGGTAACGTAGTATGAGCGAACTTTATCTATTCACACATTGCGTCTGGTTTTAGATGACCTCACCATCGACGAAAAAGATAAGGTTGAAATGGTACGGCAGACGCGCGAGTTTTTCGATTCCGGAATTTTCGATGTTGTTTTATATTGAACCCAACATTTGAAAAATATCGGTAATGAATCAGTTCCAGTTATAGTTCACGGAAATTGAACTAAACTAATGGATGTCTAAAAAATTAGAATCTAACGCTCGATACTAAAAATAACGTCAATTTGATAAAATGGTTAAGTGTATTTGTAAAAACTGCGGAACCGCAACTTTTCATTGTTCGCCAATTAGTTCAGGTCTTTCAAAATGATTAGAAGTGTATGTCTCAACGAACTGTATGTTAAAGCGGGGTAGTGTCCGCAAAAAAAGTTTTTTTGGAGGGTGTTGTAGTAACTATTAGATCATAATTTTCGAGCCTAATTTTGTTTTGCTGGACCTACCCCTTAAGGGGGTTGGCATCGATCCGGCAGAGTGGCTAACCATTTTTCAGAGCGATATTCGATGTACGGGTGGCCCTGGCCATTTTTACTCGAATCTTTATTTTTTAAGCTTACTTCTACGTTTCTTCTCAGATCCATGAAAGAGGATCGTTTTAAGATTGAGGGTCTCCTGGATTATACTGTATCCATTGTATTTCGTTACAGGAGGCGTTCCTGATATGCTTCGACCATTAATTTCAGATTGTGAGCTACTGGAGTTTTGCTAATTTTAGAGATTGGAGCTAACTGGAATAACACTACCGATTTTTGAATTTTGCTCGGGCTCGCTGGTACGTTGTTGCTATTTTTTATGAGAGTTGTGGAGGCTACTGAATAAACTACTCTTTTAATTTGTCGGGCTCACATGTACAATCTCTTGACGTATATCTCTTACATAGCGTATTCGGGGTTTATGTGACATTATGCTATTTTGAGCTGATAGTTAAAATGTGATAAGGTGTGGGTCTAGTGCGTGGGCTGCTCTGAGTAGTCTGTGTCCTGAAGTAACTAACGTCTAGTGATTTTTATTTTTTTTTTATCTTTTATGCTAGGGGTCTATTTGAAGGGTTAAAAGTGCTAGATTTCCTGGTTGGCTTTGCTAGACGTTATTTCCTTGTTATGAATATGAGTTTCTTAGGTCTAAAGGGAGTGAAATGATTAGTGATATGCATTATATTTTATAATATTATTTTTGTCTGATTTTTTCAGAGTAAATTCCATAGCTATCAAGCCTCGAAAATCTTTTTTTCGATTTTTGTATATTGTGACCGTTGTCGGAATTGTTATAAGTTTGATTTTGTTAGTTGTTCTTTTGTCGTGGTTGTTCCTATTACGTTCGGATCAATTTCACTTTGAAATATTTAATGCTTGACTCTTAGATAAACATAATCGTATTAGGGTATATTGATACTTAGGAGATATTGTGTGATTCGTTTTTTCGTATATTCTTGAGTAGTCACAGTATATCAGACTTACAAAGATTTTAAATTAGGCATAAATGGCCGGCCGTTAAGGTCAGTGCTTGTATGCAGTTGATAATTCTTGTGGGCAATTTAACTTAGAATATCATTTCTTAAAGTTTTACACAAATTATGGGCGATGTGATTAATCTTTTTTCTGGTTATTGGCGTGCCAATCACGAGCCTGGGTGGCGACCGGTATTGATGAGATTATTATGTTAAAGATTGGAACTTTTCTATAGTGTATTTGGGTGACTGATTTCGGTGTCCAATGGTCGTTTAAAAACAGATCGGATAAATGGTTAACTGTCGTTTGAATACTCTTTAACATTTTATAGATTTCGAAACATTTTTCGAGTCTTTTTTTAAATTAAAAAGTTAATCATTATAGATTGGGCTGACCTAGCTATTTTCTATTTCGTTTGTCTCTGTTTTCCTGTGTTGATCGGACTAAGGTTGATCAGTAGACTGATTTATAATTGATTATGTGCTCGTAGTTATAAAAATTTAGCTGAAAGATTTGCGCGATGCACTTAATAGTAGTATGTTTTGTGTTGTTTCTCATGTTGATCATGATAACGTGGTCATGAACCTGAGCTTTTAGTGAACCACTGTCATTCAAAAATTAGCCCTTCAGACTTCTAATCTTATTAAAGCGTTTAAATAAGACTATATAATAAAGAGATTTCAAATTGTGTAAATAGACGTCATGTTCAGGAAATTGTGTTAGTCTAAGAGCTATGAAAAGTAGCTGGGACCTTGGGCGCCCTCAAGATAAGAGGAGAATCTTCTTTGGTACGGCAAACGGTTTAAACAGAATCTCTACAGTTCGTCTCTTAAGATATATTTATCGCCTTATTAGATGGTGTAATTTAATTTTTGGATGATTAAAAAGTGGACTGCTTCATATGAATAGTTGGATAACGGCATTGTCCGGAATTTTATTGTATTGTATTAGTGTGAGATCATTACGTGTAGGATGGATGTTTTTATGCGGTAAGTTTTGTTGTGCGGTCGTGCTATTTCGAGATTTAGTCGTCGATTGCTGAGTTTTTTTCGCGAGATCTATATCCCTTAATTGTCAGTACTTTTGTAATCCCCGGTCCTGTTTTAGATAAACATAGTGGTGTTTTATAGTTGTAGGGCTCGGATATTAACAAACAGTGTGGAATATGGGGAGTTCGAGGTAATTAACCGAATAATAGAAATGTTGTGTGAATTGGTTTATACCCCACCTGAACGAGATGTTAACCCTTAACCGCACGTAGTGTGGTTCAAGAATATCCCGATACTTTGTATTTGCTAACGGCATTTTCGCTTAAACATTTTGATTTAGAAATTACTTCCCTGATAGAGTAATATGTTTGAATGTAGGTCATTAGTTTGGTCCAATATCACGAGATTTAAAAAATATAGTTTTTCACCACCTAGGTGTTGCGTGCATAGTAATTAATTATGCATAATTGAAGAGGTACTTTGGGAGTCTGTTCGGATATTCGTGGCGCCAAATTTACAGCTTCCCAATACTTTTTGGTCTTGTGATTTGAAACACGCTCTGTGCGGTGAAGGTAATAATATAAGTATCTTCACGACAGGTTCCAATACTTCGAAAGCTGATTCCAATTACGTGCAAACCGAAAAATGTGGTTTACTAAAAATTGTAACAATAAAATGTTACAGTTTTGTTAATAGATAAGGTGAGGCGTAAGAGTTTTGTAACAATGTAAAATTTTTAGGCCTTGAAAAGCAGAAATTGCCAAATGTTGTATTTTTTTTATACCAAGCTTAGTGCACGTAAATTAAATTTAATTTTTGCGTCACTGAAATTTGTTCTATATTTGTTTATGTTAGCTGCACTACACACATTCAAGTATCGCAAAAATACACATTTTAGTGAATGCCGCCAAGATTAATAAAAATAAAAAGTGGAAAAGTTAAATAGAGAGTGATTTCGCCCCTGGATTTGATAGAAGATGAAGCCCTTTAATTTGAAAATGAAGATACGCGAACCTACTGGTAAGGGCCAATAATCGGTTCTGATAGGTTCCGGACTGAGACGATATACATGCAGATCTGAAGACTACAATGAAGGGTTTGGATTATAAATAAGGTAATCTGTCAAAAAGGATAAAGTGCCATTGGTCACCGACATTGATTCAATGCAGCCGTAGTTAACTTCCCGTATGGTCATTTGCGCACGAGTGCGCAATGGCACTTAATCGCAGATTTAGGACCTTAATCATGTATGAAATGAAAATTTACAAAGTGATCGGATTCGACTATTTGAATAATTGACGTTTGTTGCGTCTTTTTCGAAGAATTTTACTGTATTAGCAAGTACTTATTTTTTGCAAAAAAAATTAATCAAAGAAAAGCCCTTTGAGCGGGATCCAAAAAAATAATTCTAAAGACTGTTTGTTCTCATCTACAGTACATAAGCCCCAAAGTGATCAGAGTGAGCGTATATGTCAAGTTGAATAAGGTGACCAGATAGTAACTTTTTTTTCAAAAATTACTTAAATCAATTTTGAAGAAGTGAAAGTGGTTCTTAGGAATATTTAGAACTTTTCCCATTACACATATGATACCTAAAAATGATCACGTGACAGTTCAAATAGGAAATAAGTTTGATGAAAGTAAACATAGTATCAAATTAACGCCGGAAACTTTTTTTTGGCCAACGTATAGACTAAATTCAAGAGTTTTGAACAAATTTCTCCCAAAACAAGTCACGTGATCATTTTGTCGAGAAAATAAGGAATTTATCTCTGACATTTCAAACCGTTCGTTTGAATTATATGTCGTCACGGATTTATGGACTTTTGATGTAAGTGAGAAAAATGCTCTTAAAAACATTGAAGGGTGACCTGGAATATTTGGACGTAATTGAGTACTGTTTTCAAAGTACTAGTAATATGCCTATTCTTTCAAAGTACGCAAATCACGTGGAAACCCTTCAAGAGAATCTCAGGAAATTTCAAGGACGTTTTAAGCTTTAAAGTGGCCTCTCGGCGATAAATAGAGCATGTGTTGAAGAAGTCCCCAAACTTCCGGAAACGATAAACTATAATAATTGCGTAGCGAAAGGAAAGAAGAGAGATTGAATAAACTTATTTCAAGCGGTAGATAACTCGATAGTCTTTAAAGAATAAAAATATTTCTACAGAGAATAGGTATGAAAACATTGCATTTTTTTGCAGATGACAATACCAAATTCGTGGCTGGTTGTAAATATTGGAAATATGAAAAATAATCAATTACACCTAAATGTCGTGTTATTTAGCACTTGGTTGAGAATCGGCGGTAAAGCGAGATTTTAATTTCCTTCTTCAAATTGTATGACTTTTATTAACTTTTTTAAAAAATTGTTTTTCATAACGATGTTGAGAGAATTCTTTGAATAATATCATTATCATGAAAAAATATATGTTGAAATTATGAATGTTGTGCTTGAATGCTTCATTCAAAGTCGCTGCGACCATCGATGGCGCTAAAGACAGCTACGGGTGCATAAAGCCAGCAGATTGGTACATTTTCCAGAGCAATATTGAAAGAAAAATATGGACAATTTATCGTTTATTTTTATCTTAATAAAAGTGTTAATCTACAAAACGTTTCAATCTTTATCTTTCTCTAAACATAATTAAGTACCGTTTAAACTATTAAAAACCACTTTCCACTGTACATAGGGGGATGCGGAAACAAAATTGTTGTTCCGTTTTGTCGAGACTACCTCTAAAAAACCGCCGTATCAAGTCTCAGAAAAAATGGCAAAACAATTTTTTAAAAGTTGGGACACTTCGTCAAAAACCATTTTTCAAAATGAAAATTGAAAATTCAAAAATGCAATTTTACAACTGTCCTACATTGAAAAATAATTTTTCGTACATTCTTGAACTCCCTCTCAGGTCGTTTATTTCACAAAAAAAATCGAACAATTTTTTTTATTTTTTTTTGAAAAATTTTTTTTGAAATTTTTTTTTTGAATTTTTTTTCTGAAATTGTGTTTCTTCAAACAAGCATGTTTGCCATCCGCGGAGGTTTCCAATATTTCCGAATAATTTGGAAAGTGGCCAGCTGTCAAAATCACGTTTACACGTTAATCACAAAATGTAGTTAATATATTGTTATTAAAATAATATATACGCGACCGAGGACATATATTACACTTTTAGTTTGTTAACTGTGGGTCAAGTGTTTGTCAGCGTGGGTTTCAAAATGCAACTGCAATACTGGGTGAGTTTTGAAACACCAATCGGTTTTTCTGCTTTTTTCGCTTTTCAATCATAAAAAAAAGGGATTTTGGAATAAACAAGCGAAAAGAAGCCAAAATGGAAAAGACCAGAAACATTTAGAAAATTAAATAGAAATATTGCCTTAACGGTAAAGATTCGGCCTTAATCAGGTAAATGCGGGTAAGAAAGATGGATAGAGGTGAAGGAAAACGCTTAAGAGTGGGCGTCGCGATTTGGGGTTTTGCGTCGATTCGACAAACAAGCAGAGGTAATGATTCCAAACTTTCCGGCTGAGACAACTTTCAAGATTAATCTGAAAAGTACTAATAATCCTTGTACATGCACCTGGGCAATACTGATCTTTTGATCAAGTTTTTTTCTATTTCTTGACGCAATAACGGAAAAAAACGAGTTTTAAAATTTTGAAAACTGAGTTTCTGGAGCTCCTTTCAAAAACTATCTCCTCTGTCATATCGGTTATGAGTGAAATGAAATCTAGAAAGTGAAAGGATATCGTGTGCTTTTCGCAAAATAATTGATTTGAATTCGGGAAGGTCTTAGTCAAGTTCACTAAATTTTCAATATTGAAACTCAAAGAAATAACTGGACGACAAAATATTAATTTGTTTCGAATTACTGAGCAGCTTTTAAATATTAGATTGCAAATTTAACCCCAACTGCAAATAGATAAAATATTACTGATTTCTAATAGAAAAATTCTTAAAAAAATAAAGGTCGTTTTTCCGATGGTATGCCGGCTCTTATTTGCCGCGGAATAAAATCGGTCAAAATTGCGAAAGAGATAGGTTCTAATTATAGACAGGTTCTTTTGAAATGTTTTCAAGATTTTTTTTCATTCCAAGTCAAAAAAACGATAGCGTTATCTATCAAATTGACGAACTAAAGTTTTTTTTAAGTACCCAAATAGTACTCAAATTAGCCGAGAAATTTTACGGACTAAGTTAACACATAACTAAGAATTCAAAAACATCAAGAATTAACCAAATACATGTCAAGATCCTTATTTTAAGAAATAAGGTTATTTATGACATATTTCAGACCTTAGTTTGAATTATTTGCGTCCGTAGGTGAGTGATTTTATTCGACTTTTGGCTGTAATGAGAAAAAAATCTTCAAGAAACGTTCAATTTCATAAACAAACTGCTTTTTGACGTTATTGAGTACTTCTTTCAAATAAGACGTAGAATGTAATAGTATATCGTCAAGATTACAGTAGCCCTGCAAAAGAATCAAAGAAGGTTCGACTTTGATGAAAAAATATTTGGTAGATCAGTGGGTCAATTTATGGACTGAAAGGGCGCTAGAGAGCAAAATTCCCTGTGAAACTGACAATTTTTGCTCTCGCGTCGGACTTGTAACGTAATAATTGACCATAGTTCCTATCAAATTTTTTGAGAAGTCGATCTTTCGATATTTTCATCCTGAAACTGGAACGAGAAATAAATATTCTACACAATTAAGGAGTGATTTTAACTATACTGAATTTGATAAAACTTATATAATTTTTTTAGCCAGAGCGAATAGCAAATATTTAATGCTTGGAAATATCAGTATTAGAACAAGCTCGATTTTAAGAATGCGACTATTGCCGCGAAACTATGTCTGTGTACCGATTGGCCTTCTAAGTCTACGAGTTAGCTAGGGACGGTTAAGTATGATCATTAACGATCCTACGTAATTTTGAGCTATAATCGAAAATCCGCCTACGGAAATTCTATTGACTACGTCACAAATAGGAACCAGCAATTTATTGCCAAGTTCTTCGAGAATCCAGTGCAATTTGCATCGTCTTTCTAATTTTTGGACATTCAATAAAATTTTACACAGGAAGGATTTCGATATCGATCTGTAATCGAAAAGTTCCAATATACAAAGCTCATAAAAAGTAAAAGTGTCATATTTTGATCTGACTCTAAACGCGTTTGACAAATTTTACCTTTTTTACTTTGGTGCATATTTAGACCTGCAGCGGAGCTCGAAAAGTTATTTATTTGTTCCATAAACTTAAAAAAACGAGGTCGATCAAGGTTAAAATATGCTGTAATATTCATGACAAGAATTTTTTGGTTCAGTGGATGCATGATCTATTAAGTTTGATTCAAGTAAAAAAAGTAACCTAGACTTCCAATTTAATGCTCCTAAAAAACAATGTAGTGAAAGAAAAAAAAAAAATTTTCAAAACAAAAAAAATTTGATGGTTAAAAGTGGATGCGGAATTATTTATGCTGGACTGAAAAAAAAAATTTTTCAAGCATAAGGTCTCATGTTGTGATTTCCGAAAAAAAAAAATTTATCGAAAATATATCCGATTGTATGCAGCTTAAAATGTGAAAAAAAACGAAAAAGAAAAGCAAAAATTAAAAGTTTTACAAGTGGCATTTGACCCCGTGTCCTCAACTTCTAATCAGAAATTTTTTGTCAAAAATTGTCTTTCAAGATGTCTCTATCATATGCATGAGCACTAACGGAACCAAACTTGTTTCTAATTAAGCGGTGAAAAACTGTTGTGGGACTTTTGACGTCTTCGTTTGACTATAGTAACCATTTGAAATTTTTTGTGCATATATGTGTTGAACTCGTGGATTTTGTTGAAGTATTCTTGAAGCAAAAATATTTAGTCGCGGAGTAATGTTGAAAATCGCATTTCCACCTACTGGTACATAATTATTACTAGAACCCGACTATAGATTTTCGTTTTAAGACGAGTAAGTCAATTAAACTTCATACTTACTTTTCGGGGTACCGCGCTCAAAGAAGTCTCCCTAAAAATTCTGGCTCATTATCGAAAAGTGTATTTGATATGAGATTTTTTTCCGTGAAAAACGGTAAAACTTGGCAAAAAGTGAGAATAAACAAATTTGTTGAAGATAAAAATTGACGCTCGATATGGAATTTTTAGTAGGTTTTCGAGATATAACCATTTAGTTTTAATTAAAATTTTCATTTCTTGATGTTTTCGGTTTATCCATGAATCATAAAAGTGAGAAGTAAATGAATTTGACTATGCAGGAAAACTTTTTGGTTTTGTTTCGAGGAGCTGGTTTAACAATTAAGCGCAATATTGCTTATATTAAATTCATTACTTCTCATTTGAGAATAGGAATTGACGGAAACTTAAAAATACAATTTTAATGAAAACAGAATAAATCATTGAGTTGTTTGATATTAATGATTCCGTGACATCAAATAATAACGCCTACTACACACCAACAGCTTCTCGAAAATTTGCAAGCATAAAATTCTTAAGAAATCAGCTGCAAATGGCAACTATGAATGATACAGTCAAGTGTTTAAAATTACACTTCAACATTTCACTATAATTCGAGCCGCGAACCTACGATAGTGGCATACTCGGCAATTCTAAAGATAACCACGAAACAGCAATATGTATATCCCCTGATTTTTTATGGAGAGCTTCAACTTTTAAATTGCGAATTAAAGGCATTTAATGAAGATAAGAAAACAAAAAGTTGCTAAAAGCTGCGAAAAAAGTGCAATAAAAGATTGAAATTAAAACCTTTTATTTTGCAATTACCGGTCGAGAGAGGGCAGATGAGTTTCTAGCAGTGTTGAAATAATTATATGTTTCTATATCTCTCTAGTGAACTGCTGCAAAATTATTATTCAATATAAATTATTGTGGAAAGATATGTGAGACAAATCAGCTACGCCTACTGCGCTCCTTCATTTGAGTCAATGTAATTAATTTTTCGGAAGTTTGACTCTAGAAATAGCTCTACTAACCGGAGGCCAATTTTCACAAGATCAATACAAACAGTATCTGAACATAACAAAAATCAATCGGTAATATTGATAATCAAAAACCATTGTACCTGAAAAGGGTATATTTAGGAAAAGTTCTTCAATTACCTATTAATTAGACAATGGGGATGAACTGTCAAACGCCTTTTAAGACTTCTCTCATTACCCACTAATGTCGAATAAATCAGTGAGCAATAATCAAAAATAGGTTTAAATATTCCGTAAATAAATCCTTATTCTCGAAAAATAAGACAAGTGACTGTGTTGGAAAAATATATTATGTTAATAACTCTAAATTAGGTTTTTTGCCGCCAAAAAAATTTCGGCGTAATTGATACTATTGGTTTACTTTCCCCCAAAACTATTTTCTGCATTTGAAGGTCACGTGATCGCTGGACTTTGATGTAATGAACAAAGTCTTAAAACGTACTAGGAACTCACTTCACTTTCAAAAAAATTTTTTGTTGAGTAAGCAATTCTTGGAAAAAACAGTACTACTTTTACGCGACACTGTATCTTAAATAACGGACCCTCACGTATCATTTGGCATAGTGGTATGGAAACAAAGCTTAGAATTTGTTTTTTGATCACGATGAATGTTAATTTTTGTGATTTAAAAAATCGTTGCGAAAAAGATAAGTACTGTAATCCAGTGAAAATTTCAGAAAAAAAACGCAACCAAACGCTATTGTTGTGTTTCAAAGTTTATTGATATTTATTAAATTGATTTGTCTATTATGAATATCGTCGTAAATGGATTAAAGTGTGGCAATAGTTTGGCTAAAAAATCGAGTCTAGAGTAAGGATCGTGTCGGAAAAAAATTGTGGTGACGCCAAACTTATTAATTATTTATCCTTGTAATTGCATGAAGTGCTGCCAAAAGACACAATTTGAAACAAGGATAGTTTCAAATAGTTTGATAAAATTAAAGAAAAGAAGAGTTTTGCCTCAATAAAAAACTGTCGAATAATCACTCAAGCAAATCATGTGGTTTCTTGATTTGCCTTTATAAATGTGTCATAGTTCAAACTAAATCAAATATGCTTTGATTCAAGATAGCAGCATTATACAACTCAGAGAACGTTTGCACAGACAAAGCCAATCCGTAAAAGAAACTATTTAACACCCTAAACTTAACCTTTCAAGTTATTACTTTGCAGCGCTTCCATCCTGGCGTCTCCCCTTTTTTTTTTTTTTTTTTTTTTTTTTTTTTGCTTGTTTTTTTGGTTGTTTTTTTTTTTTTTTTTGTTTGTTTTGTTTGTGTTTTTTTTTTTGTTGTTGTTTTTTGTTTTTTGTTCGTTTTTTTTTTTTTTGTTTGGTTTTGATGTGTCTGTATGAAAGAAGAATGTGCCAAAGTTAAAATTTATTTTTCAAGCACAATTCCTGAGTGCACTTCAGCTAAATAAGTTAAAATATGTCAAAAACAAGCTTAGAAAGACCACCTCAATTACCTGAACTCCTTGGAGAAAATATAAAAAGTAAAAATCGTGCGTTAGTCTTCCTTCAACCCGACCTCTCGGAGCGCCACCGCACTGCACACCGTTCCTTTATTCGCCATAACTAATGTAACGAATCGCTATATAAAAATATTAGTAGAACGAATGTACAGGAGCCGACAAATTAAAAAGAGTATGTAATTCCAGTAGACCTCAAATCTCTAAAAATAGCCAAAACGTACCAGGAGACCGACGAAGTAAAAATGAGTAGTTTTACATTCCAGTAAGCTCACATCTCTCAAAATAGCTAACTAACGTACCAGTAGCCTCAGACAATCTGAAATTAAGGTGAAAAATATCCAGGAGCCTCGAACGAATAAAATGGGTAATGTATAACCGGAGACCCCAATCTGAAAACGATCTCCTTCAGGATCTGAGAGAAACGTAGGTAAAGACTTAAAAAATAGAAATTAGTAAAAAATGGCCAGGAGCCCCGTAAATCGATATGAAAGAAATAAAGATGTGAAAAGTATTTTTTCTTTTTATCTTCAATAAAAAGTGTCCATTCTTGAATACGTTTATATTTTTAATTTCTTAACATAACTAAGTATCTGATAAAAATATTAAAAACCACGTTTTCATGAAAACCGCAATTGTCCAACATTAACGGCCGACCATAGCATTGTTTTTGAGACGAGATTTCATATAAACTCAGACATTTGTTGGTGTAAGCGCCAAGAAAAGTCTGGTTTTCCTATGTGCGTATTAAGAAATTTCCTTGATAATGAAATTTTTGGTTTCCAGTGAAAAAATTTCGAAAAATGGCAAAAAGGTAGGAAAATAACAACTTTATTTTTTGAGATAAAAATTGACCTTCAAATTGCGTTTTTGATTTAAAAAATGTTCTTATTTATCTATAAGAATGGCGCCTATTACACCCACAATTTTATTTGAAATTTTTCCTAGCATAAAATTTATTAAAAATTTAGTGTAATGGCACTTATCCGAGTGTACATCGAGTGTCAAAATTGTCATCGAAGTTTTAGCATGAAAATCTTGCGACAACTCAGTTAGTTACATACGGATATTTAACTAGATACAAACAAAATAAAGTAAGTGATTCTAGCCAGTGATTTTATTGAAAGGTTGAAACCCGCAATGAGAAATTTGGCCATGATTGGGGAAAGTTTCATAATATTCATAAAACGACGGAAGATGAAATAAAAATTTATATTTTTTCAAACGGTGTAGAAAATATGTAGACATGCATGAAAAAGTTAAAGTTGCTATTTTTGATTTTATCACAGATTTCAAAAAAAAATAAAAAAAATTTGACAAAAATGGCGGAAATGTTCACTAATGCTTTGATTTTTTGAAAAATTCACGAATCAAAAATTAAAGTTCGGACTGCCAAATCTTTCCTAAAATAAGACAAAACTTTATATTATAAGTAGAGTGCACATATCGGTTCAGCAACGCATATAAGCACTAAAAAAGTAAACAGGCTAATTACATTTCGTAAGTTAAATTGACTAAGTCTGCCGAGTCGATGCTACCGCCTTAAATTTTTGTAATCATATGTGAAAGATTTGACTTGAAATTAAATTTGGAAAGTCAACAATAGAAGGACAGGTAAGGTTTCTGACCTGTTTATTGAAGCAGTCGACTGTCTTTATATGTAGTTATATCGAAAACCCATTTTTATTAATGAAAATTCAACAACGTATTTGATCTTTTTAAATATCCCCGCGTACGAGTCACTCAGTAGTAAACACTAATTACAATTGGTGATCAGTTTTCAATAATAATCAAGAACACGTTAAATGCCCCGCCATTCCGGAATGATCCCCAAAGTTGTTCCGATCAAATGCAAATATGTATTTTGTTAATTAAATAATATTTCCTATGTTCAGTTATTAATAGAAAATACTCGTTATGAACTTCGAAATAAGTAAAGGAATAAAAAATTCGAGTCAAAATTATGTGTGATTTTTTATGACATCCTTAAAATCTCCTGGTGTCAACAATGACGCGTTAAGTTTCGATCTACAGGTAGATGGTGCATAAAAAATCACCTCAGTATTTCTTTGACAATTTGCCTTTGCATACCATTTGAAAAATTGTAATGTTCTTAGTGTTCAGTGTATAAGGTATCACCCTGCCTGCAATTCAATACAAAGAAGAAAGTTGATAGCCATTACTTCTACTTGAGATTTTTATAGAACAAATCTACGACCTAAATTTTGAAAAATGGAACTCGATTTTTTTGCCTCTATTTATTGTGCCAAATTTTTTTGAAAAAATTCTAACTAAAATTTACAAGGGAAACAAAAGGTCTCAAAATTTGGTTGCGAGCTTTATTTAATTTTTAACTTTTGAAGAATTAAATAAGTTCAGCATTAAAATTTAAAGTTCAAAAATTTAGCCTCAGAAATAAAGTTTTTAAAAAAATAATTCAGGCAAAAAACTATGTAAAATTTGAAATGGATTAAAATTGAAAACGCCTTGTATCTTTTATGCCGAATTTTTTGTCCGAAAACCATTCAGAACAATTTTAAAGATCAAATCAATTTCATCGGTTTTATCTAGGTGGTGTTTTTAGGAGCTGCAGCCAAATGACGGGCTTCTGGTATTTGAAACCCATAAAGATAACGAGAGATCGCTGCTAGTGTAATTTTTATGGTCAATAAAACTGAAACATAGAAGATGACATAAAAATACATCTAGGCAGGTTTTCAATTATATGGCAGATCGAGAATTTAGCTGCCGCGTCTTCGCTGTGGATTGTTTTTTAATTTCTGACCGGTTAACCGAATCGGCGCTTCCAGTAGTCCAATTTTCAAAGTTGTTCAATCATCAAGGCCAAATTTAGGTCGTAAGAACGAATACGGGTACATAGGAGTTCAAATGATACAGATTACATCGAACGTCATATGAGTCATAATCCCACGGACTCCGGCCAGAAATTATTTCGTGTCACGGTTTTCTCACTTCTTATAATGTGAATTCTCTCTGTTTGCCCCAACTGACGTATACATGTTTGTTATGAGGAATAAGTGGATAGATTCGAACTCCGGTGTCAAATTAACTCTAACCCTCGCACACGTTATTATTAATCTACCACCACCACCGAGCGACTTGTACACCCACGTCTCGCCAAACATCTCACTACAGTCATCTAAAGTTGACCCAAAGGACTCCAATGAGACGCATCGAAAAACATGATATAATTTCGAACTCCCTGTGCGTATAGTCTACGCCGATTTTGGCTGATGAAAACAACTATGAAAATTGGACCGAACTGAATCGCATTACCGCAACGGTTCAGAACTCAAAAAACAAAATCCACGCGAGACGCGGATTAAATCTGATCTGCAAATAACCCAACAGCACTAACTATGCGTTTAAAAAACTAAGAAAGACTTATGGAAGGAACCATAAAAGAAACAAATAAAAGTAAAACAATGAACA
>SCLH01001263.1:37638-56031 GCA_004367855.1 Oikopleura vanhoeffeni | reverse complement strand
GCCGTTGTCCCACGGCCGTTGTACGATAGCCGTTGTACTACAGTTCGTTGTACATAATCGGCCGTTGTCCGTAATTGGTCGTTTTACGGTACCCCCTTTATTTTGCCATAGAAATGCAATTTCAAGAAACAGAGGGTACAATAAAAAATATCATGTCGCAAAATGAAAATTTTCTTAACATAAGTTATGTTCAATGACCAACCGGTTGCAAAAATAAAAAATTAAAAGACGATGAATTTTTTAAACCAACCTTGCTTGAAAATATAGAAAGGGTGAAGGAATTATGTGAAATGTCGTTTATTATTTTTCATTTAATTTTTTATTTTTGCAGTTGGTTAACATAACTTATGTTAAGAAAATTTTTATTTTGCGACATGATATTTTTAATTGTACCCTCTGTTTCTTGAAATTACCTGGTTTGTGAAGTTTCACATGTAGTAGTCGAATTCTAAATCGATTTTTCAATAATTTTTTTTTAGAATAATATCTAAAAGACTAGTTCTTAGATTTGGAAAAGCTTTCCTCGTCATTTCTTCATTGAAATTAAAGAAAAAGTCAATGTTTTGTCTGAAAATCATTTTTTCGTCACAAAATTATAAATCTGATTTAGTTTTTCGTCCAAACCACATTTTATTTTTCGACGAAAATTTTGTTTTTTGACCAAAAATGCTCTTCACTTTTTGTCCTTATGAATAAAAAATCATTTTAGTGTTAAAATCTTACCCTATTCGTGATCCTCCCATGTATGATGGTATGGATCAACGTGTGACTTTTCTCCCCCGAGGTGACCCTTTTATGTTTCCTTTGGATGTTTTGCCACAACCTCTGGTACCGATCAATCTACAAAATTTACCGGAAGATGTAAAAATTGAACGTTCAACAATTGTGCTTGGACCGGTTATTGGTACTGGTCATTTTGGTATTGTTTATAAGGCCGAAATGGAAAGTGGAGACGGAAAATTTGATCCTATTGCTGTAAAAACCTTGAAAAACGAATGGAATCTGGCGGATAACTCAAAGGCAAGTGATTACAAAAAATCTGTGAAAATCAAAAAAAACTTTTTTTATTTTTTAACAAAAAATTTTATATCTTTCACTTTCAATTATTTTCAGTTTTTAGCTTGTTAATAATATTTTCTAGAACGGTCTTATTTCGCAAAGCAATATTTGCACTAAAATTTTATATTTATTATTGGATTTTATTTTACTAAAAATTATTTTCATGAAGATCCTATTTCGATCTAAAATCTGGGAAAAGGGCCCTTTATAAAAACTTTTTTAGCCGTTTAATAAAAAAATACTCATTTTTCAGGTGAACGTTATTTAATCAAGGTATAACAGAAATCACTGATGATAAACCCTATTTTTTATCTGAATTTTTTCTCTTTGAATTTAACACATAAAAGATCCGGTTTAAAAAGTACAATTATCAAGCTCTTTTTGGTGATTAATTTATCACGAATTTGAACTTATATAATCTAGAAGACCAGTAGTGCTCAGATTCGCAAATTCGTTTCTGATCATACCTTCATTTTAATCAGAGAAATTTACAATTTAATCGCGTTCAGAGCAAAAAGCTAAAAAGGGAGTATTTTTCTATTGACTGGCACTTTGCTTAAAAAAAATTGGCTCGGCACGATAACAGCTCGGAGAGCTTATTTTTTTGCAAATATAATTTTAGTTATCGAATGTATAGTTAGTAAGAAAAATAACTTTTCAGTTTCGGTGTTTTTGGTCCCCTAGTCGCCGAACTTGAAGTCTTGAAGATTGGGGACTATCACCATGGTGGTTATTTTGGCCATTAGTTTTTTTTAATTTTAAGAAAATCTTTCGACAGCAATGAATCTAATTTCAATAAAAAAAATTAAGTTTTTTTTCGAAAGAGTTGTATCTAAAATTAATTTTAGAATCAACTGGATTTGATCAACGAATTTGAAACTATGAGAAGTTATGGTTATCACGAAAATCTCGTAAATTTACTTGGCATATGTGCTACTCATAAACCGTACTGGCTAGTTATGGAATACTGTATCAACGGAAATTTAAGAGAATATTTAATTTCCAAAAGACCGCCTCTAGACACAACTATTGAGGAACGAATTCCGATCGGTTACGACAATGATTTTAATAGAGCTCTTACACAGGTAATTTTTTTTTAAATAATACGTGTACATTTTTCACTGAAGAAAAATTTAGCTCAATTTATTAGGTCCGAAAATTTTATCTTTGTGTTTTTTTTTGTAATTTTAAGATACAATTTTTTTCTCAATGCTGAAGATATCCTTACCGTACAAATCAAATGTTGTTTTATACAATTTATAATTTCAAAATATTGGGTTGTATCAAAAGTCTGAAAAACATGAGAAAAATTGTAAAAATAAAAAAAAATTTCATGAGAATTTTGCGGTGAAATTTGGCTTTAAAAGTTTGAACCCTCAATATATTTTTTTCCTCCTTATAAAAAGATTTTATGTCAGGACAAAAATAGACCTAGGTTACGCATTATTTTTAAAAAATTTCCGAAAATTTCATTTTTCAAAATATTTTTATTTATAGGCGAAAACTAACGTCATTTTTAGATTTCCAAATTTTAATGCGGACTTTTTGCATTTTTTCCCGTTTTTTGACTGAAAAATAATATCAAAGACCATAAAATCCACTGTTTTTAATTTTCTAGATTTTTTTATTTTCTAAACGGGCGTCTATTCATTTTGCTATTTCATTTTGCTGCAAATTTAGCTGATAATTACAGCTCTATAGACTACATATGTACTCTAGTCTATAGTACTACTGTATCGCTCCATTATTCTATATTATGGCCAAAATCTGTCTAAGTCGACGTTTTTAAAATTTGAAAAAAACTTCCGCTTTAAAAAAACGATAGTTGTTTAGTTTGTTATGTTCCCACCCTACCTATGTTCTATTTTTGACCACTTATTACTTTATAGAGCGATTTACTATCTGCTGTTCGTCAAATTGCAGTGGGAATGCGATATTTATCTGAACATAAACACTTTATTCATCGAGATCTTGCCGCTCGTAATATTCTGGTGACTGATAACTTCACAATGAAAATTTCTGATTTTGGACTTGCTAAAAGAGAAATGACAGAAGAAACTTATTACAGGTAAAATAAAAATAGCAGTCAAATTACAGACGATTTATAATAAGAAAATTCAAAACTCAAAAATGGTGTACTGTCGTGTTTTCTAAGGACATCGTCTATAATAACAAATTTTCAAAATTTGCCGAAATTTACGTTATTTTGAAAAACTCGTTTGTCTATAAGGAGAAAGGGCTTAATTTTCAAAAATTGTTTTTATTTTCAAAAACCATAACAATGTAGCAGATATTAATAGTTCGAATTTTGAAAAAATGGCTTTCTATTTTTATGGCAGATTCCGTCTATAAGAAAAAACGGCGGGTGTTCTCATGAAAAAACCCGCAAAACCAAAAATATTTTTCTGGAAAAACACGCCAGTGCCAATTTTATTGTCTTATCTTGAACGGATTTTTTTCTGGTTATTTGAAGTTTGAAATAAAAAAAATCCTAAGTTCGAAAATGATAATATTTTTTGAAATAAATTCCCTAGGGGGGGATTTAAATCATCAGAAAAAAGTCTGTAACTTCAATTTACAAAAATACTGTTTTTAGGGCCCTGATAGAAAAAGATGATAAGAAAAAAAATAATAATATGCCTTTCCGATGGATGTCACTTGAAACTTTTGAGCGACGTATTTATACCCAAGCATCAGACGTCTGGTCTTTTGGCATTGTCATGTGGGAAATTTTCACTTTCGGAAAAATGCCTTACAACACTCTCGAAAATGACAAAATTCTTAAATTTTTACAAGAGGTAAGATTTTGAAATATATTTTCTAGAAAAATAGGTCAATTTTATCTTTTCAGTTTATTTTCGTCGAATGGGACTAAAAAAATTAAAAATTTTCTATTGAAATATGATACTTTGAATTCATAAATTTGAAATATGACATTATTTTTGTTTCCAAATTTTACTTAAATTTTTATCAAATTATGGCATTACGGATTTCCTAGCTAAACTTTGAAAATAACATTATGAAGAAAAAAGTGAAACGTTGCAAATAATCAAATTATTTTATAAACTTTTAAAATTTTAACGTGAATTCGGCATCGAAATATGACACACCTTAAATTTGTCCGTTTATTTTGAAATATCACTTTTTAAAGCGAGTATAAAATTGCTGTATATATTTTTGGATGACTATTTTTCTCATATCCTTTGCGATTAAAAATGCGTAAGGGCAAAAAGTTCACCGATTTGAAAAAAAAACCTCGCGAAAATATAAATTTTGGATTATGTTTTTAAAAAAACGGCTCAATTAATTTTTACAAAAAAACAGTTTTAATTAATTAATCGAAAAATGAAACATTTCATAAGTTCATATTTTACTTGTACTGCTGATTTGCGCTTACGCACTTTGCATTGCAAAATATAAGCATTTAAAAAAAGTCGATCCAAAATGTTAACTCCCATAAAATAAAGAGATTGTTTCTCCTTTTTCCACATTTCATAGAATAAGTGAACAAAAATAATCTATATTTGATACAATGGCGGGATCCCGGATAGATTTGAATCCGGATAGATTTTAATAGGACGCAAACGGGCTCAAACTTTCAGCCATTTTTCATCATATTAATTAAAAAAATTTCGCTCTTTTTTAGTACAAAAAGGTTCATTTTTTGAAATTTTTATGTTTTTTTCTGAAACTTTTTATGTTTTTTTAACATTTTATGTAAAATAAATTTAGGGAAAACGGTTAGAACGACCAACTTATGCTTCGGCTGAATTATACCAGATTATGAGAGAATGCTGGGAAGAAAGTCCCCAGGATCGACCTCATTTCAGAACCCTCAGTGAAGACGCAACGAAAATGCTTATGGATATGGGCATTTGTGACGAATACGTCGACCTCTCAAACGAGATGGCCTCTTAATAAGTTTAACTTTAAAATGAAGGGTGTATAATTTTCTTACAAATTTATAAAAAATTATAAATAAAAGTCATTAAAAAAAGTATGCTGGTTGCAGGATTTGAACTCTTGAGCTATAATTTTCTAAGCTTTGTACGCAGACTATGCACCCACTCGTTACAATTTTTCAACAATAGTGTCTTGAAACTCTAAAAATAATCCTGAACTGTTCAAAATCTTCTAAACACAAATTTTCTGTTTTTTGCTTGTACACTGGTTATCAACCGCGTGTCAGATTCTATTAATATTTTTATTAACAATTTTCGAAAAAATTAATTTAAAATATTTTTGCGATTTTATTTCCGTAATTTGTAAATAGACATAATGTATGTTTAAATTTTAAAAATGAAAAAAATTTTATAAAAAAAGTGTTCCTCTGTAAATTTCAAATTATTTGGTAGAATGATTTTTTAATGGGGCTATGCAAAATTAAAAAACGCGCAAAAATTCATTGGCGCCAGAGAGCGATTTTTCTCAAATTTCCCCATTTCCCCCTTGAAAATGTCATTCCTCAACAAATTTTTTCTCAAGTTCGATTTTTATTGATCATTTTTAGGTTTATCCCACCCCTTTAAACACGTAGCTTGTCAATCGTAAGCAAAATATACCGCTATGACTATAAAACATGTAAAAACCTCAATTTCAAGATGTTGCGATAACGAAATTACAAAATTCCTTTTTTTCTACCTATCTGTTATATCGATAATGGTTTTGTCAATTATCGGGATCAGTTATACTGTATATTAGATTTTTTATTGTACACATTTTTTCTTCAAATTTTGGTCGACTTTTTTCACCTATGTTTTGCTATGAAAATTGCGTCTTGAAGAAAAAACGTGTACCATAAAAGTCTGATCTTACAAAAATACAATTCAACGCAAAAATAAAAATTTTTAAAATTCTCAACTTTGTATTAAACTTGTACTGGTTAATTCCGCCTACGCAGTTTTCATAGCGAAACATAGGCATTTAAAAAATCTACGAAAAATGTATGCTTCATCTTTGACCAATCACTGACTGCAAAAAATCCTCTGAAGTATGATCTCAAAAACCATAATCGATATAGACCGATCAAAATTTATTTCAATAATCTCGACCTTGGTCAATTTCTCCTTATATAATGACCAGCATCAATCATAATTGGGGGTTTTTGACTCTCACACACCGTGAGAGTTAAATGAACCATTTTTTATGTACTCTACTGTACTTTTATTTCTCCACTTTTCTTATTCTTCCAGTGCCTCAAAATCGTACGATATAATAATTGCCAATTTTACAAGAAAATAAAAATCATAAATGTATAAAAAATGTTCTTACTGCATACTTATTTTAAAACTATTGTCCACAGTATGTACTGTGGTTTCTGGCCAAGCGCACACAAGTCTAAGTGGACAAAACCTACGCATTTTTTCTGAAAATTTTAAGTTAGTCTAAGAGGACAAAACGCGTAATTTTGTTGGTTTTTCGGATAGAACCCTACAAAATTGTCTACCCAAATTTTATTGTTTACACTAAACAAGGGTTGGCCCTTGCTGAAGCAAAAACGATCACTCAAATTTTACATCGCAATGTCAAAAAAATGAAAATATCTGAGAAACTTAAATCAGTAAAAAATCTTTTATAGTCTAATAAGAATCGATTTTTCAAATGGCAAGTTATTATTTTATAACCGAAATTAAAACAAGGAATTGTGTGTTTCAAAAAAATCGATTTTTTTCGAACGTTTCTTATAAAGATTTTTATCCCGTTTTCTTTATTTGTTGCAAGATATAATATAACATATAAAATATCGCTGTCGTGTGTGTCTATAAGGACTGTGGATTTGTCCATCATGATGCCCGAGTGCCTTAAAAAAAATTTCATATTCTTTTTAAATATAAAGACAAAAATGAGATTTTTAGCTTGCACTTCTAGCTCTAGCCCTTTTTGTTCGGTTTTAGAGGATTTTTTTATATGGACAAAGCGACACTTTTTCACATGGAAAAAACAACAAAATTAGCTTTTCTTAATAGAGACACACGACGGTGCTCTTAAAGTTTTCAAATAACTTGTAGGTGTTTTTAAACATATTCATATCTTTTAACTTACACGCCTACGCGTTTTTTTTTCACAGTCCTTTCCATACATTTGATTGGTATTGAATCTACAGCCTGAGTTTTTTTCAATTGCTGCACTTTTCTCCAGGCGGCTAGACAGGCAAAATTTACTATCGTTTGGCTGTCTAGGCGCCTGAAGAAAACAATGTGACAATTAAAAAAATTCAGACTGTACCAAATAAAAGATCAAATTGAAAGAAAACAGGTAATTTTTATAGGTGCGCCATTTTACTCAATCACACTTTCTGACCACTGGACGGCCGAAAATTTTTTTTAGCCTTGGAATATTTTTTTCGGTTGCGATAACCACAAAAACGCAAAATAATTTTCATCAACATCAGTTTTTGTCCTTCATAGTTTATATTATATTTTTATAATGCTGCAAAATTTTCGATTTTTTTCGAATCTGAATAACTCAGCAAGGTCGGGTAATCGATATTTAGAATTTTCAATTTTTGAAGTTTCACCCCGGGTCAAAGTTAAACAATTTTCTTCAAACCTACGCATAATTTTCTAATTCCCCAAATTAAATCATTTATATAAAAAAAACTTGGATTTTCGCATACAAACAGAAGTAAAACTATATAATTAAAGTTTAAATATTATTGCTCGCCGCATTACGTGCTAATCACTCTAAAAGACAAATTGTTATTTTGATAAGTTTTTAAATTCTGGGTTTCTTTTGAGTGAAATGCGACCTGATATTTGAACACTATTTTTTGCCGAACCAAAACAATAATAAAAGAAAAAAAACTTTTAAAATAATATTATTCAGAGAAAATGAAAGAGATTACGATGAGCTCATTGGCTGTCAGCAAAATGATGCTGCATTGTTATAAATATCCTCATTTAGGTAAAAAAAAAAATATTATTTCGTACATAAAAATTAATTAAATTTCAAAAAAACATTTGACATATGTCAAAAGCTACAGCTTTTGGAGTGAACATTTTTGGAGACTTTCCCAACCCCATATTTTGGCACGAAAAATTCGGGTAGGGGGCAAAATGTCTAAAGATTTACATTTTTAGAGCAGAAAAAAAACGTTTTTTTAAATGATTCATGTTACATGAAAATTAAAGGGTTGAGAGTGACATGTCTGAAACTAAAATTCGTCTAAACTTAAATTAGACGTCTTTTTTAACATAAACCAAGTTGGTTTAACCAACCGGTTACAATAAAAAAAATAATCGAAAAATGAAAAATTTCGTAAATTTGTATTTTTCTTGTACTTGTTTCTGCCCACGCACTTTTTTATAAGCATTTAAAAAAAATCGACCATAACTGTACTTCAGTTTTGTAGTCCAAATTTAAATTTGATTTAACTGAGAAACATTATGTTTTTAACTCAGTGGCGTATATTGGGTCAGAAAGTTAAAAAATGGTTGAATAGTTAAAACCCTCAGTCATGACTTTTCTAGAAACAAATAAATAATTATTTTTTGATATTGTTATTCGAAATTAAGAAAATCTTTAACTGAAACACTTTTTGTGATACATTTTTTCCGTATGCCATTTTTAACCCTCAGAAGATTTAATTTTTCTAAACAACCTTTTTAAGACATGTTTGACAGATAGGAACTGGTAATAAGTCCCGAAATTTTCCATTTAGATCTCAAAAAAAATCCTATTTTCATGGACATTTCATCCAGAGAAAAAAGCTCTAACCAATTTTGTTTATTGTTGAATGTGTCTATGAGAGCAAACTAGATAAATAGTTAGCACATAATTTTTTTATCTGAAAATTTAAGAAAAAACAATTTTAAATGATTTCGAACTTTAAAAAATCTAATCAGATTTTTTTTGTGTTCAAAATCCTTTCTTTAACCCTCTCACTCATGGCGTCATTTAAAAAAACACCTGTAGATTAAAAACCAGAAACTGCAGGTTGCCTCTGAATGAATCACTATTGAGGAAAACAATTTCTGAATCTGCTGCATTTTCAATTTTTGACCTAACGTCCCTGAGTAAATTTTAAGTGATTTTGATAAATTGCGTAGGTTAGGTCTTTTTTCGGAAAACACCTGTAGATTAAATACCGAAAATTGCAGGTTATTTCTGAGGAAGTCACTTTTTAGAAAATTCAATTCTTAATCTTTTCCATTATCAATTTTTCTTCTGACGTCTCTCATTTTCTCCCAAATGAATTGCGTAGGTTGAAGGCCAATTTGTAAATGTCACTTTTCTACAGGGTTAATAAAGTCAAAATGTAAATTAAATAATATAAAAGTTTAAGTCTATCCTTAATCTCGGGAACTGAGGAACAATACAGTTGCTACAGGCAAATGACTTTAATAGGACGGCCTTGGCGACAGAAAAGCTGCGAACATGACTTTAAAAGGATGGGCGCCACAGGCAAAAATTCCGCCAATGCCTTTAATAGGACGGCCTTGGAGGCTCGGGCCGTCCTATTAAAGTCATTTGCCTGTAGCACTTTTACTTTTCCCGAATAAGCGCTCAAAGTTGAGCCATAAAAGAGGCTTTCATGAGTGAGAGGGTTAAATGAATTTTAAATAAATTTCAGAGTGAACTTATTTAAAAATCAAAAAAAACATCACAGTAAATTAACTTTAAGATAATAAATATTTTTAGCTGTATCTGGAGTATTATTAATAGATAATACAAATGAAAAGGAAACTTATATCTCTGATTGCATTCCACTGTTTCACCAGGTAAGAAAAAAACTTATTTTTTTAGTTTACATTGTAGTTTATCCAGATTCACCTTAGTTTAGAAATCAATTTTAATTAATTTTTTCTTTATTTTTTAGGGTTTAACTTTAAAACCTATGTTTCAAATCGCCCTTCGCCAGATCGACGATTATTGTCAAGAAAATAATTTAAGTATAGCCGGATATTATGAATCCCCAGATGTCGTAAAATCAGCCATTCCAAGTCCATTTGCAGAAAAAGTTGGCGAGAAAATTAGAGAAAATTTCAAAGAAGCGTTTTTATTTCATATTATTTGGACTCCAGATAGCCAATTTGCTGTGAGGCCGTTTTTAAAAGAGGTAATTTAGATATATTCGTCATTAAGCCTACGCACTTTTCATAGCAAAAGATAGGCCTCGTGCTTCAAAATGGTCGACCTATAAACTTTTATTTTGTGGTGAAACTGCCTACAAACGTTATGCATTTCGGAAGGTTATCGAATTGATAACAAATTTTTCGTTCTAGTCTTAAAAATGTTCCCTATTGCTGATTGGTGAAGATAAAATCGACCTTTAAAAGAGTAAAATCAACCTACAACTGTTTTGGTCCTCGCTCAATAATCTAAAAGTGCCTAAAATTTTTTAGGATTCCACAATTTTTCGGAATTTTAAAATGACCGAATCCTGAAAAAATTTAAGGCACTTTTAGTTAATTGAGCGACGAACAACAAAATTCAGAACTGCGAAGGGGACAGGCAAAATTAAAAGTCGATTTTTAATCAACCAATCAGCAATAAGGGTTATTTTTTCAAAATAGAACGGACAATTTGTCCTCAATAATGTAAACTTTAATGAAAAATAAAAGTGTGAAGGCCAAGTATTTTGAATAATCTTATTTTAGTTTTAACAATATTTATTTAGTCCGCTGGAGATAAATGGTCTTATATGCCAAATATCATGAATTTTGAGAATGAAAATGTATTCCAAACTATTATGACCTTATACAAAAAGAATTTTTATTTGGAAATTCAGGTAACTATTTTTTTTTGAAAAATTAATGAAAGTTTTGTTTAAAACCCTATAAAACCTTGAGTGTAACAATCTAAAATTTTTAACTTTATGTAAAAAATTATTTTCATTGTATTTGAGTACACAAAATTCTTGTTCTTATTTCAAAATTGTGCAGCACTTTGCTGATAAAAGTGAAATGACTTCAAGAGGACGACTTAGTAGGACAGGCAACCGAGCCGAAGATGGCTAAATATTTTTTCGTTATTTTGCACAATTTTCATGAATTGAAAAAAATAAAAAGATGTTATTTTCGCCAAAGTTTTGTTGATAGGACAGGGTAATCGTTTCTACCAGTCCTATAAAAGTGATTTCACTGTAATCGACTAAAGATCCAAATGGAGTTCAAAAATAAAAATTTGTTTTCAGGATTTTGATTGTCATCTTGATAATTTTGCTGCTGACTGGACAAATCGCTCGCTTCACGAGTTAATATTACTTGTTGATTCGCAAAATGAGGTCATCGACGATTAATGGGGTCGTTCATTCTGTTTTTAAACAAAAACCTACACAGACTGTAAAAACTAGCCTTTTCTAAAAATAATTGCCCGTGCAATCTTCAACCCTGCTGTTTACTTTCTATTTGTACGAATGGTTAAAATCCCAGAAATTTCACGTCAAAAATATAGGTGGAGGTACTATCACATCGAAATTTTACAGTCGTTTTTTTTTAGGTAGTTCAATTTAAGGGGTATCTGTTCTGAGAGAACCAGACTAGATAGCGACAAACGGTTTTTTGCATCTGAATCTTAACCGAATTTTTAGGGGTGAAAATTTTTCTTTTTTTCGGTAATTTTAAGCAATTTCGATGACTGATTTCCGTAATCACGTAATTTCACGTAATCAACCTAGGAAGCCAAAAAATTTTTCTACCGTATATTTTTTCCAAGGTTTCACATGCGAAAAACGATTTGTCGCTATCATGTCCAGTTCTCTCAGTCGAAATCACAATTGAACTACAGTCCTCGCTCCCTAACTGGAACACTTACCGACCTAAAAAAAGTGTTCCAGATAGGGCGCTGTGTTACAGTTAGGGGTGTTCCAGTTAGGGAGCGAGGACTGTACCTAAAAAACGAATTAAATCAAAAAAAGTATTTGGGAAAGATTCTGCCGCAAAGAATGTGTCATAAAATGTAAATATTTTATAGAATTTACCCTTTGAAAGAACAAATAAGACATTATTGTTGTCAGATTACAAATAGTATATTATTAAAATCATAATTATTTGTCAGAGATTTGGAATCAAAAAAACATATGAAATATCAATTACGGGCCCCCTGGTGATTTGTTGCTACTTTTTTAGCCAACATTTTTATATAATTCGGATTTTGAAAATGACTCACCCGATTGAGTTCTTAGATAGCTCAAATTGGGCACAAATATTTAGAGAAAAATAAATTAAAACAAAATGGTCCGAATCCGACCATTGTTTCCAATTTTTGTTAACAAAAACTGATAATTAAACATTTTCAGTAATCTCGGGAAAAAATAAAAAAAAATGGTCCGATTCGAACTAATTTTTTTATTTTATTATTCAATTTTGGCTAAAAAGTGGCAAAAAATTACCAGGGCACCCGTAATTGATATGACACAGTATATGTGAAATATGACAGGTTTTCAAATCGGCTCTATTGTTTTTTTTAATACTAACATTTTTTTCTAAGGAGGGCAATTTGATAATTTTAATAAGGGCGCCTTATTAAGCGGCGTATATTAATATCTCCAATAACAACCCCCGTAATGTCACTCATTTGTTATCAACTGTTTTAGTTTGGTCTGTAAAGTTCTCGGTGTGCACCCTAAATATGATACATTTTCAATTTTTTTAATTAAGATTATATTTCAAATTTATCATATTTCACTTCATGATTGAAATTATCTAGGATTTTTTCTGTTTATTTTATGTCTTAATTACAGAGATAATTTGATTGTAATTTGTTTTTTTGAATAAACTCATAAGTTCTAGAATGCTTACTCTTGCACGAACTTCCCGAGCCGTTCTCTCGAAACGATCATGGAAAGGAACGGGTTTCCAGGTAAAATTTATTACTTGCTCTTTAAATATTTCAAAGGCGTCATATTTATAAAATTTTACAAATGTCTTATAATATGACTTGAAAAAATTATAAGTCTTAGTTTGAGAACCTAGAAATTTCATTTATCGAATAAAAAATAGGCCTACAGTAGGCCTGTATAAGTAATCCATAAAAATATAATTTTATTTTTTTTCATAAACATTTTTGCGAAAGTCTATATAATATAGACTATATCATATAGTCTATATGATACAATATGACTCATATTATATAACTCTTCAACTAGATTTTAGCGAAAATGTTAATGAATATTTCACCAAAGCCGAAAAATATTTTTAATAATTTATTAAACAACGTTTCGCTAAATAAGGGGGGTACCGTAGAACGGCCTTATCCGGACAACGGCCTTGCCGTACAACGGCCCCTGTAGGACAAGGTACCCCGTAAATAAGCATCTTCAAGTTTTTGAGAAATAATTTCAATAGCCGAAAAACGGTAAAATTATATTTTTATGAAAAACTTTTTAACCTATTTTTTTCGATAAGTTACATTTCTAGTCAATAAAATTTTTAGCTGCTCAAACAAATCAAATTTTGGAAATTTTTTAAACTAAAATTTTAAGGGAAACTTCAACCAAATTCCACCAAAGAAGGTTTACTGGGGAAAACAAAAGTTAACTGGTGAGATGCTTTTGGCTATTGGTATGACCCTCTTGCCAATCTCTTGGTTCAGATTAGTAGATGCTGATTACCTCTGGCCAAACTTTTCCATGTCTGCCTCTCACTATAACATGGGTAAGTTTCATATTACAAAATTTGACTCCAAATGGTTTCTTCTTTAATTTGATTTCAAAATAAGGATCGATTTAAAAATTAGACAATATAAAAACTAATTTTAATAAAATGGAGTCATATTTAATACAAAAATTAACCTTTTCGACGACGTTTTTTACATTTTTTGTTGCAATTTTTAAGGAGGTCGTAGAGTATGCGTTTATACCATATGCGTTTATCTTTTGATCTAAATTATGTGGAAATTGACCAGTCAAAATTTTTAAAGCGTTTGGAAATGGTTTGCTATGAAATTTGGTTCATATGAAACTTTTTAAGAAGGCGTTAAATTATAATTCTTTACGGTTTCCTCAGGACGGACTTTTTGAAAGTTTACTGGTAATACCGGAAATTCAGTTAAGTATCACAAAAGGACTAAAAATATCATTTTTGTTTCTGTTAAGTATGGCGAAATATGACTGGCATTTATTATTATTTTTAGATAACATCATTATGGTTGACGGAAACTACCGATACATCCCATCTAAAATGCGACCAGCCCAACACGAAGAAGGAGTTTCGATCGATGCCGGGAAACCAGAATACAACTGGACCCCAACCGACGGAAAAGGCCTTTAAATTCATTGGAGTCAAATTTCAAGCAAGAAAATCTATAAAATTATTACCATCCTGTTTTCTGAAAATTCGGCCTAAATATTATTTATTTTGTTGTTACCACAACATGCTTTTTTCTGAATTAAATTTTTAGCCCTCCAGCCATTATGAATCGGGTGCGGAAATAAATGCAAAGTTAATAAAGAAAAAATGTAATTCTATTTTGCTGTAAATCTGATTTGCAAGAATTTTTAAATATTTTTTCGTGTTGCTCAAAACTGATGACTTAAGTTTTATATAAATAACAGGTTTGATATCTTGTACTTAAGTACTAAAGTAGCTATCGAGAAATATAACTATTTCAGTATTATTTGATCAAAAAGAAAATTTTGACTACTTTGTTTTACCATCGTCATAATGCAAAGAAATACATCGTCGTGCGTTTAAACGAACGACCTAGTAGGACGGGTCTTGATCAAAAAGTCCTGCTGGCGTGTATTTAAACCGGCACTTTGGCAATTCAAACTGTCCGTTACGTTTTGGCGGACAATTTGTATGACCAAAGTGCCGGTTTAAATGCAAGCCAGCAGGACTTTTTGACCCACACCTATACTAGTAGGTCGTCCGTTCAAACGCACTATGCTGTGAAAAAAATAACAAAAACATTTTTCGTATTTTTGTGCATTCTGACGATGGTGATAAAAACCAAAACTATTCGAAAAAATTTTTGGTAAATCCGTTAAAAAGTGGACTTTTTTTTACATTAAAATCACATTTTTTGACTGATTTACCACACACGACCTAGTTCCGAGGGTAATATTAGAGACAAAGTCTGATAAAATCTTGATAACAAATTATATTTGCTTACGTTTTTTTTTATGATTACATAAAATGCGAACGTAAGGTAGCTTTTTAATGCAACCCATCCTTGTGAGCATAATTACTCGAAGATTATAAGAGATATCGACCAACGGTTTTTTGTATCATGTACCAAAGTACATTTGTGACATGGACAATTTTTTGTTTTTCAAGTCAACCGGTAACAGGCCTTTGAAATTACCGGTTTTTCTGAGGCAAAACATGGGAATTTTCGAACAAAATNAGTAAAATGTGTTCCAGAGATTACGAACTACTATTCCTAAGATTTTTATAAGATTGTTATGAAGGAATAAAAAGTTATGAGCCTTCGAAAAAGCCTTTCCTGCATGGACAACCCCCTTAAGTTTTTTATAAATAACAGGTTTGATATCTTGTACTTAGTAGCTATCGAGAAATATAACCATTTCAGTATTATTTGATCAAAAAGAAAATTTGACTCCTTTTTTTTACCATCGTCATAATGCAAAGAAATACATCATCGTGCGTTTAAACGAACGACCTAGTGGAACGGGTTTGGATCAAAAAGTCCTGCTGGCGTGTATTTAAACCGGCACTTTGGTAATTCAAACTGTCCGTTACGTTTTGGCGGACAATTTGAATGACCAAAGTGCCGGTTTAAATGCAAGCCAGCAGGACTTTTTGACCCACACTTGTACTACTAGGTCGTCCGTTCAAACGCACTATGCTGTGAAAAAAAATAACAAAAACATTTTTCGTATTTTTGTGCATTCTGACGATAGTGATAAAAACCGAAACTATTCGAAAATTTTTTTGGTAAATCCGTTAAAAAGTGGGCTTTTTTTACATTAAAATCACATTTTTTGACTGATTTACCACACACGACCTAGTACCTAGGGTAATATTAGAGACAAAGTCTGATAAAATCTTGATAACAAATTATATTTGCTTACGTTTGTTTTTATGATTACATAAAATGCGAACGTAAGGTAGCTTTTTAATGCAACCCATCCTTGTGAGCATAATTACTCGAAGATTATAAGAGATATCGACCAACGGTTTTTTGTATCATGTACCAAAGTACATTTGTGATATGGACAATTTTTTGTTTTTCAAGTCAACCGGTAACAAGCCTTTGAAATTACCGGTTTTTCTGAGGCAAAACATGGGAATTTTCGAACAAAATGTTTTTCATAAATAACTTATTTAAAATAAATAAATTTTCTATTTCCACAGTTCTGTTCATCCACCACTACATAGAGATCGATTTTTCAAGAAGACAGACATTTCGATCAAAATAAGAGAAAAAATGTACTTATTGAGATTCGAACTCCTGAAATTCCGGATTTAAACATCAATTACCGGTAAACCGGTTGGCTTGGAAAAAAACTAAAAGTTTTCCATGTCAAAAATTTACTTGGATACATGGTTCAAAAAACCGTTTGTTGATATCTCTTATGACATTCTAGTAATCATTATGAGAAGGGTGGGTTGCATTAAAAAAAAGATACTTTCTTAAGAAAATGAAATATGTTATCAAGATTTTATAAAACTGTATTTCTCAAGTTGACTCTCAAAACGAGGACGTGAATCATACAATATGATTCATAACATGATTGTCAGATTCGGAATGCGAAATAAAAAAAACAAGGTGGAAAAATAATTTGATAAAATCGACAATAAGTAGAGAAATTTATTATTTTCAATTTTTGACAAACTTTTTATATCCAAACTGAGGTATAATTTATACCGTATAATAAGTTAAGAGGCTGTGCCGAATCTCAGATTCTTGTCAAAAAAGTTAATTATTCGGCTGTGAAACCCTTTTTTAGAAGTGAACTATGGATTGATGGCTTTTTGTAAATGGAAAACAATTTGTGATTTATTATGAAAAATCTTATACTTTACGTGATTTTTAGTTATTTTGAATAAAAAATGTCTACTACTGTCAAATGTGTCTAAGAGGACAAAACGACAAAAAATTGGCGATTTTTAGCTATTTTCGAGAAGTAGGTGCCTCTAAGAAGGCAAAACGGGGCGTTATAACTTTATTGAAAAAAATTTTGAAGATAATTTTCAAAAACCTTAATAATATACCGTCTTTTAAAAATATATTTTATTCTTCGCTTTGGGTCTATTATAGAAAGCGAACCGAGCCTATTTCGTTTTTGACTCATTTTGTGACCACTAGATGGCTCATTTGTTCAATGCTTAGCTGTGTTTATTTTTCCAAAATTTGCCCTTTTGTGTCCCAAAATGACATTTTTCCGAAAAAATTTGAAATTTTAGAAAATGTAGAAAAATCTCAGCTATCCTTATAGACAAAAACCACAGTAGTCAACTTGTTCAATTATTCAGCTCTCTAGCGCTATTTTTCGATTTTTAAGAGCTATTTCAGTGAAAAAAATTTTAAATGGACAAAACGACACTTTTTCACGTGGCCAAAACGACAAAAATTTGGTTGTCCTCTAAGACACATTTGACAGTATTTGTTTTTTCGAAATAGCCGGCATTCGACATACTGTATTTCCTATATAAAATAATTTATTTTTTTTGAGATCACAAAATAAATAGCGCCTAATCCTCGGGTGTTATATTTTGCAGCTTTAGCAAATAATCTCAAAGTGCACTTTAAGATTATCTCGAAGATAAATTCGGCTTTGATACGCAATGTTGAAAAACATATATTACATATGTATAGGAAGCTAACCGGGCCAAGTTACAACTTGTCCATATTCGGCCGATATCCCTCGTTTTCGGCCGTTGTTCGGAATCGGCCGATGTACTGAAAAGCTGACAATTTTCAGAATTTATACCTGTTATAACTTCGAGTTGCAGATTGGGCATTTTGAAAAACTCATTTTCAAACCACTAGAGGGTCGCAAAATTTTCTTTAGAAATAGATATTTACAATTTAAATGAGGCGAAACTTCTTGCAAATCACTTTACTTCAAATGTAGCATCAATTTTTAATTTTGCTGTTTTTCCGCTGCCCGAAACAAAACTGTTTTCTTTGTTTTATATTCAAATTCAATTGACAACCTAAACGGACAGGCAGTGGTTGAAAAATTACCAAAAAAAAAAGAACTTTTTTGTGAATATATTTAACCATCAAATTAAAAACAGACAAGCCAGTTGTACCTGTCCGCTTAAAATCACTTCACCATATCATATGGTCCATATCCATTATTATCCCTGGGTCACTTTAAAAACTTATTTGCCTGTTAAAAGAATAGGGAATAAGTTTTTAAAGTGACCTGGGGATAATAATGGATATGGCTTGCTATAGCTTTGTTTGAGTTCACCCCAG
>SCLH01001263.1:7559-37028 GCA_004367855.1 Oikopleura vanhoeffeni | reverse complement strand
AAATTAAAAACAGGCAAGCCAGTTGTACCTTTCCGCTTAAAATCACTTCACCATATCATATGGTCCATATCCATTATTATCCCTGGGTCACTTTAAAAACTTATTTGCCTGTTAAAAGAATAGGGAATAAGTTTTTAAAGTGACCTGGGGATAATAATGGATATGGCTTGCTATAGCTTTGTTTGAGTTCACCCCAGCCAATGAGCTATTCGAGAATGGAACAAGATAATAAAAAATGTATTTTTGCATCAAATAGCCCAGAAATAACTGCCCATGAAAAACATTTTGACCAGACTTCTGGGGTGCTGGTAATTTATCTCCAAGGCCGGAAAATCAGTTTTAGGAAAACGGCAAATTATTTTTGAACAATATTTTGGTTCCTAAGACAGTTTTTTGTAATTTGACACCCCAAGACCAGACTTAAAAATGCAAACCCCTGTAAATTGACCACTTTAGGGTTTTCATATGAAAACAATATTATGCGAAAAAGCTTCCCTAGAGACCAAAAAATCGATTACTAATCATTTGCCGGTTTTCAAAAAACATGCTTTTTCCGGGTTTAAAGTTCTGATTAAGAAAAAATTTACTGTTCCACCCTTGGCCATATGATGCAGAAACATCTGATATTATCTTGCACCTTTTCGAATACCATAAAGTCAAAGAGTTTGGTGACCTTAAAAAATCTACCTAATTCTGCGCCAGGTAGTAAAATAGCATAATATTAAAACGCTACAAAAACCATAATTTGGCATTTTCATTTCATTTACATATTTTCTTCGAAAAAAGACAATTTTCACCGTTTTCATATCAAGATTTTCATCTAGTAACCACGCAGATTTTTTTGACTAAATTCTGCGTGGTCACTAGTTGAAAATCGTCAATTTTCGAAAAAAATATGTTAATGAAATGAAAATGGCAAGTTATGATTTTTGTGGCGATTATTATGGCATTTTACCAAATACCAAACTCTGCAATTGATTAACTCTACCTTTTGTTGAAACGAACTTATTTCAGATGTTATGCAATGGAATTGGATAAAAATTTTACCGAATTTCTAAATGAAATTTTCACCAAAAAAGACGAATTGTCCCTCTCCGAGCTAATCGATCATTTGACAAGCTTTTTCCCGGACCCACATTGTTGCCTCTTGTTGCTATACAAATATGCGAAAAATGATATCAATTGTAAGAAAACACACAATTTCACACAAAGCAATACACATTTGAAGGAATTAGATTTGAACAAAATCCAAGTTAGGGATCAATTATTTATGACCCGGGATCGGAATTGAAAAATATAATTACAGATTACAACTGTATACTTTGATGACCATTAAAAATAAGTATTTATTATTATTAAAAGCTACGTTTCGGTTTAATTTATTTCCAAGCGAATAACAAGTAAAACTCGTCACTCTCAAAAGTTGAGTTTGAAGAATCTAGAATATCCTGAATTCTGGGCTATGAAATATAAAGATATTTTTGGCATTTTGCGCAAAAGAAATGATAAATAACATTGAAAGTTCAGCCTATTTAAAAGTGGACATAGGCTCAAATTCATCCACAATTATTTTTTCACCAAATGTCGAAAAATATCTCTATATTTCAAAGTCTACATTTCATAAAATTAGGTATTGACAACACCGTATCGTTTTACAGTGAAGTCCGTTTAACAGGACGCACCCTATCAATATTAAACGTACTGTCCAGCGAAAAGTACTTTATTTTAGCATAAAAATATGCCATAGTATGATACGTATGTTACATATGATATGTATCATATCAAGGCATATTTTCTTGGTACAGTCTAGCACTTTTCGCTGGATAGTACTTTTAATCTAAAGTAAAACCGGTATTTTCAGCAGTTAAAACATCTCAACAAATTATCTCATATTTTTTCTGCAGATTTTTTTTGTTTTTATTAACCCCCCTGTTCATAAGTTGATATTTTGCTCGGTTCGACCTCTAAGTTTGTCACATAAATTATGTGACATAATTAGGCAACGCACCAGGCAAAAATTATAATTTAAATGACGCTATTCACCTATAAATGCGAACAGAAATCTCTAGAAATCTCCTAGGACTAAATTAAAGCGCGAAAAAATTGGAAAAAAAAATTTGGGGGATTTTTACCGGTTAAAATTTTTCCTGCAAACTTATTCAAAAATTCAGTCAAATTATTTCAAAAAATCAATATTAATCTCCTTTTTATCGAGTATGAACCCAGAAAATGAAGTTTTTTAGAGCGAGTTTCTGACCACTAAGGGGCCCAAATTTTTTTTATCATTAGGATCATTTTATTTGGTCACGATAACCCCCCTGAGGTCAAAGAACACTCATGAAAACTTTTAGTTTGCCCATTGGGCTTCCTGGTGCGCACCCTAGACATAATGTATTTTGTCTATTTTCTAATAATCGAACCCAGAATCAAAATAATGCGTACTGTTGACAGCTAAGACTTTTGAGTAGACATGAATCGATTATGCTGGAACTAATTTAAACTTAATTAATAATTTAAAATGACACAAAAATCTTTAAATAATTATTTGATATAACGGAAAGTTTATTGAAGGTTTTTTCGGCCAGGGAAATTTACAAATGATGATCTTTTAATGCATTAACAGCTTAATATAATGATACTCTCATTCCTGCGGCCTGACTAAAAAAAACTCATGCCATTTTTTACTTTGTTCCCATAAAATTAGATAATTGTCGGGTTCACGGGAAAAATTTTCTGACACCAGATAACCTGCCCTTTTAGGATTTTGTTTTACCGGTGTTTTAGCCGATTACCGGTAAACCGGTTTTTGTGTCAAATAAAATTATGAAATACAGTACAGGAGGTGGCCGAATACTATTATTTAATGTTCCATTTAATATCCTTTTTTAAAAGGCTAAGTTATCTCTCGCATCAAAAATTTAGTAAAACAATTACCGCGTTTAAAAAGGCCACCTTTGGCCTCAATTTCAAAATAATGATTCCGTGCAAGAAGAATTCAGACCAAGACCAAAAATAGTGCAAAATGAAGTTTTCGAAAATTTGGACTCAAAATTGAAAGAAATCGATATTGATTCCATAAAAGAATTTAACCCTCAAGATCAAATTGACCAAAAAGTCGATTGGGGAAAAGTTGTCGAAACGCAAGAAATCGAAACATTCAAAGTACCAACTCCTGTACCGGAAGATTATAAAAAAATTTCTTCAAAAAAACTTCTAAGACGGATCAAGAAAATTTTAGAAGATGCGGAAAATTATTTGACAGCCAATGAAATTGCCGAGTTTTACAACAATTCGGTGGACTCTGCGACCAGTAATTTTGAAATGGACCTAAAGTTGAACAGCTTCCAAAACCTACACGATTGTCTCAACTCTCAGGGGTCATCGACAGAAATTTTTTGCAAAATTTTGGAAAATTTTAGCAATCCTGATTGGCAAGAGTATTTTTACGTAGGCGATAATACTCCGCCTGAAGTCAGTTCTCAAACATTTTACGAAGATTTGCCCGTAATTGAGAGATTTGATATTTTTCAGACATTCAAGGAATCTAGAATTGATGCCGGGGATAGTATTCCCCAGGAGTTTTTTGGTGCCACAGGCGCTCAGGGGTTAAATGAGGAATTTAAGATTTTGGACATGCAATTTCGCCCATTGTTGCGAAATCATCATATCGACACTTTTTCACAACTGCTGAAAATTATGCAATTTGGGCAAAAGGAAATTTCAGAATTAGGGGAAAATAAGGTATCCGAATCAGGGCAAAACGATGTATCTGAGGTTGAGAAAAATGAAATATCAGAATTGAGGCAAGATGAAATAAACTACTCTTCAGACAGTTTTTGCTGGAGAGGGGGGGCCCACCTAAAAAAAAAGCTACCTGAGCAAAACGATTTATCACAAATTGAGCAAAACGAAATATCGGAATTTGGGAAAAACAAAATATCAGAATGCGGGCAAAATGAAATAAAATGCCCCGGGCAAAACGAAATGTCACAATTTGGGCAAAGCGAAATATCAGAATATGGGCAAAACGAAATATCAGAATGCGGGCAAAACGAAATGTCACAATTTGGGCAAAGCGAAATATCAGAATTTGGGCATAGCGAAATATCAGAATATGGGCAAAACGAAATATCAGAGTGCGGGCAAAACGAAAATTCTGAATTTGGGCCAAATGAAAATTCTGAATCACCGAAAGCTGAAGAATCATACTTGGCACAAACCGATATATCAGAATTTGGGCAAAACGAAATATCAGAGTGCGGGCAAAACGAAAAGTCTGAATTTGGGCCAAATGAAAATTCTGAATCACCGCAAGCTGAAGAATCATACTTGGCACAAACCGATATATCAGAAATTGGGCAAAACGAAATATCAGAATATGGGCAAAATGAAACCTCCGAATTTGAGCAAGAAATATCAGAAATTGAACAATTTCAAAAATCTGAAAGTTCGGATCAAACCTCCCAAATCAGGGACTATTTAACCTCAAAAACCTCCGAAACTGACACATCTGAGGCCGAAATAGATCTGAATTTCAGCCAATCAGCCGGCATTATCTCCCAGGAATCAAACCCTAAATATGTAGAAGATTTTAGTCGCCATTCTTATAGATACGATTTTGTTTTTGTGCCGGATTCAATAGTAATAAACACAAAAGAAAAGCTCATTTTGATGAAAATAATTTTAAAAACAGAAGATGAAGTAACTGAAAGAAAGACAAAAATCAAAAAATATTATACTAAGCATATAATGGAAAATAGCAAACTTATTAACAGGTAATTTTGACTGACAAACTTATAGAAAGTTGGGCAAAAATTATACCAGAATTTCCACAAAAGAACAAATCTGTTAATGCCCGGAAAAATCCAAAAAAATCGCATATGCTATAGACAAAGCTTGAACCGCCAATTATTACTTCGAAACGACATTTTTAACAGTAATTTTTTTTAAATGCTAATGGCAATTATCGTAAAAAAACGGTCACGTGATCCAACTAAAAAGCCGAAAACATTGTTCTTGTTTATTTTTTTCAAAGTTTAAAAAAAAGTTTGCCGCTATCTTTGCTTTATCAGTTTACTGGGTAGAGTCGAAATTAGCAGGGTAGTTTTGACGCCAATAGGTGTAAAGTTCAAAATTTTTCTTTGCCCATATTTATAAAAATTAAAAAAAAATACAGTTGTCATTTTCCCCATATTATTTATTTCGGTCTTGCTGCAGCACTTCTTTCTATTTTTGGCCACATTCTCAATGTTGAGAAATGTTTAAATATTTTTTTGCCCAAATATCTATAATTCAATAACGGCGAATATGATATTTTTATATTGCCCAAGTTAAAAAATATTTTAAGTTCAGTGGATAATAATTTGGCTGAAAAGTCGCCAGTGGTTGTCATTTGTGGGCCTCATAAATACGAACGAGGCGAAATTCGACTATTTAACTCCCTCGAGTCCATTCGTGTCGAGTTAATTGACAGTCTCCTGCGGAATAGAGTTAAAGAATTTTCTCATTCTGAACTTCGATTTTTGGACAAAATTTTTTCGGATTTACCAGATTTGGTCGAAATCCAGATTGATGGGTTAAAATGGCCAGAAGACCGCGAAATTGATGAAATGACGATTTCAATAGCAAATCAAGTTATCCCTGAATATCTGAAACTTCAACCAAATAAAATAACCAGTGGAGAGGTTTTCTCAAAATCCGGTAAAATGTATATTTCGAGAATAAAAGATGATAGCCGAGAATTTACATTAGAGGTTCGCATTTTAATCTATTTATTCCGCTATTATTAAAACTCAATTATGGCAGCTGTATATTTATACTGTGCAAAAAAAATTTTGACATGTTTATAAAACCAAAATTATTTGGTTGAAAAATAAATCCAAAAAAATATCCTTTTTTGTGAAAAATAAATCCAAAAAAATATCCTTTTTTGCTATATTATAATATTATGCAAAAAAGGATATTTTTTTGGATTTATTTTCACATATGTGATTTTAAAATTACACAAAAAACATGTTAAAATATCTTCACTTCTTAAGGGGTAGCAGCGAAAATTATGAAATGTTTTTTTGTGCATTTTGTTGTCGATCTTTAGAAATATTATGAAAATTTTCCGCAATCAAGTCCAAACCGATGCAAGGGTCAAGTGAATATCGTTTTCTGAACTTCTGATGAATTTACAACACTTGCTTAAGGAACCGGTTTGAGCCATTTGGCACGCAATTTATAAAAATTTTTATATTTTAAAAAATCTGTATAAAATTTGCGTGTATAGGCTACTTAACTTTTAAAAGTCAGGACATTTTTTTATATTTAAACTCAATTGAAGGTCAATTTTTTTCCTAAAAGCTGTTTTTCTCTATTTTTCATGGAAAAAAAACTTTCATATTAAAGAAATTTTTGCATGTGGATAATGATTCTCCCACTAATTAGTGCATTACACCCGACAATGTTGAAGTTTATAAATATCGTCTTTAAAAAAAAATCCCACATCGGGTCAAGTTGAAATGGAGTTGTAATGAAAAGTTGGTTTTTGATATTTTTACAGATACTTAAGTATGTAAAAAATTTAAAAATATAACGTTTGCAAGTATGAACACCTTTCCATATTTAGATAAAAAGTAAAATAAAATTTTTCACATTTTTTTTTCTTTCGAAAATCACTCCGAAAAATTTACCAATCTGCCACATCGCTGCTACCCCCCTTAACGGGTAGGAATTCAGACAGTCGGAGAATAATGTAAATCTTTGACATCAAAACAAACGATTTTTGTTTACTGTGAACTCTGTCCAAGCCAAATAGGATTTTTAACCTTTTCCACTTGAGTTCAAAGTAGTAGAGAATAATAACAAATTAATCGCGAGTAATCGACGAGCCAATTCAAAAAGACCTTTTTAACATGATATCAAATAATGAGATATACTTTCGCTTCGATAAATAATTCGTAGCGATTATAAGAACATTATGTGCTTTTTGTACACTAAAGTAGGAGTAGAAAATATTTCTTCATTTATGCACAAAATTTAGAATTAAGTGCGGATTTTCAGCAGGATTTCAACAACAAAAACTTACGGTATATCTAGATTAGTTATCAAAATTTAAAAAGACGAAAAATTGAAAATTTTTTCAAAAATAATTTACAATCATGATCAGAAAGTTTAGATTTGATCGCAAATTTTCGGTCAAATATTTTGCCTCTATTTTTTCATTAATTTGGGCGAATTAAACACATTTTTTAGAGTTGGTATTGAGGATTTGCTCAACTTTTCTAAATTAAATTCATAAGTTAAAAATGTCTATTTGTAAAAAATAAAAAAAAATTTAAAGATTTTTTCTGAATCAAAAAATTTCGACCAAAACAAAAGTTTTCGGAATCATGATTTAAAACATTTTTTTCTGAAAAATTTCCTATTTAAAAACATTTTCGTCTTTTGAAATTTCTGTAACCGGATATTCAACAAAACCGAAAGTCGTTTTTAAATCCTGGTGACATTCTGCACCAGTTCCCGAATTGTTGGGCAGAATGAATATGTTTCGATTATTTATTTTTTTACATGTAATAAATTTGTATTTTTTAGGAAGAATTGGTAAATTTTGGTTGCGGTTTTTTATTGGTTAAAACCAAATATCAAGATGAGGTTGAAAAACGAGACAAAAAACGAAATAGATTGGAAAATAAAACTAAAAGTCCTCCACAAAGAAGTTTATTGGATGATTTCAGAAAGGAATCTTCACTGCCAAATCACCAGGTAAAAACAAATTTATCAAAAAACATTTTTTTTCATTTTAATTTGAATTCATAAAAATAACTTATTTTCAGAACTCGAACGAAACCAGTTTTTCGAACATTTTAACCGACAAAAGAGTTATTTCGTCGAAACCTGTTATTGACGAAACTCCATCGATAAGTAACAAATATGAACAAGAAGCTATGCGGACAATTTGGGATATTCAAGAAAATGAAATTGATGGAGGCGCAGAAGTCAAAAGGTAACATTTTAGAAATTCAAATTACGCGTTTTATGATAATGATTCTTCTGAGCACCTTCATTAGGCATATATTTTCTTAGCCATAGCGGCTATGGCATAGCCGTTCTCGCAAAAATTGTATTACAATAAAAAATAATGTTCGAAAATTTCGGGAAAAATAATTGGTCATTTTCAAAAACAATGCGTAGGTAGAAAATTGTCAATAATTTATTTGAGACCTGTGAAAAAATGGACAAAAAAAATCTAAAATTTGCCCAATTTCATTTTTTCAAATAATAGAATGTATCTCGTTATCTAGAGTCTAGGATGTGACTAATTTTTTCACCCGCGTACATTTTCATGCAAAATTTAACATTGATGTCATATTACAAAATTTGACCCCAAGTTAGGTAACTATTTTTTTAGGTGCCCCCCCCTCTGGAGCAAAAAACCGTTAGCAGGGTATCAAGAAACGGTTTTTTGCATGGTTAGCTAAAAAAAATTTAACCTCAAAATAGTTACCTTATCATATTTCACTGAATTATCAAAAATCTTGTTTTCAAATTTGAAATTAATTACTTTAGTGGAAATGATGATGAATCTTGAGCCAGAAGTGATAAATCGTGTTGTGTTCCATGACAATTAGTCCATTCAATTATGGAATCTGAACATCATATCGACTAGGACTCCAAACTAGTTCGAAATCGAGAACAATCACAAAAAAATCGGGACGTGCTAAACTGCATCGAGAAAACTTTAAAAGCAACAAATGGGGGATTTTGAAGTAATTTTGGAACTAGAAATGGGGGATAATATAAACCAAAGCAATAAAATAAACTCCGCGTGCAGTTTCAGTGGTGAAGAAGCCAAAAGTGGACGTTAAAATGGTTACGTTAATATAATTATTCATCGATTTTCGAGGATGTATCATTTGATTTCATTCAACTTTCTCTATATTTTTTCAATTAGTTGGTAAAGCGATGTGTGGACTCTGAAGCGCACGTATATCGGAATAGTACACGTTCCACTTTTGGTTTCTTCGCACTTAAACTCAGGCGGTAGATAGATACGTTAAAACAGTTACTCTCTCTAGCATATAAAAATGTGAATAAATGATGTTTTTGAAATCAGAGTTGGCTTATTTGTTATTAATTTTGAATATATTCGGCGGCGGTATCAAGCTTTGAAACATAAGGTCAAATTAATTCATGTGGAACTTTGATTAAATAGATTGACTTTCATCTTGGTCTCATATTTTTTCTATCGTTCAAAGGTTAGTCTGATACGCATTTTCCGTCCTTGACAAACACCGTCTTTCTGATTTATAGGATTGTTCTCATACATTGCTAGTAGTTTTTTAATGAAGTCCTCACCCGATGTAACGTTTCAAAGAAATTTTGATGTACTATTTATTATGACGCGTCCTCCTCAGACAGTTCATTTTTTGTTCCCATTTGATTATCAAAAGTGAAACCATGTTTTTTCAGTTTCTGCATTTTTTAAAATTCAGAAAATCCTACAATCCTGAAATTTTCACAGATTTCGCTGCGCACGGTAGCTTCAGTTGGGGCATCTTCGCACCCAAAAAAGTGCTTCGTTACGGGCGATGGCTTCTACGTGCATTGTGGTTAAATGAGATGGCCGAGTAGGACGGTTTGCTGTCAAAAGGCCGCTAGAAGGACCGTCCGTTCAACACGCACCTATGATGTGCGTGAATAGACTATGACTTACCAGTCCCACTTATGACGTTTTCTATTTTCTGTTCAAATCTTCCTATAAAATTTTATAATTTCCGTTCTTTAACAATTGTGACTTTCTGCCGCAAAGTTCTGCCTACGCATTTTTACTTCAAATAGAGATTTCGTACGTTTTTAGTTGCTGCAATATTAATGTCGGTTCAAATGGGACGACTTCAAAAAATCAAAACGATATTTCACTTTTTATGTTATTTTTTAAACTTTAGATTCGTTTTTGAATAAAAAAAAATCTAGAAAAAGCAGTTAACTTTACAGCTTGAGTTTTTTTATTGGTCCCTTTTTGTCTGTTGGCTATTTCTACAGTAGAGTGCGTTTGAAACAGAGTTAGGTAGAAACGGTTTAGGTCAAAATGCCCCTTAGCATGAAGTATTAACGGGCAATTGTGGCGATTCCAAAGTTGTCGTTTGAAGGTAACGAACTTTTAAATCGCCCAAAATATACTATTTGAACCTACGCTTAGTACGACTTTTGATCAAAACCCGTTTTTCCAAACTGTCCGATTTAAACACAATCTACTGTGTAATTCTTTGGGGCGTAAAATTTCGACTTAATCATGATATCAACTTATTGTCAAAAATAAAATATAAAAAATGAACGCGGGATTCGGACGAATAGGGAGANCCAAACAAAAAATATGAATTTTTCAAGGTCACGTGAAAAAATTTCCGAAAAAAAATGTGCTTCGATTTTTTCGAAAGTGGGCTCAAAAGAAAGCTGGGGAAACACTGAAAAGAAAGTTGACTTACGTCAACCCGATATTTCGAAGTTTTAGTGGTCAAATTGACACAAAAGTTATTTTTGAACATAATTTTGAGAAAAATACTTAGAAAAAAATCGAAAAAACGCAAAATTTTCGAAAAAATTTTTGTTGTCATTTGGGTTGTTTTATGCGTTCAAAACATAAACAATTGATTTGGTGCATTTTTATGACATAATAACTGCAGAAAATGTAGGAACCGGGATACCCTTAAGAGCTGTAAAAAAAGAAAATTTCGACATCGTAAATGGTGCGGTCGAATTTTTTCGTTCAAGATCAGCAAATTTTTTCTTAAATTTACAATTTTTGGTGATAACGGCGATGCTTTGAAAAACAAAAAACTGAAGTTTAATATGTAAATTGACGTTAACTTTAAATTGCTCAGAATGAGGGTTTGAAATACGTATTGTCAAACCACAATATGGCTTTCACTTTTTGGTGCTTGGAACTGTTTTTTAGATGTGTTGATTTGTTTTGTTATTTCAAAATTGCAGACAAACGCAAAAGAAATTAATTTTAGCTGCATTTATTGCTTGAAATGAAATCAATTTTGAAGAAGAAAAAAATCTAAAATTTGCCAAATTTCATTTTTTCAAATAATAGAATTTCTATTATTTGAAAAAATGAAATTTGGCAAATTTTAGATTTTTTTTTTGTTCAAAATTGATTTCATTTCAAGCAATAAATGCAGCTTAAAATTCTATTATAGAATGTATCTCATTATCTAGAGTCTAGGATGTGACCAATTTTTTCACCCGCGTACATTTTCATGCAAAATTTAACATTGATGTCATATTACAAAATTCGACCCCAACTTATCATATTTCATGAATTATCAAAAATCTTGTTTTCAAAATTTGAAATAATTGCTTTAGTGGAAATGATAGCATGAATCTGAGCCAAGAAGTGATAAATCGTGTTGTGTCACCAAGAACAATTAGTCCTTCAATTATGGAATCTGAACGATCATATCGACTAGACTCCCAAACTAGTTCGAAATCGAGAACAAAATCACAAAAAAATCGGGACGTGCTAAAACTGATGAGAAAACTTAAAAAGCCAAAACAAATGGATTTTGAGTAATTTTGTGAATAGAAATTGGGGATAATATTTAACCAAAGCAATAAAATAACTACCGCGTGAGTTTCAAGTGGTGAAGAAGCCAAAAGTGGAACGTTAAAAATGGCTTACGCTATAATATAATTATTCATCCGATTTTCGAGAGAATCGTATCATTGGATTTCATTCAAAATTCTCTATATTTTTCAATTAGTTGGGTAAAGCGTGTGTGGACTCTGAAAGCGACTATATCGGACTTAGTACAACGTTCCACTTTTGGTTTTTTCGCCACTTGAAACTCAGGCGGTAGATAAGATACCGTAAAACAGTACTCTCTCTAGCACATAAAAAATGGGAATAAAATGTTTTTTTGAAAATCAGAGTTGGTTATTGATTATAATTTTGAATATATTTCGGCGGCGGTATCAAGCTTTGAAAATAGGGTCAAATAATTCATGTGAAACTTGTGATTAAATAGGATTGACTTTCCAATCCTGAGTCTCATTTTTTTCTATCGTTCAAAAGTTAGCTGACTACCATTTCCGTCTTGACAAACACCGTCTTATCATATTTAATTAGGATTTTTCTCTACTACATTGCCTAGTGTTTTTATGGATAGCTCCTCACCCTGTAACCTGTTTCAAAGAAAATTTCGATTATATTTTATTGACGGTCCTCCTCGCAGTTCATTTTTTTGTTCCCCATTTGATGTATTCGAGTGACAACAATTTTTTTTCAGAATTCTGCCATTTTAAAATTCAGAAAAATCCCATAATCCTGAAAATTTTCACAGATTTCGCTGCCACGGTAGCTTCAGTTAGGGGCATCTTCGCCACCCAAAAAAGTGCTTCGTTACGGGCGATGGTTCATAGTGCATTGTGCGTTTAAACGGATGGCCTAGTAGGACGGTTTGCTGTCAAAAAGTCACGCTAGAAGGACCGTCCGTTCAAACGCACTATGATGTGGTGAATAGACTATGAACTACAGTCCACTATGAAGTTTTCTATATTTCTGTCAAATCTTTCCATATAAAATTTTATATTTCCGTTTTAACACATTGTGACTTCCTGCCGCAAAGTTCTGCCTACGCATTTTTCACTTCAAATAGAGATTTCGTTACGTTTTTAGTTCTGCAATATTAATGTCGGTCAAATGGGACGCTTCAAATAAAATCAAAACGGATATTATCACTTTTTATTTATTTTTAAACTTAGATTCTTTTTTGAAATAAAAAAAATTCTAGAAAAAAGCAGTAGAACTACAGCTTGAGTTTTTTTAATTGTCCCTTTTTTTTGTCTGTTGGCTATTTATCTACAGTAGAGTGCGTTTAAACAGAGCGTTTGGTAGAAACGGTTTAGGTCAAAAATGCCCTTTAGCATGAGTATTAACGGGCAATTTGGCGATTCAAATTGCTCGTTTGAAGGTAACGAACATTTTAAATCGCCAAAATATATATTTGAACCTACGCTAGTACGACTTTTTGATCAAAAACCGTTTTTCCAAACTGTCCGATTAAACGCACTCTACTGTGGTATCTTTTGGCTTAAATTTCGACTTAAATCATGATATCAACTAATTGTTCAAAATAAAATATAAAAATGAACGCGGGATCGGCGAAAATAGGGAGATATTATACCAAAATCTACTAGATTAGATCAATACGAGATTTAATCAACTCGGGTACGCCGATAATCTGCCCATTTTCGAGGCTCCCGCTTCCAACTTTATATTTCTTTCAAGAATTAGTCAATATCATTTTTACCACAAAATTATATTGTGGTTAAATCTTGGTTTGAAATAGCGTTACTATAAGTTTTCTAAATTTTCAAGAAAATTGATTTAAAATATAAATTTATTTGTCTAACAATATTGATTTTTTAGGTTAAATTTGACTTCTTGTATAAAAAAGAGCTTTTTCTGTTAAATTATGTTCATTTTTTCAGTGCTCTATATTTTGTATACGACAAGATGTCCTTTTTTATCAATTTATTATTCAGATTATAATTGATTGGTTATGTCGATATTTCAACGTTTCCTCGATTGGCTGCGGGCTCTTTTTTTCAAAGAAGAAATGGAATTAACTCTCGTTGGACTACAGTATTCGGGCAAAACCACATTTGTAAATGTTTTAGGCAAGTTTATTATTCAAAAAAGATGTTGCAAAAGTTATAACTGCTTGTTTTCTGAGACTAGTGTCGCATTAAATATCTGAAAAACTTTAAATATTAAAAATCATTGCACAAAACCTTTCAAAGTCAGTTTTTTTAAGCTGGTGTCATATTACTTAAGTTTCAGTCATATTACCTAAAGGTTTAAAAACCTTTGTAATTTGACAGCTCTTTCGTGTTGTTAACAAATCTTGTGAAAAAAATGAAAATCTGTAATTTGATCCTTTTAGAGGTTTCACATGACTGAAATTTAATGTCAAACATCTCTTTAAAAACTACCTGGAAGTATCCATATTGTCAGGTCCACGGGTCACAAACTTTAATTGTCAAATTGACACCTCCCAAGTCCGATTAATAAATCGACTTGGGAGGTGTCAAATTACACAAAAGCATGTGCCGTAGAGTAGAAAAAATTTCCCCTAAGGGCCGGTTTTTTTGAGATACCGCACATCAGCGAGATAGTTCGGAACTGGTACATACGGTCTTTTTGAAATTTTGGACATAATAAAACTTTTCAAACTACGTGTTACTGCAGAGCCGGATTTTTTTTCGATTTCCGGACATGTACCACAAATAATCGGTTTTTCGCCAACAAAAAAAACATCGAAAATTTCCTGTAAACAAATCGGAAATTGAAAAAACCAGCTCTGCAGTTTCACGTAGTTTAAGGGAGTGGGTGTCGCAAATTTGAGCCTCTTCCGAAGCCATTTCCCGCCAAACTAGCAAAGGTGATATTCCAAAAACATTTGTAACTAACAGAACCAACCTTCGCGGTAATTTTGAATTTAACAGTAATCTGATACAATCCCACCTACGCCGACACCTACGCTTTTAAAAAGCTTCTTAAAAAGACACGCAGTTCGTACCTACTCCTTCAATTTTCATCATTTTTTATTATTTTTTTGCTTGAGGCTCCGGAGAAGCCTAACAAATAATGCAAAATTGCTTTTGTTTTAAAATTTTGCTTTCGGCGCCCAAAACAGCAAAAAAACGAAAACAAAAATTATTGATTTAATTATGATTTAAATTGAAAGTGCGCNATTTTCATTGTTTCAGTTCTCATTTCTTTTGGAGTTATTTATGAAATAATAATTTATATTCTTGGAAATATATATGACGCGCTTAGAAATGTGATAATGATTTCCCATAAACGGACACAAAGAAGAACAATTATTTCAAATTTTATTTATTTATTGAATTGTCGAGTTTGAAATCTCTAATTTGCTTTAGAAAAACCGGTGCATTCAAACAGCTAATTACGCGGCAACCCTTGTGAGAGGGATTATCAAAAAAAGCAAAAACAGTCTGGTCTGAACTTCTTAGAGGAAAAAGTTTCGGGAGAGATAAAGAGCAAGAAGCTTTCCGTAACTCTGAGAAACTCCCACAATGGACTTCCTAATTTATTAGGCAGTTTTCGCCAATAATTTCAATTTTAAAGTTTATTTGTGCTAGGTACTATACTAATAGTCTATAATAAAAACAAAAACATTTTAATTCGCAGAAGATATCCCGTTATATTTTCATTTAATTATAGAGCCTATCTATAAAATAATCTGAACTCATCAGATCCCTATCTGTAAGGGTAAATGTGTATATTTAATATGTAAGAGGCAAGTGTGCAACAACTTGGATATGTCCATAATAGATCAAAGTAGAATAGGTTAATATATAACAATCGTTAAAGCTTAAAATATTGTTATTCTGAGGCTTATTAATATTTTGAGAGCATAACTGATATCGACACTTGTGTTCCAAAACTTAATTTGACATAATTGTGAAACACTGATCAATAGACATTGCAAATAGAAAATTTTGTAAATTTTGACATTCGTGCTGGCCATAATTTCATAAATTTTTCTCCAAGATAACGGCTTGGCGGCCCGACTTCGAAGAAATTTATGAAATTCATGCACACAATCAAAATGCAAATTTATTTCACGCAATTCAAATTGAACATCCCCATAATTCGTCAAATTGAGTGATAATGTTTCATTTGATGTTAGTACCTGAACAAAATTAAAATGCTATGTTTAAATCGGTAATGTGCTAGTAACTAAATCCAGAACGCCTAAATGACAAAAGTTAAGGAGTGGGTGTCGGTCTTTTTTTAGCACCTTTTAGATTAATTTATGATTACGATTAATATCGTTAGGACTGTAATCATTGGATCGCACCAAGGATCCATTTAAGTGGAAGCAATTCAAAATTTTTTTCTAGAGAAACTATAATCTAGAACACAACTCTAGGAATTTTCAAAATTGTCGAGATGATTTTTATTGCTTTAAAACTACCGAGAAAATCGGGGTATTTTTTTGCCACACATGATATTTGTGGAGAGGCTTTATAATACGGTTGAAGTCTATACTACCCATCCCTGTGTAAAACACGATGCGATGAATACATTAAACATTATGGGTAAATTATCTTTAATGCAATCTATGAAATTTTCACATGTTTATTTAAGCATAAAATGGTTATAACACCTAATATATACATTTGCTGATGGAGATTATTTGACCTTGATCCGTCTACAAAGAAAATTGATTTATAGGATGTCGGTTAATTTATGTATTACGGTAGCTCCACCTAGAAAGTACGGTTATCGTGTCATTCTGATTGAGCACTAGTATCTAAGAGCTAGAATAGACAACGGGTTTTTTTGCATCTTAACTTAAACAATTGATAATGCAGGCATGCTTTTTTTTTATTTTTTCTCACGATGATTATACTCGGTTCACCCCGGTTAAATTCGCAAATAAACAGGGCTTTTTTCGGTCATTTGAGCAATTTCGATGGCACTGAATTTCCTGGTCATGTAGATCAACCTAGAGAAGCCAAAAAAATTTTCACTCTAGCATAGAATTTTATTCCTTCCTCAAGGTTCACGTGTAGAACGATATTTATTTACGGGTACAGGATATTTGTCTATCTCTCCCAGTCGACATCATATGGTTGGTGGATAAGGAAATCCAATATACAAATAGACGACCTTTTAGCTGTTAACGGTTCCATACTCTTACTTTTTTCTTGAGAGATCTTTCATTCCGGTAAACTTTCATTCATTTTCCTAGAATTTTATTTCGAAAATTCCCTTCTCATTCACTTTACCGCATTATATTTTATCTACCTTAGTGCGAAAATGGCTTATTTAAACATTCGTCCTAAAAGACAGATGAGTTTAGTCGAAAAACTGGCAAATCGCGCGTTAAGTGAGATATCAGAAAAAAAAAGTCAAAATTCGAAAAATTCCCTTGTCATACACTTTTTGTTCTCACTTATTCGCTACTTTGGTAAATTTTTGAGACGCTTTGTATGTGGGGTCTAAGAAGATAGATTAAAAAAAACGGTTTAGTGGCTCTAGAAATGGACTCAACACTGGTGGTGATGTACAACGGAGATGTAACTTGAGATGTGATCGTTAGACGAAGGCTAGATCTACAGAAACGAGTATACTCACAATGTATACAAACGTAAATACAAATTTAGATTTTGTGTGCGAATTTTTACGTCGGTAGGTCAACAAGAAAACAAATGAGCGCACTTTCAATCTTAATCATAAATAAATTCATAATTTTTGTTTTTCGTTTTTGCTGTTTTGGGCGCGAAAGCAAAATTTAAAACAAAACAATTTGCAATTATTGTAGGCTTCTCCGGAGCCTAACAAAAAAAAAAAATTAAAAAATATGAAAATTGAAGAGTTAGGTTTCTCGAACTGCGTGTGTTTTTAAGATAGCTTTTTAAAAGTCTGTAGGTGTCGGCGTAGGTGGATTGTATTCAGATTCTGTTAATTTCCAAAATTACCGCGAAGAAAAAAAAAGAAAAAAAAAAGAAAAACCAAAAAAAAAAAAATTAAATTTATTTAGAAACAAAAAAAAAAAAAAAAAGAAAAAAAAAAAAAAAAAAAAAAGAAAAATCAAAAAAAAAAAAAAAAATAAGAAAATAAAATAACAAACGAAAAGAAAAAAATACGAAAAAAAAAAAAAAAAAAAGGAAAGAAAAAACAAAAAAAAAAAAGAAAAAAAAAAACAAAAAAAATATGTAAAAAAAAAAAAAAAAAAAAATAAAAAAAAAAAAAAAAAAGGAAGAAAAAAATAAAAGAAAAAAAAGAAAAAAAAAAAAAAAAAAAAAAAAAAAAAAAAGAAAAAAAAAAAAAACAAAATAATAAGAATAAAAAAAAAACAAAAAAAAAAGAAAAAAGAAAAAAATGAGAAAAAACAAAAAAATAAAAATAGAAAAAAAAAAAAAAAACAAAAAAAAAAAAAAGTTATTATGATTATTAAAAAAAAAAATAAAAACAACTAACAAAAACAAAAAAAAATAAAAAGAAAAAAAAACAGAGAAACAAAAAAAAAAAAAAAAAAGAAAAGAAAAAAAAAAAAAAACCAAAAAAAAAAAAAAAAGAAAAAACAAAAGAAAAAAAAAAACAAAAAAAAAAAAAAAAAAAAAACGAAATAAAAAAAAGAAAAAAAAACAAAAAAAAAAAAAATAAAAAAAAAAAAAAAAAAAAAAGATAATAAAAAAAAGAAAAAAAAATAAGATAAAAAAGAAGAAAAAAAAAATAAAAAGGAGGCAGAAAAAAAAAGAGAAAAAAAAAAAAAAAAAAAGAAAAGAACAAAAAGAAAAAAAAAAACAAAAAAAAAGAGAAGAAAAATAAGAAAGAGATAAATAAAATTAAAGAAGAAAATAAGAAAATTAAAATAGAAAAAAAGATAAAAAAATAAAAGAAAAGGGTGTTTTCTGTATTTCAAAGTTTTGGATATGTTCCAGTTTCGAACTATCTCACGAGAAATGTGATCTATCTTTGGTGATTAATAAAAACCAGACAATATATACCTTAACCTCTATTTCCGTAAAATTTTTATCTGATAGTTTTACTTTCAGCTAGTGGAAACTATACTGAAGATTTAATCCCAACTGTTGGCTTCAATATGCGAAAAGTACAAAAGGGCAACGTTTCGATTAAAATCTGGGATATTGGTGGACAACCGCGATTCAGAGGAATGTGGGAAAGATACTGCCGGGGAGTTAACGTTATTGTTTATATGGTAGATGCTGCTGATCATGATAAACTAGAAGCGGCTACCAATGAATTACACCAACTTATGGACAAACCACAATTGCAGGTAACATTTTTACCAGTTTTATGGGGATGAAAAATGCGAACGACGCCCGAACCAAAAAAAGTGCCTCGCCGTGGCCTTACGGCACACGGTGGTCCACTTTAGTCAGAATCGTAAATGGCCCCTTAACTTTGTCAGTTAAAAGAAAAATTAATTGGTATCTAGGGGCAGATATTTTTTTCGAAGTGAAATGTCTTACTAAATTTCAACTCAAGTTCTTCCATGAAAAATTAAATTAATTAATAGTGAATTTACGTCCAAATCAAAAATTGTCCACAGTTGTCCTTCATTACCATATTACGTCGAAAATTATAGAAAAAGTGTAATAATTTGATTTATAGGGAAAATTAACATTCATCAATCAAAAAATCATGAATTTTTCCCATAATTTTGACTTATGCATATGAATAACTTTGATTATAAGATATAAATCAAAGCGGGACAGAACTAGACGTAGGGCCAATACTTGTGATCGCTTTCCACCAAAAATGTAACTTGTGAAGACAAATTGGGACGTGTATCCACGTGATTATTGTCATACCCTGCTTTTCTCACTATGTTTTCTAGAACTAAAAATTAAAATCTTAGAATATGAAATTTTGGATGCAAAAATATTACCTACATCTTCTTATGCAGAAAAAAATTGAAATTCAAACTACCTTAAGCTTTCTGCTAAACACATTCAAAGCTAGAGCCACAATTGTGGCCTCTGGTGCCTTGGCGGAACTTTTTTTTATATGCTCACATGGGTTAAATTTCTTTTTGAAAAAAGTGAAGATGTTCTTTAGAAGTTTTAAAGACTTTTTTTTCCATTACAACAAAGTCCAAAAACGATCACGTGACCTTCAAATTAAGCAATAAGGTTTTGGCTCAAGTACACAAATAGGACTCAAATTACGCCGAAAAAATTTGTGGGCTAATAAACACCTAATTTAAGAGTTTTGAACATAATGATATTTTCCAAAAAGGTCACGTGATCTTATTTTTCAAGAAATAAGGATTTATTTATGACATATTTCAAACCTTATTTTGNGATTATTTCGTCACGTGATTTTATTCGGACTTTGGTGTAATGAAAAGAAAGTCTTAAAAACGTTTGAAGTTGACCTTAGAATTTTGTTGACGTAATTTGAGTACTTTTCCAAATTACTGTATATCGGTAGTACCTATATTCGGTACTATGTCTTTTTTTTCAAAAGTACTCAAATCACGTTTTGTGTACGATTTATGAAAAAGAGAAAATAAATCGCATGTACCGTTCGTGAGTTATACTTTTTTTTGTAAAATAATGTACATTTTGCCTATATTTAACTATAGCCATGAATTTTCAATAAAAATTCCCGGCAAATTAAAATGAATTAAAAAAAAATTATCAGTCTATATTGAAGAGAAACCTTTTGAAAAGTTACCCAGGTAAGTACATTTTCAGGTCCACATACCATTCCAATGTCTAAATACAAAAAGTACTCCTTACAGCCACCAGGTGGTGTCAGATGTCAAAATAAATATTGCCAAAAAATTTCTTTAGAAACGTTACCCCGATAACCAAATTTGAAAAGTATACTATAGTCAGTTCTCGATTGACTGAAATTTACCGGTATTTTGCTGATACCAGTTAACCGGTCAGTTGATCGGTAGGAGACATAAGCGAGACTCTGTATCAGCTAATTGGATCTGGGATACAATTGGAATTTTATGAATCGTATGTACCGCTTTCGAGCAGATTAAGAGTTTCGCTAAAAAAACCCGCCAGGTTATTACCGGTAAACCCGGAAATAATGAGCCGCCGATAATATCACAAAAATTTTTGTCGTGAAATTCTGACCTACACAAATGATAAAATGTCCTTTCTAGGCCCAATTTTGATGTTTCTGAGTTTTTCGATTTAAGAATAAAAACTCTAGACTCTGGCCAGAGGAGAAATTATAATTATTTCGACGAGAGATTTGTTTATTTTGTACTCACCCAGAATTTTTAGATTTTTCATGCTTGTTTCAGCAAAACGAGTAGCCAAACAAATTTTTTTTTTCTAATTTTTTACCTACCATTCGATTTGTCACAGAGAGACGAACATTTTGGTATATGTGGATTTATTCATACATCAACGGAAAGTGTTCAAAAAATAGGCCAATCAGAGGAGCCCTTGGAAATGAATTTTTAAATGAGTCCAAAAATCGATTTATCTTTCTTGGTAAACAAGCACAGCCAAAAATTTCAGCCGAATTTGGACAAAGTTAAGGGGCCATTTACGATTCTGACTAAAGTGGACCACCGTGCAGATGTTTTTTGGCTTTTGAAATCATTTTCAAATTTAATGTCCTTTTTTTCAAGTTTTTTCTTTATGGGCTTTGCGCTGTGAGAAATTATTTTGTGATCAAAATTTTTATATTGTTGACAACAATTTGTTGTATTAGAATTTTAATTTTTTATGTAAAAGTGATTTTGTTTTGATTACAAATTTCAAATTTGTTCATAAAAATTGAAATTTTTGGTTGTCAACAAATTTAATTTTTGGGGAAAAAGTTTATTTTTATTTAAAATTGAATTTTTGTTCAAATTCAAGGCAATAATTTTGGGAAAATCTGGAATTAGAAAAATAAAATTTGGCGTTAGAATTTTTCTGCTTTCAAACAAAAGTAGGATTTACAAAATTTTGGGAGAAAAATAGAGTTTAAATTATCCATATTTCAAAAAAAAATTTGAAATATTTATTTATACCTCACCTTTAATAAAAAATCATCCAAAAATAATATATTACTAACTTTATTTTTCTCCCTAAATTTTTTCCTCGATTATTTTTGAACCCAACTTTATTTTTTTTTTCTTCGAATTTTCAATTTATTTGTTCGAAAAAAGACAAACCTAGAATCTTTATTTTTGATTGTTTTTACAATTCCAATAATTTTAGGGCATTCCAGTTTTGGTCCTTGGTAATAAAAATGACCTTCCAAACGCGCTGGATTCTGAGTCTCTCATCGATCGCTTAAATTTGGAAACTATTCAAGACAGAGATCTTTCATGCTATTCAATTTCGTGTAAAAATAAAGTCAACTTAGATGTCGTTCTGCAGGTAAATTTTTAAATAGTTTTTATTAATAGGTGAAAACCAAATATAATAAAAATACGACGGCGGTAACATTTTGGTGATAAACACGTGATAAAAAGATTTTTGAAAGAATTGTTAAAAACAAATTTGAATTTTTTTGGCAATTTAAAAATCACAAAAAAATTATAATTGAAGTTAAATGCCGTCACCAAATAGTATATCTTGAGTAATACCTTTAGGTTTTTTTTTGTCCAAAAATTTCAGTCAATTTCAGGTCCTCAAATTGTTTTGTAAAAAAAAAATCAGACCGTTGCGCACTTTCGGATCAATGCAAACCTAAAGAGCCCATTTATGATGTATTTCGAAGAAATTGCGTTTGTTGGACCAATAAGTCACTATATTAGTGACCCCCTGTATAATTGGCCGAATATTTTGAGTGGTTATCAAAATGGTCCGAAAACAAATAAATTAGAGTCTGAAATGGTCCGACAATTTTGCATGTCGACGGTTCAGTGTACAATATTAGTCATGGGTTCGTCGCTTTGCGTTGGTTAGCCTTAACATGGACTTTATATGATTAATACTTTTAGAAGCTCGAACCTACGCAAGAATATCTGAGCGACGGCTCCAGGATCCGTATCGTAGTAAACTTACGGATTTTTTTCTAGATTTTAAAAACTTTTTATTTTTAGTGGTTAACCGCCAGGGCCAAAAAGAACTAAATTGGTAGATCATTCGAATGTGCAAAATTGTGCAATCTATCGGGATTGTTAATTCTTCAAACGCAGCTCTTTCTGGACCCCCTTTAAAACCACTTCACAATCATTATTATTTTAAACTCCATTTAAAAAGACAGTAGAGTAGGCTTAAAAAGATGGCATTTTATGTTTAGAAAAATACATTTTTAATAATGCTCGACTGTAAACCTGTAAATGAGGGAATATCCCCTTTATAGTACTGCTAGGATCATTATCCAAGCTTATATATCGTTTGAAATGGAAATTCTTCTTTAAAAATGACCTCTTAACTAAACTGTAATATAAACTATTTTTCATTGGTAATATGACACCAGTTAGTCATTTTTTTGGCAAAATTAAATGGAAATTAAACAAATAAAATCATATTTTTATGAGTAAGACTCAACATTTTGAAGAATTTTCTCAATTTTCAAAATACAGATTTCTATTTGAGTGATATTTTTTTTGCATTTTTAGTACAAAATCATGTTTCTCAAAATTTAAGAACGAATATAAAATGTTTGTGTCTAACTTAAAATACCACAGGTTTAATTTGAAAAATTTGTTTCGATTATGAGCATTTATAAAAAATTTGAAAACAAAAAAAAATTATAATTTTTAAATTGGTCTTCGTTTTTTTCAGTTTCGAGATTCAATTTCAAAAACAATGGCAGCTTTTTAGACCTGGAGACCGATCTGTAAGATATATCGAGATAAGTTTCTTTGCTTGCAATAGTCATCAAAATAAATAATACCCATAATGTTTCCCTGAAAAATTAGCTCAATAATTAAAAATTCTGCTTTCCGATATTTCTCATCGTCCGGTCTTCAAGAGGCACATTAACAAGGTTACCTACGGAAATTTAGGACGATAACAAAATTTTCGGAAATGACGATTTCCATATTTTATTAAAAAAACTGTGTTCAATTTATAAAAATTGACTAATTCTAGATTAAAGTGAGAGATTTTTCCATGTTTAAGAAGTTTTTTCATTGTTCCTCCTATCCGCCAATTAGCGGTGCAATTTATTATTGTCCAAGTTCAAAATTTTCTTAAGCTCCGATGAATTATTTTTGCCGTTATTCGCAGTTTGCGCATGTTTAGGAGGTCGGCACTAGGTAGTTCCAGCTGACCTCAAGAAAAAAGAGACAAAATTTCCGAAAATTCATAAATATCAAAAATTCTCATTCTCGGTTTTGTCAGATGTAAATGTTTAATCTGAGATTTATCAACTACATCGCCCAAAATATAACCTACGTAAATTTCAACCGGTTTGCCGGATACCGGTGATCCCATATCGGCGCAATTTACGCGTAGGTGTATTTTTGCTGTTCATTCATAATGTTTTTCGAAAATCAAGACTAAATACAATCCGTCTCAAAAATCATATTTTTAAGTACACCCCTACTGCGTAGGAGTTAAAGGTTTCCAAAATTTATACTGTCGTATTTATCAAACGGATAGAATTTTGTGGCCAACTTTCATCAAAAATCAAACTTTTTACTATAAACCTCCAGCCAGAATTTTTAATCATGTTCAAATTTTAACAGAAAATACGGTTTTTTATGTTGAAAATTTGGCTTATAATTTCAGCTCTCCAGCTCCATTATTCAAATTTTGAGAGCGAAATTTGTCTAAGCAGACGTTTTGAAAGTTGCGACTGCGTTCGGTTAGAAATTTACGACAGTAGATGAAAGAAATTTCATATGAGATTGTTTGACTGAAGTTCATTTTTGTGCAAGAAATAGTCTATCTTTTCCCATTTTTAAACTAATACTTTTCGCATTTATTTAAAATGTGAGAAAATTTCGGACATTTTGCAAAAAGGGAGTTGACACCTCTTTTGAGGTCTGTTTTCTATCAGAAAATTAAGGGAGCTTATTCCTGTAAAAATCTAAAATTTGTTTTTTCTTGCCGAGCCTCAATTGTCTCACATTTTTTTGTCAAAACATGTTGTGCTGTCCCAAATGGTCCTGGGTCTGTCACGCGAATTCATGTCATTTTATTGTTTTTATACAGTAGGTGACCATTTATACAGGATGGCGAATTTTCGCCTTATATAATTACCATTTCTGTGGGTTAGGTTACATTAACCCTAGGTGCTAATTAGCCGAAATTTGAAATACTCTTAAAATCAACATTTTTCACACAAAAATGGTTTAATTTTTTTGCGATTCTAAATATAGCAAAATTAGAAAAAGATCAAAATTTTATTCAATTATTCATTTTTTTATGCATTTTCTAACTTGTTTTAATTATGAATCGCGTATTTTAAGCTTTTTTTCATTGAAAATTTTGTGTAAGTTATCTACTGTATGCGTGTCAGCCAAGCCATTAAAACCCACTTTCACTATTTCTACATGTAATAATTTTTCGTCATATTTTTAATTAACACTTTTCTTAAAAGGCCAGTTATAGTATCTTTCATTCAAAGTTAACTAAACACGTACAGAAGGATTCGATTATTCATTACTTGAAAATAAATGCTAAAAACACTCAACAATCAAAAACGGTTATATTTTATTACAAAAATTGGTGTCTACAAGCTTTTAAAACAGATTTAAAGTGAAGGTATCTATAGCATGGAAACATTTTTTTGAGGTTTTAGATTTTTTCCATGGTAAAGATACCGCCGACGTTTCAGAACGTATAACATTTTTGTCTAGAATTTAAATTGCGTGCCCTTTATATAGAAAAATGCGTAGGCAAATTTAAACGATGTATATTAATACATCAGAAAACATACATAACTCCGTGAATACAATTGTATATGTTTTTTGTTCTAATCGCATAAATTTGCCACGCAATTTTCATAGGAAAAATATTTTCTACGAGAATGGTAAACCTCATCTTTTAAGCTTGTTAGATGTTCCAGTTGTTTAAAGAAATACAGCTTTGTCTCAGTTTATTTATTGCAGGTTATATTTTTTACAGGCATGATTTTATATTATGGACTACAATAATTCTACTTCGAATTAAAGGGACTGATAAACGCTAAGCAGGGATATTCTGGGCCGTATTACGAGAATCAAAATTCAACTTTTCGCTTATTTTATTAGCATCTTTAGGATCGTAACTAAGTCCGATTAGAATTGGTTTGATGTTGGTACGACAGAAGAATAATTTTAGCACCTAGAGCAGAATACAAATTAACAGCGAAAGAACACAATTGTGGCTAATTTATAGGAAAATATCGAGGGCAATGTTTTGTTAACCCTTGGAAGCTCCAAATTGTTTTATTCGGCAAGCTCAGCACCACTAAGTGGCGACTTTTGAGCCTTCATTACGGATTAACATTTTATAAAAAGCCGTGAATGATCTTTTGTAAGGATAGTCCAACTTAGCGAGGTAATCAATAAGATTTAAAATTTTATCTAAATCGCCGAAACTAAGCTGCAAAGATGGACTTTGATCATTTACTCTCATTGAAAACCAGAATAATTTTCAAAAACATTTCTTTCGATATTCTGCACTCATTAAGACCTTGTCTTTCACAATTTTTTTCGATTTTCAATCTATTTCCCCTTCTCATAAATAGACGATTAGCAGCGCGAGTGATCAAATAAAGTTATAAAACAACGTTTGTTATAATTTAACCGCTAAGACTTCGAAATATTATCTCGACCGTAAACCAACTTTGATCAGTGTTGCCGTACTTTCATTGAACCTACTTTCGAAAAAATCGAAGCATATTTTTTTCCGAATTTTTCTCAAAAATGAAAATCACTCACGAAAAAATAAAAAGAGTTCCGATGGTGGAAATTTTTTTTTTGAAGAATACTCAAAAGACTTCCTAAAAACTCAGTTCCTCAGATTTATCTATCGTTTAAACTTTTGATCAGCACGCATTTTAAGAGTTTTTGAAAGAAATCTCTAAAAAAGTAAGATAAAATACTTTTGAACGAGAAGTCCTTAATATTGCCCTCGATTTCATTCGAAAATGTAAACAAAAAACATTGCCCTCGATATTTTCTCATAAATCATTTACAATTGTGTTCTTTCGCTGTTAATCTGCACTAGGTGCTATAATTATTGTTCTGTCGTTTCAACATCTAACAAATTCTAAACAGACTTAATCACAATCCTGAAGATGCTAATAAAATAAGCGAAACGTTGAATTTCAATTCTTTTAATTTTGATTTTTAAGCAGTCATACCAGAGTATTACGAGAATACCAAAATGTTTGGTCGATTCCTTTAAATGGCTATATTTTGCTATGAAAAGCTTAGGTTTAAATTAGCAGCACAAGTGATATACAAATTTAAGAAACTTTTTGTTTTTGCAATTATGTTTTTATTGCGCACCTATTTCAAATTGGTACAGTATGTGATGTTTTAGCTAGTGAGGAAAGTTATAAAATATAACTGATCATACTCATGCTGATTTGCTCGCGTTCGACAATCGTTTATTGATGTAGTTCTCTTCAGAGCCAATCAGCATGCGTATGATCAGTTAAATTCTATAGCATTCCGCGCTCGCAAAAACTTAACATAAGTTTCGCACAGCGCATTTTCACGAAAAAGATGGGAGACAAAAAATCGAACAGAAATTTTGTCGACCGAAAAAAGGGTTTAGAAAGGGGTGACTCGTTCTGGGTCTATTTGGGATTTCCATAATGTGAATAGTTGTAAAAAAAATCATTCGGACATTTACTATTTAAATCACTTTTCATGCAACTTTCATCTTCATAACAAAGCCTGATTTTACATGAAGTTCTATGAATAGAAAAAATGTCCTCAGAATCAAAAGCAAAGGATCTATAGGAAAACCTAGACCTACTGATATTTATATGAGAATTCGAGACTAATCCTGCTTGTAAAGAGTTTGCATAGCAGTTATCTTTAATAAAATAAATATCGATTTCCCCATTTGAGACCTTACAGTCTGTCAGAATAAATTTTACTTGATTATATAAACTCGAAAGTTTGAAAACTACCTGAGAAAAAACTTGGTCCCCGAAATTGTACCCAGAAACCGGCTTGCGAAAAGAATCATTAGTGTAAAATTGAAGGTCGAAATTTGGAGTAAAAGATCCGTAACCGATTGTTTTATCTGTAGGTTTCATTTCTGTAATTTCGGCTGGGAATTCTGCAGTACCGAGAATTGTTGGGTAACGACATTTTAGGTGTAAATCACTTTGCTCTGAATTTGAAAGATTTCCAAAAAAGTTGAGGGAATTTGTCGAGGTTTCACGATCGGTTGAGGTGAGAGTCACCGTGAGACTCATTGAAAATTCGAGATACCTTAATGTTTTGATTTATTGAAGGGGATTGTAGGTGTATAATTGAATCGCATTTAAAGTTATTTTGTGTCAAACGAAACAATTCTTGATTAGATCCAGTCTATTTAATTAAACTAAAAGTTTTTCAACGTTTCGCTATTCTATTTAATTCTGTATAGAGTTTGCAATTTAATTTTCGAAAATAGTTTAGAAAATTTCTATCTCAAATATTTTTCGAAGTTGAAAATAAAATAACTACGGTAGTTTTTTAGTCCTTGCAATGATGATTACGGGTGGATATCGAAAAACGTTTTTGCATTCAACTGCAAACTAACAAATCCGTAATGTAATTTTTGGCGGGTGAAAATCTTGGTAGACCCACAACTCTTTTTTTCTTAAAATCAGGCGAAATAACGATAAAAATTACGAGCTTTATTCATGAAAAAACTTCAAAATCGGATATAACGATAACTGAAAGTTGAAACATTGTTATTTTTTTTAAATTTGTAGCTGATTCTCTTGAAGAACTCAAAATAACCTCAGATAATTTCTGAGAGACATTGTTATTATTCATGTCAAATATTTTATAAACGTTTTATTTAAACTTTATTGCATTATTTCCGAGAGGTTAAAAATTCATAAGAAATATGTTAAAAATCTATGAAAACACATGTAAATTATGCTTTATCAACGTTTTATTTGACCGAACTAAGTCATACCAAATCTTTAAGTCATAACAAATTTATATTTTTCTTTCTTATAATTAAGGTATAACCAAAAAGTCACTAAATGTTTAAGTACTATTTATGACTTTAAACGGACAACCCGGACGGAAATGTTTGCGACTTTAAACAGACATCCTAAACAAAACAATAATCGTCAGATTTGTCCGTCGAGCGATCTTATTACTTCACTTTTGATCTAAAAATGCGTAAATCGTTTAAAAATACTTACTCTTTCTTCAAATGATTGAGTTTTTCAATTTGCATGTCACATTTTCCAAGCTGAACGTTCCAATGCCAAATCCCCTTTATCAGTTTTGGCAAACATTCTGATTCTTTATCCACCTCTGTTAAATCGAATATACCTTCTGGAAACGTAGCTTGTAAATGAGTAGGCGAACATTTTACTTGCAAATTACAGCTTTTTTTATTTTTCAATTTGCATCCTTTTGTTGTCAACTTCCAACATATTTTTGAAGGGCATGTTGTTGTGGGACTTTTTGGTGTACCCATTGTTTGACTGGTAGAACTGGCATTTTCTGTAATTTTATTGGTTGGTTTTTAGGAGTTAATCTGGAGAGTAATCATCTGGGATTTTAACGTTTTCTAAGAGCAGATAAGTTTGGATGGGACTTGTTTATGAATTTTGTGATTTCTTTGTTCAAAATTATAAAGTTAAAATAATCAAATTTAATAATTAGGTAAAATTTTTTATTCAATTATTAAATTTAATAAAAATAATTGAATTTAATAATTGTATTTGATAAATAAATAAATGGTTTTTAAGTCTACTTTTTTTTATCTGTAAAATACTTACTTTTGAAAAATGGTGCAAAACCGAAAAAAGTCAAGTAATAAATATTTTTAAATTAAATACATGTAAATAAATACAATGTAAATAAATTAAAATAA
>SCLH01001262.1:296526-307102 GCA_004367855.1 Oikopleura vanhoeffeni | reverse complement strand
GTTTTGATGATTCCCAAAACCGGGTTACATTTTTTTCAGTAATCAAGCAATATTTATATGGGAAGATACATTAGCGGGTAGTTTTTCAAAAGAAAATTTCTTGGCATTAATTATTTTTGACATGTGACACCTGAAGGGTACGCGTCAAATTTACACATTTTTTGGTTATAAACTGAAACAGAAAATGTTTATGTGAGGACTAATACATTTTCGAGGGTCGTTTTTCAGAGAAATTTTGGCATTATTTATCTTTGATATATGACACCTACAAAAGCTGTCAAATTACACTTTTTAGGTAATCGGCTTGAAAACAGGAAATGTTTTATGTGGATATACATTTTTGGGGTAGTTTTTCAAGAGGGGAAATTTGTTGGCAGTTATTATTATTGACACTGTAACACCTCGGACGGGTTCAATTAAACTCTGTTAGGATCACTGGAATACATAAGATGTTTATGTGATAATAACTTTACGGGGCGTTTTTCAAGAGAAAATTTTTTTTGGAATTAACTTATTTTTGGACATGTGACACCTTAAGGGTGTCAATTACCCTCTTTTTACGGGTAAAGACTGGAAAAACAGAAAATAGTTTATGTGAGTAATAAAAGTGTTAACTTGGACCCCTCTTGAAAACACATGACAAAATGGTTGATGCCAAAACCTTTTCTCTTGAAAAACTACCTCGAAATGTTATTCTCACATCACATTTTATGTTTTTAAGCGATTGTAAAAAAAAGTGTAATTTTGGGACACCCTTTGAGGTGTCACATTGTCAAAATAGATAATGCCAATCTTATCTTGAAACACGACCCCGAAAGTACTTAATCTCACATAAATTTTCTGTTTTTCGTCTATACCTTAAAAGTGTTAATTTGGACCACTCTTTCAGGGTGTCACATGTCAAAATTAATTATGCCAAAATTTTTCTTTTGAAAACTACCCGCTTAATGTATCTTCCCATATAAATATTGCTTGATTACTCGAAAAAAATGTTAACCGGTTTTGAACATTCAATTACCGTGAACCGGTTAACCATAATAAACAAAAATTTTTTAGCGCCACCAAAATTTACTTGGCTACAGCATAACAGAAAACCGTTTTGTATCATATCTGGTATGGTCTTCCGAGAAAAATGACCTGAGTAGAGTAGGGTGGGTTCTATTAAAAAAAAAGCTACCTGAGTAACTTTTTTTGAAAAACATTGAAACCGAATTTTCGATCAGTTTTCACTTCCGGTTTACAAAAATGCGATTTTCTAGAATTGAACACAAAATTTTAAAAATCTAATTCCCCTTAAATGACCGAAACATATTTCTCCTTCCTTTCTCAAATTTATACTGCATTCTGAAATTTAACCTAGGAGGAGTAGGAAATTGAAGGGCGAAAACCTTGAAATTAGGCGGTTTTGGGCAGTTCTAGAAAATACTGGTCCGAAATTAAAAATCTAATTGACCTTAAATACGAGCAATATTGTTCCTTGGTTCGTGCCGAATTTGAGTGAAATTGTATGTGAGCTCTTAGAGGAGTAGGAATTTGAAATTTTGATTGGTTGTTCTAGAACTCGCTGCATGGTGGTCACCAGGGTCGGCCAAAAATTACTCTGATATATTAGTTTTGTAGATCAAGGATAGATCTACCATATGGCTATTCTAAATTGAAGTCCAAAAGTACATTTTTGCGACCGCTACCCCCTTAAGTTGCTCAAAAATGTATATTATGTGGAACTGATTTACCATAGAAGCGTTTTTTACCCCTGGTTATTTCATAGTACAAAAATAACGTTTTTATGAATTTTAAAAATTAAAAATAAATTTCCATGCTAAAGGAACTTTCACCTTCAATTTTAGGTTATGTGACGTTTTTTAAATCTGTGATTTCTTCCTTTCAAATGAGGTGTTAAGGGGGTGGTCGTCGCATTTTAAGGGGTTTTCGATAGCCAATTGTCGCACAAGTACAAATCGTTGGACCAACTTTTACCTTTCTTTGATATATTTAAACAAAAATCTTGCATCCTAAAAAACAATCCAAATTAACGGATGGCTCGTCCAATCAGAAACGTGCTTACAAAAGTGACGGAATTATTTTTTCAAAATGTATCTCCTCCCTGAGTTTTTAAAGTTCAACAATGATTATGATTTGAATTAACCGTACAGAACGTGAGCAGACCCCCAAGTTGAGTTTTTGGAAANATCAGTCGTTACAGAATTACACAGTCTTGTAACAATCCGTACTTCCCGCGAGTAAATCAGTTAAAAACCTTAAAACGCCGAGGGGAACCCCCTTAAGTTGCTCAAAAAATGTATATTATGTGGAACTGATTTACCATAGAAGCGTTTTTACCCTGGTTATTTCATAGTACAAAAATAACGTTTTTTATGAATTTTAAAAATTAAAAATAATTTCCATGCTAAAGAACTTTACCTTCAATTTAGGTTATGTGACGTTTTTTAATCTGTCATTTCTCTTTCAAATGAGGTGTTTAAGGGTGGCGTCGCATTTTAAGGGGTTTTCGATAGCCAATTGTCGCAACAAGTACAAATCGTTGGACCAACTTTTACCTTTCTTTGATAATTTATACAAAAATCTTGCATCCTAAAAAAACAATCCAAATTAACGGATGATCCGTCCAATCAGAACACGTGCTTACAAAAGTGACGGAATTATTTTTCAAAATGTATCTCCTCTCCTGAGTTTTTAGATATCAACAATGATTATGATTGAATTAACCGTACAGAACGTGACAGACCCCCAAGTTGAGTTTTTGGAAATGTTTTTTGATTTGGCTTCAGAATCACCAAAAACAGATTTTGACCCTATTTAACTAGAGCAAAATACAGTTTTTGGTGATTCTGAAGCCCAAATCAAAAGAATTTTTCCAAAAACTCAAACTTGGGGTCTGCTCACTTCTCGTTACGGTTAAATTCAAATCAATAATCATTGTTGAACTTTAAAAACTCAGGGAGGAGATACATTTTTACAAAAAAGAAATTTTCAAAAATGTATTCTCCCTGAAGTTTTTAAAAGTTTCTGAATTTGGACGAGCCATCCGTTAATTTGGAATGTTTTTTTAGGATGCAAGATTTTTGTTTAAATATATCAAAAGAGAGGTACAAAGTTGGTCCAAACGATTTGTACTTGTGCGACAATTGGCTATCGGAAACCCCTTGCGACGACCACCCCCTTAAATTACAAAAATACGAAAGGTGTCAAATTATAAAAATAAAATAATTATGATCACTTACTTTGATCATGAATTTTCCACAGTCAATTGAGGTTAAAACGTCGTGAGCAACTTTAAGACATTCAGCATCTGGAAACATTGGAGCATAATTTGCTCCAGCAATATCAAAATCACATTGATAGAATTCTCGATATCTACCCTTTGACATGTATGGCTGATCTCGACGATAAACCTAAAGTTTGTATTTGAAATTTTAAACTGCCAAAATAATGAGAAAATTTACCTTTGCGACATGATAACGTTTGATATTTTGGACTTTATTTTGTGCACAATATCGAGCGAAAGGAACGGTTAAATCGTATCTGAATATAAACATCTCAGAAAGCTTAAAATTTTCAATAGATATTTTTTGTAGTTCGAAATGATTTCAACTACCAAAAACAAATTTTGGTAAAATTATTTTTTGTTTGTTTTCAAACGAGTTTATTAAAAATGTTGATTTATCAACTTAAGTTACTTATCACAAGATTTTAAATTTTTTGAAAAAAATAGTTGAATCTTGTCGAAGAAAAATGTACTAAAAAGTACTAAAACTTGAGTGGACTTGCATTCATTAAATTTTATACATTCTATAGAAGGATTTGTATATACAAATTTATTTTGGAAAATAAATTTGATTATTTAAGATTCGAAATACTGATTCAATTATAAATAAAAAACCTCAAGGATAATTGTTCGTGTGATTCAGCATGACATTCCAGGTTATAAATAAGTTTTGAATCTTCTCCATATTTGTTACATAAAATTTCTTTCAATTCAAATACAGGAGTGTCTATCGTTTCTGCGCCGTGTGTTTTGAAGACTTTTGTTATTTTAGCAAATAATTCTTCTCGAATGGCCATTTCACGGGGTCCTTGATCAATTGTACCTTTAGGATTTTTCAGCGAGATTTTTGAAGATTTTTTAGGTGCCTTCTTTTCTGGTGCAGGTTCTGTAATAATATTATTTAGTTTTTTAAAAATTGAATTTTAAGCCTTTATCCTCGGCTTATTTTGAGAACATATATTATTCATAAACGTATATTTTTACCTGCAGTTTTTAATGACTGCAATTTTGCCAGTAATTCTGGAAGCTTTTGGTCCAAATCGCCTTTATCCATATTCAGCTCCTCGGCCATCTTTACAATATCGTTTATCTGAGTATCCATTCTGTATTTTCGAAAAGTGCGAAATCTGCACAAAACTCTTAACATGAATCTAATTAAATTATTTTGTAAAAATTATGAATGTTGAACTAAAAACTACAAGAAATAAGCAACAGATTTTTTAATATAGAGCGGGATCTCTCTGACTAAAATTATTTCTGGTCTCTTTTTTTTAAGACTCAGGTTTTTGTTTTGAAAGTTTTTCCAAAAAAACTTTCAAGGTCGAATTTTTATGATTTGTGAGTTGTTATCTTTGCTCTTTAGCGACCCTTCAATACAAAATTGGCCAAAGTTTTATTATTCATTCATTATGGCGGGAATTTTTTTTAGATCAATAGCTACTGTACCTTTTTCTCAGTGATGGCTTGAGGGATTCTCAAAATTTCAGAGTATAGTCAGATGAATATTGATAGTTTCAACCTAAAGGGATTCACCCGAAAAATATTTTTGTCGTCCACCCGATATCCGGTATACCGGTCAAATCTCAAATTGCCGTTTTTTTGGTCACTGTATATGATACGAGTATGTTTGTTTACCATTCGGCTTAAAATTTTAAAAGTCGACTTTGATGAAATTTTAAAATGAATTTGATGGCCTTGAAATTTCACCAGCATTTTGTGTTTGACCAAAATTTCTCAAATCATGACAATATGACTTCAAAATAATTATATTCCAATAAAATCAATACCCATTTTTGAGCTTTTAAATTACGATAAATACGCCCAACTAGTAAAAATGACCTATCGGCATATTTTTCGATATCCCCTATTCACACTTTTGTAAATATCCCAGCCCTACTACTTAAAAACACACTACGTTTCCTAATCAGGGCCGGGATATTTACAAAAGTGTGAATAAGGGATATAGGATAGTCGTGTCACTTCAATCTGAGATATATTTTTTTGAATAACAATTTATTTTTCACGCAAACATCAAATATTTGAAACGCTCTCTCGGATATTTTATTTAATAAAAAGTTAACTTGTTTCGGTGTTCTCATTTCCAATAAATTCATTTAAAGTTTTTCGATTAGTAATTTGATGACTAAGGCGGTTTTTTTAGGAACTACGTACAGATTACGGTTTTCCCGTATTTGGAAACTTCATGAGATTATATATTGGCAGATAAAGAATTTAATTCCGCATCTTTCGGTGGATTTTTTTGTTTGAATTTGAGACCGTTGACCGTAATTGGCAGATTTCCCGGCCGGTCCAATTTCAAAGTTGTTTTCATCAGGCCCAAAATTCGGTCTGTAGACTAATACGGACACGGAAGTTTTCGGAATCTGATATCAGATTATAATCGATGAGTCATTATAAATCATTTTGGGGTTACTTAGATGACGTCATAAGAAACTCTTTACAACTTGTACAATACAGAACTTAGGTGGTTTTTTTTAAGGAGCTACGCCCAAATGACGGCTTTCTGGGTATTTTGAAACGCCCATAAGAGACTATATATGGCAGATCGAGAATTAAATTCGCGTCTCGCGTGGATTTTGTTTTTTGAGTTTCTGAACCGGTTGACCGGTTAATGGCGGATTCCGGTCGTCCAATTTTCAAAGTTGTTTCAAATCAAGTCCAAAATTGCGGTCTGTAGACTAATACTGGGCACAAGGAGTTCGATGCTGATATCAGATTTTATCGAATGACGTCATTATGAGTCCAATTTTGGGGTCACTTTAGGATGAACGTCATAGAAAAAATCTTTACAACTTGTAGCAAACATGGTAACTTAATAAAAACGCGAAATAAGGGTTAATTTGACACGGGGAGTTCGAATCTGATACCATATTCACTAATAACAACATCTATACGTCAATTTGGGTCAAATAGGAGATTCCATATAAAAGAAAAGTTAGAGAAAAACCGTGAAAGAATAAATTGGCCAGGAGTCGTGATTATGACTCATAAGACGTTCATCGATGTAATCTGATATCAGATGACTCACTTGTAACCGTATTAGTCTAGAGACCGAATTTTGGACTGATTGAAACATACTTTGAATTGGAACCGACCGGAATCCGCCATTACCGGTCAACCGGTCAGAAATTCAAAAAACAAAATCCACCGCGAGACGCTGAATTAAAATTCCGATCTGCCAAAATAATATAGTCTTATGGGGTTTTTCAAAATACCAGAAAGCCGTCATTTGGGCGTAGCTCCATAAAAAAAAACCACCTTTAATAGAAACATGAAATAAGGGTTAAGTTCCGAACCGGGGAGTTCAAATCTGACCAATAAAAATTGCATCAATTAACAATTAGCGGGTCAATTTTGGGGTCAATAGGAGAATCCGTATAAAGAAGATAGAGAAAACCGGACAAGAAAATAAATGGGTCTTTTGTGGCTGGGGTAGTGATTAATGACGTCATCCGATGTAATCTGATATCAGATTCGAACTCCTGGTGTCCGAATTAGTCTACAGACCGGGTTGAGCCTGATTGGAACAACTTTGAAAAAACGAACCCACCGGAACTCCGCCATTACAGGTCAACCGGTCTGAACTTCAAAAAACAAATTCCACCGAAAGATGCGGAATTAAATTCTCTATCTGCGTTATATAGTCTCATAGGGTTTCCAAATATGAGAAAGCCGTAATTTGCACGTAGTTCCTAAAAAAAACCACCTAAGCAGTAATATTTCGTCATATGAACTTGAAAGAAAAATAAACTTTTTATAAATATTTTTATACTCTAAATTGGTATTTGGTGAGGCTATTTGATGCATTTATTATTTCCCTTAGGTTAACCTGAATTAAAAAACCGTTGAGTACCCCCTTAAGGGGATACCCCACGCGAGTTGTATTTCGGCTCTCAGACATGGTAGAAAGCTAATTTTTATCTCATTCTCATTTTTGTTATCGGTTTCAATCCAAAAAAATTTAATAAAAAAATTTTCGATGTAAAAAATTCCCAAATTTCCTATTTTTTTAAAGTATAAATTTCCTTCGATTGTCTGTAACTTTCAAAGTTGAAATCCGATGACGCTGATTTTTGTTGCATGAGTTCACTTTAAATTCAATTTAAAAAAAAAATTCTGAAATTTTCTTAGATTGATAAAATCGACGTATTTTTCAGGAAGCAAAACTTTGACTGCGCATAAAACCATAACTTTAAAAGATAGCGAAATTTGGAGCGCATAAAAATCATGAGCTCGCAATTTTAAGAAAGTGCTTTTTTCCGCAAAAAAATTAGCTTACTGTGCTCCAAATGGAATTGAACTAGCGCTCAGGGTNCAAATTTAGGTATGCTCACAAAAAATCAGAAAATTATGTTAATACATCGCTAAATGAAATTGAACAGATAAAAGTCGAAAAATGACTTTTTGGACCGGTAAAAATACCGGTACGATCATACAAAAACTTTTTTCGAAAAATTCAGACAAATATCTCCTGGGTCTCAGAAAATGAAACTCAAGCAAGTTTTATTCAGCTCAGAACAAACGTTTGAAAATCACTAAATGGCGTGGGGTACTCCCTTAACGACAGTTTTTGTACGGTATGTTAGACAATAGATTTAAATTAAAATTGAGGCCCCTTAATTATAAAAATAATATTTTCTCACTATGAAATCATATTACACCTGTAAGGCAACCCTATTCTTGAAACATAAACTCTGCTATGGAAACAATTTTTTAGAAACAAAATATTTTATAAAATTAAAGGCGCGTGCTTTTGGTGTAACCTAAAAAATAAATCAAACTGACTGTTCCCTTATCCGAACGATTTTTGGCTGAGCTAAGGCGTTCGGATAAGGGTACAGTCAGTGTGCAGGAACACTTTCATCGCTTAATTTCAGATTATAGTTTACAAAAATACACTCAAATCATACTATACACGAGCGAAAACGTTTTCTACCACAACTATAACGAAACGTATAAAACAACCTTTTTAGTAACTGAATTTACAATCATAAAACCAAAATTGTAAATGTTCCGTTTATTTGAAATATATCATGAAACAGAGAAAGAAAATAAATAAAGATGCATCACACAAAATAGCCAACTATTTCCACAAAATTTGGCCACGATTTAATTCGGGTAATGTTGGCAATTATGTGTGAAAAAATAAAGTTTTTGCTGTGAAACACAGATTTTTTGTGAAAAAATTAGATATAAAAATCTGCGTAAAACATTTCATTTTAATTATCTTCGCTGTAAACAATACTTGATTGATAACGGTAATAGTGTTGTTGATACGTCTGCTGATAAGTATCGTAGTCTGGAATCTGCTCAATTTTCACGTCGTACATCGCCCGCTGAGATGCCGGTGCAAAATCTTGAGGGTGTTCTAGATCTCTCGGAGTGCTCGAGAGTAAGTTATCATTCATCAAATTGACCTTGGGCGAGTGATTTCGTATCGGCTCGCCCACCGAGATCGAATCGGTTGAGGAGAATCCTGACTCGGGCGAGTGAATCGGCTGTGATTGGCGAAATTCCGCGTTTTGGGGAGAGTGAATCTCGGGGAGAAATCCACCCAGGGAATTTCCAGAGATTTTAAGGGTGTCGTGCAGCCGCGTGATATATTCGATCGCCGTTTGAAGCGTCTCGAACTTTGACGGTTTCTTACTCAAATTCCGCATTGGCAAACGGTCTCGTAAAAGTTCGAAGGCGTCATTTATAGATTTAACTCGGTCACGCTCTCGCGCATTTCGACGCAAGGTTACTTCTTTTGCCATCTCTTTTCTAGCCATTTTTCTCGAAATTTTACCGCCACCTGGTGAGTGCGCCTGGTGCAAAGATGACTCGTCTCTCTCGGAAATCTCGGCTGGAATATGCAACTCGGTTTTATACTGTCCATCGTTCCAAGGAGTGTACATATTTAAAAATTATTTTTTTATGTTAAAATTGGATTTTTTTACTTCTAAATTTCTGGCGTAATTTGAAATGCGAAACGGTGAAATTGGTTTCAAAAAATTTGGGTCACGAAAACAACCCACAAAATGAAATTGCACTACCCACGCTTTAATTTAGAGAAATATTTTCGAATTCATCTCAAATTGAGATTCTCAATCTCATTTTTAGTTCCAAAAATCTGGTATCAGAAAAGGATGACTCGAAAAAGGGTTACTTTTGCTTTCCGTATCAAAATGATGTCATATTTCTATCAGTTTTATTTAATTTGGTGAGTTCATAAATTATGAATCATAATATATGAACTTTATATTGAATGTACAGCATGTAACGTTTTTGCTTTCTTTTTTCCAATTTGCATAAATCTGATTTCCACCGTTTTGATTGGTTTAACGACCAAAATTGATCGTTCTCATCGGCGGATAGCACATTATGCAAATTGGAAAAAAGAAAGCAAAAACGTTACATGCTGTAGGTGCCATCAAAATGTTTAGAATTAAGGTAATTTTTCTTAGATGCGACAGAGGAACCGTATGAGATATCACAAAACAGTTTTTTGCATTCAACTGAAAACTAAAAAAGGTCAGGTCAAAAAATTTTTTGAAAATCTTTTGAGATTTTTTTCAAAAATTCGTGATTTCCAAATGACCCAAAATGGGTATGAAATGAATGATGAATTTTCTACCAGAAAATTTATTTCTTACAAAAATTAGTTAAGGGTATCCCGGTCCCTAATTTGACATATTCTCGATAAAATATAAGCCAAACACGGCCCACCGATCATTAATTCAGATTAGCGCAGTTTTGTAGAACTGCCCTTCATCTTGCGTCAAACATGGTGTCAAAAACTTTTTTTGGCATGCCCATACAACTCCCAACACATCAAGCGAGACTTTAACCAAAACGGAAATTCTATCTCCTCTGAGGTTTTATTTTTAAATGAAACCTAAATTTTAAACAAGAAACTGTTAATTAGTATTTAAAACTTCTAGCAGCGCTTTTTGTCGATAAGTGCTATATTTTTCTAGAATATACGATAAACCAATCCGTTTTTTGGACTTTGTTCATGCGGAAAATCTATCTCCTCGCAGGTTTAAATTATCAAAATTCCACGTCCAAATTTATGCAAACGGTAAGCTCGAAACAAATAGAAACTTTGATGAGCCATTTTTTTCAATTTTACCCTAAACTAAATATGAATTTTTCAAGGTCACGTTTTGGAAAAATTTCCTAAAAAAAATGTGCTTCGAGTTTTTCGAAAGTAAGGCTCAAAAGAAAGCTGGGGAAACACTAAAGGAAAGTTGGCTTACGTCGAACTCCGATATTTTGAAGTTTTAG
>SCLH01001262.1:268255-278590 GCA_004367855.1 Oikopleura vanhoeffeni | reverse complement strand
ACAACGGGTTGAAAATTAAAATGACAAAAGTTGAAATTTTTCAACTGAAAAATTTAAACTTTGAGACGGCGGCGGTATCTTTAGCATGAATTTTTATTTCCAAATTTCTTTCCACCAAAAACATTGAAAAAAAAATAATCGAAAAAATTTTTGAAAATTTTATGCCATTTTTAAAAATTCTATGCTAAAGATACCTTCACCCTTTTATTGACATTAAAATCTACAGACTTGGGTTTTTCCCGGGCGGCAATAATAGTCCTAATTTACAAATCCCTTATTTTCAAATTGGTGGAAAATTTTGAAAAATGAAATTTGGGCAGGATAATATTTTCCGTAAAAGGTATGTGACACACTCTATATCCTTGATTTTATTGTCGAAATTATTGACCATTCTAACCTGTTGCGTTTTCCATTCTAAAAAAAAAGAAAATAAGCAGTGAAATGAAAGTTCAATGAAAAATTCAGACTGGGAACTATCTGATAGGTATACGAGCTATCAGCTGGTTATAAATAAAAATCACTCTTCTCTACATTCTATACATTGGCTGATATCCATCCATATCTTTAGACTTTAAAAATAGGCGATGATGTTCTGAAAATTCAAAAATCTTCAAGCACTTTTTAAGGGTATCCCGGGTTTTTCGAGGGTCAATGGTCCCGTCATCCCACATATTTGCAGAGGAGTTAATGGCGCTATCTTCTTTCTCATCTCCGGTTCGAAGGGCTCTTGACGCTGGCCATCGAAAGATAAAATTGGGGTTATACGCAGCGGGACATAAATCGGAACGCCGCGAAGGGCCAGCACAGCAAATAGTGACTTTGGCCGTCTGAAAAATAAAGTTGGAAATTTTAACTTTTGGTCAAACAAAGGGATTTTTTGCTTTCTCTCGGTAGATCAGGGTTGTAAAAGGGATGGCTTTTGCGTGGGTTTTCCATCCCTTTTTTGCGTAGGTTTAAGGGGGTTGTCCATGCTGGAAAGGCTTTTTCGATGGCTCATAACTTTTTATTCCTTCATAACAATCTTATAAAAATCTCAGGAATAGTAGTTCGTAATCTCTGAAACACATTTTACTTCTGACTTCTTTCATAGCATGTTCGACCGACCGGTAAATTGAGTTAACCGCGAGCAAATTTTTTCGAAAGTCCTATTTCTTTTACGCCTTATTTCAAAACAACGTCATTTTCGGAATGTAACAAGCCCAAAGGGTGGTGAGCAAGATGTTGCAAGGATTTTTCGAATTTGGCTGTAAATCGACAAACAAGTGCGCGAAATCGAAAATTTTTAATTTGAAAGTGAGAATTAGACAATTTAAATGCTACCAAGACATTCCTTGGGTACGGTTTGCTGGAAACAATATTAGCAACTATGATCTGATTTTGAACATAGCGGATTATAGAAAAAAATTTAACTTTTTCATCAAAATTATTTTTTGATCTCTAGCACCGTTTCTGTTCAAAATCAGACCATAGTTGCTAATATCGTTTCCAGCAAACCGTACCCTAGGAATCTTTTGGTGGCATTTAAATTGTCTAATTCTCACTTTCATATTCAAAATTTTCGATTTCGCGCACTTTTTTGTCGATTTACAGCCAAATTCGAAAAATCCTTGCAACATCTTGCTCACCACCCTTTGGGCTTGTTACATTCCGAAAATGACGTTGTTTTGGAATAAGGCGAAAAAGAAATAGGACTTTCACAAAAACAATTTTGCTCGCGGTTTACTTAATTTACCGGTTGGTCGAACATGCTATGAAAAAAGTCAGAAGTAAAATGTGTTCCAGAGATTACGAACTACTATTCCTGAGATTTTTATAAGATTGTTATGAAGGAATAAAAAGTTATAAGCCTTCGAAAAAGCCTTTCCAGCATGGACAACCCCCTTAAGCAAAAGATAGCCAAAAAATGGGGATGGGGATAGAAAATCCGGTCGGGGATGATTTCTTTTACAACCCTGCGGTAGATTATCTTCGTTAATAATTTAGGTCGTGAGATTTTAAATGTGATTTTTCGGCAAAAAAAATTATAAAGACCCAATTTTTGTATTTGGATCTGACAACGCTTGCAAATTCGGTAACATTCGCTGATTTTTTAATTTCAAATTATTTAGCGGATTTTGTAAAGGGTTTTCGAAAAAAATCTGTTGAATTCCAACTTTTGTATTTTTTTTAACTCAATTTTCGTCACCTAGTGGTGGTCTTAGAAATTTTTAATGGCCATTTTCTTCTAAGTCAGGGTCGATGCCCAAATTGAAAATCGAGAAATCCCTACCTGACGCAGTATCTTTATCATGGATATTTTTCTTATTGCATAAAAATTGCAAAAAAAAGTCTATCAAATATTCTTCATCAAATTTTAAAATTAAACATTTTTTCCATGCAAAAAATACCTTCACGGAAATTTGTCAGCTAAAATTGTGAGCGATGAAATATCTACATGTACTGTATGAACCACAAAAAACAGCGTTTTAAAACTTTTAGATGACTTTTTTACAAGTCTAATATAATGTGGTTTGATTTTACTGCGAATAAAACTTTGAAAGCTTTTGAAAAATATTTTTGTTTTTTTATAAACTTATTTTATCTCACCAAACATTTTTTAAAGTTATAAAGCATTTTCATAAGAACCAACCTTACTGACTGCAACGGCGGCTATAAATGACGCTCTCGCTCTTGTTGTTTCCGAGCTTGATAAAATAGACTTTTCATAAGATTCAGGCGTTTCGAAATCTTCATGAAACAGGGAATTTTGAAGAAAAACGATAGGGATTCGTCGATCGGTTGTCATATGAACAAAATGGGCACCTTTTTTGGCGGCATCAGCGTCAAAATTGCCATTGTTAGCTACAATTCCGACCAAATGACCATCCATTCTACCGTAACCACAAACAAGACCTTCTCCATACATCTTTTTGAACTCGTGAAATTTTGATCCATCTAAAATACTGGAAAGAATAAGACGAGGGTCAATTTTCATGCCGGCGATTTCCAAAATGTCAAATTCAGCGATGGGTTCGACACTTTCTTTCCGGCTGCTTAATTGCTCTGAAAATAACGGTGAATTTTTAAATACATGTATCTTATTTTATATACTATCCCCGATATGTAAATTCCGAATCCTCATCGTGAGGTGCGAGTTTTAACGTAGGCGATATGGGTATCAAAACATTTTCCCTTTTTTCGAATGTACAATTGTAAAAAACGGAGATAATAATCATTGTAAAAATATAGCAAGCATTTTATAAGACACGATATCATTAAAATTTTTAAATATGAAACTTTTTTAATAATGAAACTTTTCTTTATCAATTAAAAAGGAACATTATTATTGTCAAAAAAAATCAAAATTTCAAAATACGCTACATTATTATGTTTTTAGGAAATATAAGTGTTATTTGGGTCGTTTTGTCCATATAGGCACCTACTTCTCGAAAATGGCCAAAACTCTCCGAATTTCTGTCGTTTTGTCCATATATACGCAGTCCTTATAGACACATTTGACAGTATTCAAAAACACTGAACTTCGATAATATGTGGCTGAAAGAATCTCATTTCTTACGTGGGATATTAAGAGTCTCGAAAATCACTCTTACAAATTCACTTGATTCTTCTTCATCATTAGCAAAATAATCGGCACAACCTGAGATTGAACAGTGCATTGTTGCACCACCTGTAAAAGGATACGATTTTCATTATTCTGCAACAAAAAATGGTAGATAATTTCTTTTTCAGATTTCAAATCGAGGGCCAAATAGTGATTTTACCAGTTATTATATCCATTATTATCCCCGGGTAACACTAAAAACTTATTTGCATGTTAAAAGAATAGGGAATAAGTTTTTAGTGTTATCCGGGGATAATAATGGATATACTTTTTTTTAAAAACATACCAAAATTACGTTATTAATAAATAAATATGTTGTTATGTGAAGCCTAACATAACAATAAATATATCATATTACAATTAATTTCATTCCAGAATCTGAGGGTGTCACTGGTCAGGTCTAAAACGAACATAAAGATGTATAAAAAAGTCGAGATATCCAATCGAAACATTTCTTTAGGTTTCATAATCTTAAGAAAAATTTGAAGTTTGTTTTTTTAATTTTCCAAAATTTTATCTGAAATTCAGAAAACAAATTCTAAAGTGTAATATAAGTTATATTATATAAGTTATATATAATATAACCCAATTGGATTTATTTTTATAATTTGACGCTATTCGTTATTTTTCGCGGAAATATTCGATCAGAATTGTTCATGATCGTGGCGGTTTTCACGAAAAATTGCTCAATTTCAGAACAAACCGGTAATCCAAAGTTATAACCAATATTTTCACCGGTATAAATTCAGAAAAATACGTCAGCTCATATTTATACCACTGACTTCGTTTTTAGTGGCGTCAAATTTGTAGATTGATTTATGCATCCAATTTTTATGGAAAGCAGTTTCGATGCAATTACGATGCTGTTAAAATTAATTAGCTTATTCTCTTTAAGACCCAAAAATATCAAAATGGTCGGAGCTTTATTTCGAGACACTATTTTCACAAAATAAGAGAAATTATGACGTCAAAGCTCTAACTAACGCCTAAGGTAGTTTTTTAGGTGCGACAGATTTGACTGAGCCACCACAGACGAACCGTATGAGATATCACAAACCGTTTTTTTGCATTAAACTGGAAACTAATAATTTTTGATATAGCGATTTTTCAGTACAGTAGAGTGTACTTAAACGGACAACTTGAAACTCACAACCCGTCCGTTTAAGCAAATTGGCGAGAATTTACCTGCGGGGCCGTCCGTTTAAGTACACATTGGCAGGAATTCCCACACCGAAGGCTGGGAATTCCCACACCGGGGCTGTCGCTTTAAACACCTTTGGCAGGAATTTTCACGCCGTACCCGTCGTAACGACATGTCCCTTTAAGTACACTCTACTGTATTTAATTATTTTAAAACAAATGTAGAATCGGTAGTTTTAGGTTCAACGCTACTGACTGGTAAAAGTTTCAAATTCATAATTTTTTTGGCTCAAAACATAAAAGGGGACGCCAGTTTGGTACGAAATTGTTTTTTTATTATCAAATAACCGCCTTGTTCAATGCGATTTTTCGATATAAATAAACAGTTTTGTGAAAAAAATATTCATACCAAAATACGCGTCATAAAATTTCACACGAAAAAGTATTTATATGTAAAAAATCAACCCTTAGTGGTCGATTATGGCCAAAGATCAATTGATGGACACGCTATCTGTTGTTCAGGTAGCCGTTTGTCGATATCTAGTATGGCCTCCGATTAATTATGCTGACAAGGGTGGGTTCCTTTAAAAAAACTACCTTGAGGAACTGAAGTAAAATTTTTCCACAACAAATAGGTAGATTTTCATTTAATTGTAACCTTTCCTAATTCCTCCGCCGAAACTATTTCTCCTGTCGCAGCCTGCACTAATGGTGGTCCACCTAAAAACATGGTGCCCATTTTGTCGACAAAAACCATTTCATCACACATAGACGGCTGATAAGCACCACCTGCTGTGCAACTTCCAGCAACAATCGCAACTTGCGGGAGACCATGTTGTGAATGATCAGCAATATTGTAAAAAAGTCGCCCGCCATGCCTTTTATCAGGAAAAATATCATGTTGGAGCGGTAAAAAAGCACCACCAGAATCAACCACGTGAACTGATGGCAAATTATTTTGTAAAGCAATCATAGAAGCCCTGTAAAGTGGTCAACCCTAATAAAACCTGATTTCTGACAATTTGCAATGTATCTTATGAACAGAAAAATGTCGAACTTGAATACAGACGAGCTTTATTGTTACCTCTAGCTTTTAGGGTCTCTTGTAATAAAATTTCAAGTTCCTATATGATATAGGCTATATCTCAACCTAAGCATATTATGACTGTTTTAAAAAGGGTTCCAAAAATCACTAAAAATAGATCTACTGGTTCAATATATACAATACACATGAGAGGTATACGTTTGTGTGCGGGTTACCCACGCGTCACTCATCGGCTCTCTAACACAACGCGCTAATACGATGAAATACAAGAGCTGACCCAGAAAACAAAAACCCCGCATGTTTATAGTATGCGATTTGCATGATTCCTATCTAGTTCTCCGTCACCAGGAAAGGTAGTCAAACTCTCGGGCTATGTTTTAGAAATTTTGCTTCACATGCAAAACAATTGCATGAAAATGACAAACAACTTGATTGAGTTTATAAAATTAGAATAAAACATATATTTTATTAGAGCCAAAGACTGGGGAACTCTTCTCGGGCTGCTTTTTTGCAATTTTTACCTCAATTTTATATCAGAGCTGCAAACATTTTCGAAAATTTCACAATTGTCCGAGTTAAAATTTTCGAGGAAAATATATAATAAGTGTCTGAATTTCCATAAAAATAATTTTGATATTTGTAGCTCGAATAGAGTTGACCATCCCCTTAAGTTTTTTTGTAGTGTAATTGGATAAATAGTACCTCCTTTAAAAGTACCATCAGAGGCGATAAACATTGATGGGATTCCGTGAACAAATGCTATCGCACAATAGGTAGCGGCTGAGGGAACAGTTCCTGTTATTGGCATTTCATAACCGGCTAGTAGACCGATTTCGAGAACTTCGCTATCTTCGTCTTTAATCGCATTTACTCGTTCTCGGACTAAAAATTTATTTTGTCAATATTTGAGAAACCGGTTAAAATTTCCTCCATAATTTGTTTGTGAAATAGGGCTATGTTTTCTGTTACATCGGCCAGTTTCAAAGTTTAAGATGAGTATCGGAATAATTTATACTTTTTAAACTAGCCAATTTAACGAAAAATATGGAACAGAATTTCACAAAAAAATGGAGGATTAATGAATTAGCGACTTTAGCCCCAAAATTATAGTTTTCAGTGTTCATTGATAAATTGTCTCGAAACATTGACCAAAAATAATTATTGGTGTCAAATTTAATAAAAGAAATTTATGGCAGTACTTCAAATTAATCAAGCTTAAAAAACGGCCTTTGGCCTCAAATTGAAAGAACATTCAAATTTGACAGTGATTTTTTGTTGATATTTGACAAGAATAAATTATGGTCCGTGATCTTTATCTAAACAATTTGAAATTAAAATTTCAGATGTCAAAAATTGGATACCCTTTTTATTAGTCTATTTTGTTGGGAATTTCTCACAAAATTTTTTGACTTTAAGGATTTTTTCTGATTTTGCGATGAAGTGAACCATTTCTGTCCTATGAAATTTTCTTTTTAAAATCGACCTTCATAATTTTCTAAACATAAAATTCTAACGCTTAACCGAAAACTTTATTTCTAGATGCATGGAGCTCGTGAGATTTTTTCGAGCCACCGGCTGAAGAAATTCTTTCCGCCTCATGTAATTTTTTTATAAATTCGAGTTGATTTTGGTAATTTTCTTGAAGTCCAGTAACCGAAAAAGGCACCGTCGCCGCCAATGTTCGAAATCGACGTAAGCTGCGTAACATTTTACTAAAATAAACCGAAAACTTTAGGAAAGAAATCAATAAATTTCAAGTACATAAAATAAAAATATAGTTTGATTGGACAAATTCAAATTTCTCGATTTTTTTAATAAAATTTTATTAAGATAACTCATGCAAAAAGTTAATTACCTAACTGAGAGAATCAACACCTGAAGTTATGCGCGGATAACACTTTGACCCCCAAGAAATGATAGTCTTCAATTTGTTATAACTTTTCGCTCCCTAAGCATCCAAAGCGGAGTTTTTAATTCTTTCTTTCTGGGCAAATCAAATGTTTTTGAAGGTAAGGGTACTTGGTATTATTTCCAGTTGATTTTCTGCAACAAAAATAACACTGAGTACCCTAATTTGAAAAATCAATTAGCTTTCGATTTAATATTATAATTTTCAAATCACAATTTTGTCAGTGAAATTTTTTTTCGCAGACATACCGTAGAGTAATTTGACAGTAAGGTATTAAGAATAAATCAAGTGTATAATTTCTCGGATGTGAAAAATCGTTGCAAACATTTTATGCCTCTGGTTTTAAGGACAATGTGGGTGCTGTAATTGTTTTCAACAACGCTCTAAAATTCAGAAATTTTTTGACCGTTTCACAAAATAACAAGATTAGAATAGTCGATTTATTCTAGAATTGATAAGTCTAAAATTATTTTTCTGAAAACCTTTGATTTTGGCAATATGTTCGGAGTTGGTCCCAGAAATTAATAGGGACTCTCCCTGGGAAAAGGCCAAAAGTGAAGTCCAGTCCCTAACCCCTTAATGTGCACAGACGAAATGAAATAAGAAATTTCAAAAATAGGTTTTTTTTTAAGCTACCTTGTAGAGAATTTTTTCTGGTCATTTTAAGACCTAGATTTTTTTTGTTCTTTAAAAATTGATTTTTCGGTCAATTTTCCGAGATTTTACAGGTAGTCCCCAACCCGGCTCTGAAGAAGCCGTATGCAAAGCTAGAAGGCTGATTTTTTGACCAGTGAAAATTAAGCGTTTTTCGGTTACCCGTTTTTTTGCTTTAGGGTCGGCGACTAATATTTGACCTGAAATAACCCGTCAAAGTTCAAGGTCAATTTCAGTTCATCGGATAGACTTGCAAGTACCCTTAAAAGAACCGGAAGGGTCAACTTTCTGATGAGCGTATTAGGAACTATGGGTAAATTATATACCGTTAGGTTGCTAGAGAGCCAAAACTTGACTTAAGATTGACCTTGACTGTTGACCAGTTTTTGCACTCTAGCGACCTTACGGTATATAATTTACTCATAGTTTATAATACGCTCATCAGAAAGTCGATCCTTCCGGTTCTTTTGGAGGGTACTTGCAAGTTTATCCGATGAACTTGAAATTGACCTTGAACTTTGACGGGTTATTTGAGGTCAAATATTAGTCGCCGACCCTAAAGCAAAAAAAGGGTAACCGAAAAACGCTTAATTTTCACTGGCCGAAAAATCAGCCTTCTAGCTTTGCATACGGCTTCTCCAGACCTGGGTTGGGGTCTACCTGTAAAAACTCGAAAAAATTTTGAGTTTTGAAATTCCTTATTTCAAATCGTCACATAATCCCCTTTGACCCCTTAAATTCCAAAAACTTTTTTANCAAATTCTAAAATATCATGAAATTACAGTTTTTCATTATTCTAGAACAAGTCCAATCGAAATTTTCGCAAAATATTTCCGATAACTGTCAACCTCGTAGTAATTGTTATTCTTACAAAGTGTAATCAATTTCCATTAAGCCGTTTCCGAGATAAAAGACATTGAAGTCAAAATCAGTGTTCTAGAACTCTACTCCCACTTGGTGCTGTGGTGCTCAAAAAACTCTGTTTTTACTTTTGGTCGGAAGCAAAAAGATAGATCTTCCTTTTAGGGTTTTCAGAATTGCTATAACTTGTTCCGTTTTGTTCTGAGCCCCGATCTAAAATGTCAAAAACCGTTGAGTACCCCCTTAATAACATAATTATCTATTCTGAACACTAAATATAGCTGTTTCTTCATTACAAATAGACTAGGACATTTTGCGAAATTCGAAAATAGCCAATTGATAAATTTGGGGACGTAGATTTCAAAAAAATTTCCTAAATTTTTTGTAAATGCCTCTTTCTAATTGGTCAAAAATGAACCAATCAGAAACAGAGATTTGAAGCCGTAATTTACTGATTACAGCCATATATTTTCTTTTTAGGGTTTTCATTATATTCATTGCCTAAAATCCTCAATCGAAATTACTTGATTTCGACCAAAACTCACATTTTTAGCAGTTTTTCATCTCTAGAGTTCACAAATGTGAATGCCCAAGAAAAATTTTTCGTCAGAAATATAGAACTGATAATTCTACAACTTATAAGATAAAATTGTAAACCCTAACTGACTGCAATCGGGTTTTTTGCCGATTTCTGATTGGTCGAAAAATAAAGTTGCTCAAAAGTCACTTTTGACCCCGAAAATGATACCACAGCTTCAAATAACACTGAAAAACATAGTTTCGTAATAAATGGAGGTCAAAAGTAATTTTTGAGCAACTTTATTTTTCGTCCAATCAGCAAAATTTTCGTTATTTTTTTAGGCCAAAATTATAAGTGGCAAAAACTATATTGAGTCATAAATTTTCAGATTCATATGATCTTTTTAACAAGTATTTATTTTTCGCGTTAGCCCTATTGCAAAACTTGGTCCAAAATAGGGTATTTTCTGTCTTTGAAACTCAGTTTTGACCACCATTGCAGTGGTCTAGAGTCACAAATAATAGATTAAATTAACTGCTAGATTCTGTTCTCAATACCAGATATATTATTTCTTTTGGGCATGCAACTTTAGTTAACTCGAACGC
>SCLH01001262.1:244314-258750 GCA_004367855.1 Oikopleura vanhoeffeni | reverse complement strand
GGAATTTCGAATTATGTTCGCTTGGAGAAACTTCAGAGTAGTAAAATATGTACTGTCGTATTTGTCTAAGCGGGACTTTTAGTGTCTTTTTGCGTTTTTTTGGCGAAAACCTACGCATTTTTCAAATTTCACAATTTTCGTACGTCTAAGCGGACGTTTTTTTACATAGTCTTTTACACGATTTCATTTAGAAATTCATATCTAAATCCATAATAATATAGAGATAATTCTCAAATGTGGCTTATGATTACAGTCTCTCTAGCTCCATTATCGATTTTTTAGAAGCAAAATTTGTCTCTTTACGTCTAAGCGAGGTTTTGATTTTCAAAAACTTCCGCTTAGGTCGCTTTTTTTTCGGTTGCTCCACCTAAGGGGTATCTAAAGACAAATACGACAGTATAAATTTTGAACTCGAATGAGATAAAAACAGATCATATACATATATATCTAGTATATACAGGGTGTAAGTGGTTTACTCTTTTTCCAAACTGGTAGATTCCGTTTTTGCCGCTTATACAAACTTCAAAGATAGTAAATTCCATTTGGAATTGAAAATGTTAAAAATTTCACCGGTTCAGAAGATTTATATTAAATAATTGTTATCGAGTTTTGAATATATATGTAACACATACAAATTGTATATTAATTTGTATATAATTGTATATAAATTTTATTGTGAAAACTTGACGTTTTGGCAGTTTGGAACCATTTTCAAAAGTAAAACTTTTTAACACATATGTAATTTTTTCAAGTAGAAATTATGTTTTGGGTTAATTTAAATTTTTTGTTTGCAATATAATTTTTATCACATGTAAATCGATTCAATTTATATTGCAAATGAACTGGAATTTTACCCAAAACATAATATTACATTAAAAATAATACTTGCAATATAATGAGTAAAACTCAGTTATTTTAATCGAGGTTGTAACTTTAATTTAAAATACGAGATTTTTCTGGTTTCAAAAATAACATATAAGTTATACGATACAAAATGAATACCAGAAACATACAACCCCTTTTAAGTTCAACAAATGCTGGTAACAAAAACGCGTAGGCGTGTAAGGCAAAAAGATACGAATTTGTAAAAAAAACGTTTTATTGTCTGTTGGATGCAAAAGACAGTTTGTGAATATCTTGTTCCGTTCTCAAATGAGAGTGTCAAATCAGCCGGTGTTCTAAAAAAAAGTTACCTAAGCGTGTTATTCGTTTCACTTTATGCATAAGGTATTTAACGTTTATTTCGTATATTTATAATTGAACGTGTATTTTATATTTGATACCAATTTTATTTAACACACATAAATTATAGTCTATAATTAAAAGGGAATGTGCACAAATATATTTTGCTTAAAATTTATGTTCAAATGGTAGAGTCATTTTCGAGAACCCGATAATTTCCGGTTAAAACACTGGAAATCGAAAAATCGGGTTGTGTTACAAGACGTATAATGAAAAATTAGGAGCCAAATTACTGTAGGTTTTGGCCAAGCGGACAGGATTGAAACTCGCGTTTTGTTCGCAACACCTTTATGGTCATTTATGTTGAAAATTCCCGTTTTGTTCACTTAAGGGGGTCGTGGGTGTAGAATGTTGGAATTGCTGGGGAAATAGCCCTCTCCTCCAGCTGGACTGGAAGGTCGATAACGGGCAGATAAGAATAAATGAGAAATAAAATACTGGAGACTAAAACCTTCTCAATCAACTGCAAGTAAATTTTTTGATTCTGGTGAAGGGTGGCTCCACGGTGCCGTACTGAAAACCGGTAAAAATAGTTCTCAATTCACAAAAGTTGTAACTCGGTCAATTTTGCTTTAAATTGAATCAAACAAAGATCTTTCGTGAAAGTACGACGTATTCAAATAGCTTGTGAGTCGCCCGGTTTAAAAAAAAATCTCCTCGGTTTTTAGGCGGCGAAAATGAAATTCAGAAAATTTGTTTATTCTCGGTCAATTGTGCTTCAAATTGAATAAAACATGCCAGTTATGAAACGTATGACGTTTTCGAAAATTATCGTCAGTTGAAAAAGTAATTATCTGTTGGTTTTTAGCGTGAAAAAACGGATTCATTCTACAGTCCTTTTAAAGTTGAACGAATGCTGGTAACAAAAACGCGTAGGCGTGTAAGGTAAAAAGATACGAATTTGTAGAAAAACGTAGGCGTGTTATTCGTTTCACTTCATGCTTAATGTATTTAATTTCTATGCACAGGTGGGAGAAAAAAAAATAACAACAACACAATGATAAGTGCGTGGGTTGGTTCTTGTCCAGAGCGACCAATCAGAGCGTTATATTTTTTCATAATAGTTTTTTTCCCACGATTCGAGAACAAAGAAACAATTTTCTTCAACTCTTGCTTTATTTACACCCACAACAATGCGTAGATTTTGCCTGGTTTTGTCTGCTTAGACTTGTGTCCCCGTGGCCAAGACCAACAGTAGAAAAATATCGTATGAGCCAACTTCTAGCTATCTCTGCGCGGTTTATCAGGATAATTTGCTATTTTTCGGTCATTTTAGTCTAGAAAAATAGTTACATAACGGTAAATGGTAATTTTTTGAAAATCACTGATATTATATCACCCACCAATAAGAATAAAATTTTTCAAGTTATACAATTTTCGACCAAATTTACTTCAAAATTTTAATTTAGCGACAGTCTTCAAAATCAGGTTTAACATTCAAAGCTTATTTTTAAGTTTAGCACCTCTTATTTTAAACACCATTTTCACCAGATAAAATATATCATTAGTATATATGTTCTATATTACTTCAATTATAATAATGGCTGAACAATCTTTACATCTCTTGCACTTTTCACATTTCAGAATTGTTGAAATATTGCTCTAGATTTGAAATAATTATTCGAGGTCAAATCTCAATTTTCGTCCAATTTTTAGTCATTTGATTGTTTTATACTGATATCACTTCAAATGGACAGGCAGAAACGGTCAATATGTCCGTTGAAAGTCATTTAAGCCCCATGCTGAAATTTAAAATCAACTTTTTACTTCCTTTAGAACTGTGATAATTGAAAGAAAACAATTTTAGCAAAAAACATTTTTGACAATTTTCCTCGTCGGCGCTGTCCATTTAAAGCCATATCACTGTACAGTAGAGTGTCTTTAGTAGGACGCGTTCTAAGGATTTTTAAAGTACTGTAACACGGAAAGTACTTAACTGCACTTTAAAAAAAATGTGATGGTATGATACATACATGGTATGTTACACACGTATCCTACCATGGCGTCTTTTTAGGGAACAGTAAAGTACGTTTCGTAGGACAGTCCTTAGGACGCGTCCTACTAAAGACACTTAACTGTAACAAAAGTTGATAAACACTTGAAAAAAGTGGTGATTTTTTGATATTTGTTTCTTGCAAATACCTGTCTTCGCTGAACTGCAAGCTCTCGTTCTTTTAGTTCAACTTCCTTGGATCTCAATTCGCCTGCTTTTTCTTTCAAATCTTCAAGCATTCCGCAAACTTCGACTTTCCATGTGGTCTGAAAAATACATTTGAAACTGATTTTTTAACAAAACATTTTCTAAAAAAAAAGACATTTAAAAAAAATATGTTAAAAAAAATTTTAATAAAAGAGGTTTTTTTTAACAAAAAACATTTAATAACGAAAAAGTTTTTTTAACAAAAAACATTTATTAACAAAAAAAATTCGTTGAAAAATGTTTTTTTTGTTAATAAATGTTTTTTGTTAAAAAATGTTTTTTATTGTTAAAAAATGGTTTTTATTGTTTAGAAATGGTTTTTATTGTTAAAAATGTTTTGTAAAAAATGTTATGTTTAAGGGCATGAGTTCCTAATTTGACATATTAAAGCTGATTATGCCCGAAATAGGAAAAAATCTCAGGACTTCTGAACATACAAGATTGTAGATCCGACCTTGATCTCAAAAATTAGCATGACGAAAAATATTTTTTTGCCCTTACACTCGAAGTGATAGGAAGCTAATGTAAGCTGCATTCTCATTTTTATGACTGGTTTGCTTCCAACAATGTACAAAAAAAATAATTTCGATATTAAAAAACTTTCAATTTTTCCAAGTAAAATTTTCTTAACCTTACTGTATCTTTTGAAGTAATAACACGTTCACTCTAATTTTTGTTGCATAAGATCACTCTGCATTTAATCTTAAAAAAATAAAAAAAATTTAGTTTTCGAAAATAAAATTTCTTAATGTTTCTTATATTCAGAAATTTGAGGTATCCGAAGAAGACCATATTTTTTGATCAATTAGTGCGTAGTACAAAATTGCATTCAATTTCTCGTGATTTATTATTTTGTATAATTAAACCGTACTAAAGTATTATGGGAGAAAAAGGGTCGAAATTAAGATTTTTCGGTCATACAAAAAACTTTTAACTCCATTTTTGAAAAATAAATAACAAACAAATATCTCCTGGAATCCGAAGTTTGAACTCGATACGAGCTGTGGTTAGCTCAGGCTAACGTTTGAAAATCAGTAAAACCCCTTGGATAACCCCTTAAGGGATTGTGGGTGCTTCCAGTAATTGTGCTGGGGAAAAATAAGCGTTTTTAAACTCAAATATCTTTTGTGAGAATTGATGAACGTTATTTTTTCAATTGTATATTGTAGTCCGTAACCTGAGAATCAAAACTGATTCATTTCTAGAAAATATTATCAGATCAACCTTTAAATGCATAAAACCTAATTGCTGGTATTTCTTTTCATGAAGTATACCGTCATATCCACGTATCCAAAAATCACATAATGCCGATATTATTGATCAGAAAAAAATTCTCTACAATATTAACCAAGCATATTTTATAAATTCATCTTAATTCGCCGAAAATGATTTTTTGAAATTCCTTGCTATAGTTAAATATAGCAAAATGAAGATTATTTTGCAAAAAAAGTATACCTCACGAACGGCACATGCGATTTCTTTTCTCTTTTATAAATTTTTCTCTATTATCTTGTTAAACTTATTAACCAAGCAAATTTTAATATTTTTTTTTATTTTCTCGCAATCACTATTTCATGCTGATTGATGCGCGCCATTATTACATGATTAGGCTAAAAATTTGAAATATTGAAAAGGTGCAAAAATCTGAACAACTATTATATTGAAATACTTTCATTTAGATCAACTTTTTCTGCGAGTTGATTTTTTTATATTTTTGAAATGATACCATATCTAGAATTATTTCCGTTTTTATGCAAAGCCGAAACGATATTTTTTGGAAATTTTCTAGAAATATTGGTCAAAAGTTTCCAAATTTTTATTTTGGTCTGAATCTCCGTGAAAATTGATCACTAATGGGTTATTTTTGTTTTTGATCATCTGTCATTATTCGGCATTTCAGTTAGCAAGCAATTTCAATGTTCTAGAAAAAAATATCCAGAATAATTGGTGTTTTTTTTAACTTGCAAACGATTTCTAGAGGTGCTGGATGATCAAGGTGCAATTGAAAAAATACCGAATTTGCGACGGTGGTCAAATAACTACTGCACCCACATCACTTCCAAGTAAACTTTACAATATTCTAGTTTTCGAAATTTTCTTAAATTCGTCATACATTTTCTAGAACTCCTGAAAACCGCCGATTTTGACCATTTTCGTCCTTGTAAACCTATCTCCTCCCTGGTTATGAATTTTTTATTTTTGTAAAAGTAAGATAATGAAAACTCAAACAAATTGTAGGTTAGAAATTTTTGATTACAGTGCGTAAAACTCTAGAATTTGACATTTTAGTAGACCGGAAGTGAATTTTTTTGGTCGGATGAATTCGAAAATGAGCTCAAATTAAAGTCCTACTTTCACTGATTTCAAAACTGCCAATTATATTGCAAAGTTTGACCAAAATTTCAAAGTTAATCGACTTTGTAGATAAAAATACTTACAAAAATAAGAAAAATCCCAAAATTTCGAAATTGTTTGTTAAAAAATGTTTTGTTAAAAAAAACCTGCCCAAAATTTTAGTATGAATGGCGGAAAAATCAACCTCATACTATATGGTTTACTCGAAAAACACCTGTTTTAGTGAAAACACCAGTTATTACAGGTAAACCGGTAGTCCGGTAACTTAAGAAAAAAATATATGCAGGCATAAACTCTTTGAGCATTGGAAATTTATGGAATTAGCTCAATCGGATGAGCCATTTCCGAGAACATTTGACCCGATTACAAGTTGCGCTTAACGTAATATTAGCTTGTCTGTAAAAATACCAACTACTATTACCTACTTTTATATGAGAAAATTGATCAGGGGTCAAATAAAAATATAAAACGTCGGTCATTGTCTTGTTATTTTTTGGTTCGGTCGATAATCGGTCAATAATCGGTTGATAATCGAAATTTGCCCGGCAAAATTTAAGGTAATCATTTTTAGGTAAAGTTTGATAAGAAATAAATTAGGACTAGGGTCCGGTAAAAAAAAGTATGCTGATTTTTTTTTTATCAATCTCTTCGAAATAATAATGTTTAATTTTTTCGTCAAATTTTTAGCATAAACAGCCGAAATTAGTGTTAAATTAGTGTTTTTACAAAAAAAACTCGGATTTTGTCAATCAAGGATAAGATTATTTACCTGCAAAGACTTGTATTCTCCTGATTTATCAAAATTTTCATAGGTTACTTTTGCTTCTTCTAAAATGATCGCAATCCTATCAAATTCTGGTCTACTACACGGTTCCTCCTCCCAACAAGCATTCATCAAACTTGATAAAGTTTCCGGTACCGAGCTCGGTACCGGTAATCTCATTTGCCGGTGAGCTACAGAAAACGCCACTTGCAGCGGTTCCAGTCCTCTATAAGGCTGTTCTCCAGTTAAAATTTCCCACAAAAGTACCCCAAAAGACCAAACATCCGAAAATGGAGAAAAATTATTGGATCGGATACTTTCTGGGGCCATCCAGGCATAGGTACCGGCCGCTGAAAACTCTTCCTTGGAACGCTGTTCTTGGCGGGCGCGCGCCAGGCCGAAATCTGAGATTTTAAGGAGCTGTTTTGATATATCCATAGATCCAGAGTTTAGTAAAAGCACATTTGAAGATTTCAAATCACGATGAAGAAGTTTCGCAGGTGCGCGTCTGAATATAATTATATTTTTTTTTAAATTTGATAATTTAAAATTTTTATTGCAAATTACAAAAAAAATATTTGTTTTTTAAATTTCAATGATAATTTTCTATTCGCTAAAGCGACAAATGTCGGGACTTTTTGGCAGCAAACGTGAAAGGCTAAGGGGTCAATTTTTTTCAAAAAACTTCGGACATTTGTTTTTTCAGGAAACTCAGGGGCATTTTCATTTGTTGTTGTTTTGCCCCGCAGTTTTGATTTTTTTTTTTTTGCAAAAAAAAACTCTGAAGCATTGTTTGCCTGGGCAACAGTTTTTCTTATCTTGAGGAGTTTTTCTTAACAAATTGCGGGAGAACAAAAATAAAGAAATTTAGAGACTCCTATCATATCATATGATTAGGATGCGCAGCGGGCAAATTTATAACTTCAATCATCCAATCATATCACATATGTGAACTTTATAAAGTTCTCGAGATTCAGCTTTTAAGTGATAAAATCGGTTTTACCGGTTACTGATGACAGAAAAATAATTTTCTCCTTGACAATGAGATACAATCAGGTCGAATATTATCGAAAACGGTTTATACGATTTTAGAACTTCCGATTGTATCTCATAGTCGATGAGTTTATTTTTTCTGAAAAAACAATCCTCTAAATTTTGATTTGAACCTTCCATTTTATTTTTTTGTCATGTGACACCATCCAAGGAGCCAACTTGCAAGTTACGTTTTTCAAGTGTCAAATTATGTTCAAAAATTTGCCGATATAGCCAAAATATTCTTCGAAAAGAAGACTCAATTTGAAATTAAGTTCAATTTTATTCCAAATAATGTTTTCAAAATTTTTGTCTAAATTTCAAAAACTTTTGAATCGAAATTTATCGGCTACTGTTATTGAATATTGTCTGTCATAATTACTTGTGAAGATATTCCATGCCAGAAGCGACCTGTAAACTCCAATCAATGCTGAGTTGAAGTGTTAAATCGCCTGTATGATGTTTCAGCCATAAATTAAGAGGTCCACCAGAACAAAATTCTAGAGCTAGACCATAGTTAGTATTTCCATCACAAATAAGGCCCATCATCCTAAAATTGTATTTGAAATTTGTCCATTTCAAAAATTTTAGGCACATATTTGAAGAGGTAAAATGATGTTATTAGCCTCCAGAGTTCATATTAGGAAATGTCATTTGGGGCCAAATAACGTATCAAGTGAGTGGAATTTTCTCTGGGATACCAAGCATATGATTTTCTACTAATCGAATTACGTAATATCGATGACGATGCCCGAGTTCATATATTTTTTTTTATTCTGGTGAAGCGTTATTTTGGGAAAAGAATCGCGTTATGTTACGTAATTATTGATAATAATAAATGTGGATCATAGCCTACTCTGCTTCATTTGTCTCTCATTGGCCCGATTGTGTGCGTAGGTGCTAAATGTGCGAAGGTGTATTTTGGTTAAATTCCATATTATAAACAGTTACGTAATCCTCTCGCGATTCATATCCCGAAATGGTTTTTCACCAGAATAAAACCGATAAAATATTTTATATGAACCGATCGATATGACCCAATTATGACCAAAACATGGCCTCATAAATTTTTAAGATACGATTTTCTTTGCGAAATGAAAAAATAATACAAAACGGATTTCATAAATTTTGTATTGAGGTTAGCATTTCAAAGGGAATTCATGAAAAACAGGCTCAACTTAAGTTCGAACAAGCACACTACGTTAAAACTAACCGTAAAATATTTTGATGTTGAAGTAATGAGAAAATAAGGGCTTCTTGTTTGAGACCGGAATTGTCTTGAGTATCATTTCCGGAATTTGAATGAGGAATTTTAACAGCAGCTTCATAAGATTCCCGACCGGCAGGATGAATAGTTGCACGATAAACTAATAATAGGGTCAAATTTTTGAAAGAATGATGCATTCAGACAAAATTTTCTAATTAACATATGTTGTATAGAAATTCTCATTTTTGGACTGGAAAATAATGAAGAACATTTTTTTTGCTCTTCACCTTAAAATTTTCGAAAAAAAGGCACAAAATTTTCAAAAAAGACACAATTGTCCTTATAGAGGGTCACGTCAAAATCAAATGCGTAGGTTTTGGCCATCTGTTATCCTTAAATTGCCCTTATAGACGAACACCACAGTAGTGCGTTTTTTACAAAATCATTTTTTCACAGATATTTTTGCTACAAGAATATAATTGTTATGTATTTTTTTGATGAAAAGACCCAATTGGGCAGTTGCTATAGACTTTTGACCTATTTCCTTTGCCAAAACCTCCAGCTCCAATACAATTGAGTAAGCTGACCTCGCTATGTCGGATAGTATTCAAACCAGCCTCTCGTCCCCATGATGGACCATTGTCAAGAAATGCTCGGTAATTTGCCTAAAAGTCTAGTGGAAAATGTTCCGAAAGATTTATGTTACAGAATGTATTCAAAATACAGAAATTTTTACGAATAATCTAATAATTTTGAGTGTCACATTCGGGTTTCAGGCACTGTACTGCAACTTTTTTCGATGTTTGACAATTTCCCATTAATTTACATTAAATCAGCGAGGATTAAATTATGAATAATCAAAGAAAATACACCAGTATGAAATTTTGTACAAATGAAGAATTAACAATCACCAAATTCAAAAATATTGGAGCCGAGCAGAAAATATTTGCAATTTTGAAGAATTTTTGGGCGTCGGTATTATTCGCTTACTGATTTTTCTGTTTGAAAATTGCATAAATAATGATAGAAGAAAAACTTGAATATTTTTAAGGTTTTTCAATTACACCATAATGTACCATTAATTGGGTCAATACTAAAATGTATACAGTATACTGTACATAGTGAAATGTATACAAAAATAGTCAAATGTATACAATCCTTGAAAATTCAACAAATTGTGAAATGTATACAATTTATATGCAAGACCTAAAATGTATACAATTTTAAAAACATACGGATCACGTTAAAAGTATACAAATTGTTGAATGTATAATTTTCGCAAACTAAAGCAGTATAAATATAATTGCCTTATAAAATGTTTAAAAACTCAACTGTATACAAATTAAATGTATACAATTTGGTAAATGTATAAAAAAACTAGTGAAATGTATACGAAGAATATTTAAATCTATAGATAAAATATTAAAATGTATTAATATGTATGTATTAATACATTTTTTCGAAAAGTTTGTTTTTGGTGCAAGAAAGTTTAAAAGTTTTTTTCTAAATTGTTGCGTTAAGAGGTTATCCGACGCGTTTTACTGATATTCAACCGTTTGCTCTGAACTAACTCAAACTCGTACCAAGTTCCAACTTCGGATTCTAGGAGATATTTGTTTGAAATTTTCAAAAAATGGTATCAAAAGTTTATGACCGTACCGGTCCAAAAAGTCATTTATTCCATTTTTGGTACAACAAGATCTAGCTCGTGGATATCAGAATTTTCTTTTTTTGAGGATTCACTTGAATATTTTCAAAAAAAAGTTTGGGGTAGAAATCTGAAAAGATAGAGTTTGTTTTTGTGTGAGCTAGCTTTCGAAAAATTTGACCGAATTTTAAAATTTTTATTTGGAGGAGATAGTTTTCTGACAATTATTGCTAAAACACGGTGGTTTTCTTCATATTCTTGAGAAAATTTAGCAATATTTGAAAAACTGCCTAAATCTAAAGATAATGTTTGGCCAACCATTTTTGCAACTTATGTTAAGATTTCAGCTAATTTCGACATAAAACCTGAGAGGAGATAGTTTATTTTGTCTTAGGTCCTCTTGTGTCGCTTATGTGTTAAGGTAGCTTTTTTTTAATGCAACCCACCCTTGTCATCGATTGGAGTACTCGAATGTCATAAGAAGATATCGTCAAACGGTTTTTCTATCATGTAGCCAAGTAAATTTGTGACATGGAAATTTTTTGTTGTTTTCCAAGTCAAACGGTTACCGGTAATAGACATTGTGAATTACCGGTTTTTCTGAGGCGAAAACATAGGAATTTTGGTAAAATTTTTTTTCATTAATAATGAATTGAAAATTTTTGCTATTTCCACTCTTCTGGTAATCCGTAACCACAAAAGACCGATTTTTATCAATAAGACATACATTTTTATAAAATAAAAGAAAAAAAAATTGTACTATTCGAACACCTGAACTTTCGGTTTAAATAATCAATTACCGGTGAACCGGTTTACTGTAAAATAAACAAAAAGTTTTCCAGTCACAAATTTACTGCTACATGATAGAAAAACCCGTTTGTCGATATCTCTTATGACATTCGAGATATCCATGTGACAGAGGGTGGGTTGCATTAAAAAAAAAGATACCTAAGGAGTGTATGCATACAAAACAATTTTGAGATTTTTATTCCACAATTAAAAAGTTAGCTCTACAAGATGGCTATTTTGACTAGTAAACTAAAGCCCTGTATGGCTAATCTTTATCGAGAGACCATTCCCCCCTTAATTATAAGTTTATTTAAATTAATCTCCTGATCCATTGTCACAAAAACAAAAGACATTCAAGGACATATTGTATTTTTAGTCTGTTTTCGAAAAACTGGAATTTCGAAATTTTGTATACATTTCACACTGGTATTGATATATTTCAAGTGTATACATTTCACAATTTGTATACATTTACAACTGCTTCGATTTAAAGAAAAATGTATACAAATCGAAATTGTGAAATGTATACATTTCACTTTGTATACATTTGAGTATTGACACCCATAAATCGGTCCATAATTGTTCACATATTTGGAAAAAAGAAGTACCCTTTTAAGAAATTAGTAAGCTAAACATACGACAGCGAATTTATTTTTCTCTAGTAAAATGATATTATTCTGGTCGGTTCGAATTCATCTAAAACAGAGGTGAATCATTCACCAAGTTTAGATATACATGAAGTTTTAAACATCGATTTATCAAGAATAAAATTTTCTGAAATTAAAATTGATGTTCTTGAAATCGAAATCTAAAGTTGACGCTTAATTTTTGTACAATTTTACTTGATATCACCATTTTCACATCGATATACCTGTCTCGGGGGTAAGGGTGGTGGTTTTTCAACTTTTTTGATTTGTTGATATTTTGCGTCATACTTGACTTCAAAGTCAGAATCCATTCAACCCTTAGCACGGTAATTATTAAATAAAAAACATTTTAAAATCGAAATTTTTCGAAAATATTTGTTTTCGAAAATTTTACCTGAGGAAAAATTGCGCCGCTTAGCGGTTTGTAGTAATTGAAATTCATTCGTAATTTGCTGCCGCTCGAATTTTCTTGAGGATCTTTACGTTAAAATGTATCAGATATCAGGACCAGCCCGATAGACTGATTTCTAATCTTCTATCAACTCGATATATTTCATCTTTCTTAAAATAAACATGAAAAAAAAGGTGAAGCTATCTTTAGCATTGATTTGTTTAAATTTAAAAAAAATGATTTTGTACTCAAAAAAGTGTGAAATTTCTTGCTTCATAAAAACAGCTCTAAAATGTTCTCTAAAGTATTTTATTATAAAGTTACGAAAGTCAGTTATAAATTTTGAAGAGTTGAAGAAATAACATTGAGATGAAAATGAATAGTGGAATAAATTGAAAATGAACAGCGTATAAATGTGTTTTTACATCGCGTCTTAAAGATAAGGACAGCGGAACGAGCGTTAAAATACATACACTGTAGAACTATTTGACGAGTTTTAAAAAATATCCAATATATATTATATAAATATTTCTTGGTCTTTCAGAGTTGACCATTGAATACAAATTGTATATCAATTTATTAAAAAACGTTTCGCTAGGTAAGCATCTTCAAATTTTTGAGTGATAATCCTTTAGGATAATAGATAAATCTATTACGGTACTGGCTGGGCCTTTTAGCCACTTTTTAGCCAAAATCTTTATCTAAGACTCTGCCTAAAAACTTAATCGGTTGAATGGTTCTGAAAAGCCGAATAATATAAAAATTTTGGCTTAAAAATGGCTAAGAAGGCCCAGCATTTACTGTTATAGATATATCAAGGGACTCGGTGATATGTGACGTATTTAAGAACATCATAAATGATCAGGAAAGCACTTTTGATCGTTTTGAAGATATTTTGCGGAACCTATCTATATCCCTAATTCACACTTTTGTTAATATCCCGGCCCAACTTCTTAAAAACACACTAGGTTTCCTAATCAGGGCCGGGATATTAACTTAAGTGTGAATAAGGGATATCTTTCTATACATCATTTTTGAAAAAAAGAGAGAACGAATTAAGGGGGTCGGTGCTACTTGACAGATACGGATATGAGCTCTTGATGAAAAACTCTTTACTGGGTTTATTTAACTTTTCGGGTACGGGACCACATATTTTTTGAAAAATCATATGACATGTTTTCATAATTTGCGAAATAATGTGCGAAATTTTTCTCTACTGAAACTAATTTCAAATTTATGTACAACAAAAATTTAATAAAATTTCCAATTTTTGAAATAATCAAAAAAAAATAGAAAAATCCAAAAATTTTTCCGACGTTATAAAATGAATCAATTAAATGAAAATGTGAAATCAAGAAAAAATTTGTAAATTTTGATGAAAATTACATATATGACTGAAATTCCGAACTGCAAAAATGTGTTCATAATATAACTTGCTTTCAATAATTAAAATTTTCTTCAAAGTTCGAAAATTTTGTTGCAACTTTGAAAAAATAAAAAAAAAGTTTCGTCGTCAAATATGTTTTTGACGAAATTTTTCAGTTTGGAATTAAACTTTTCTATGTAATAAGAATTACAAATTTTTTTCTTGATTTCACGTTTTCATTAATCAATTTATTTGATTGAATATTAATAAATTTAAAAACTTCGAAAACAATTTCTAAACAAAATTTTTGATTTTTTATAAAAATCTTCATTGAAATTTTGTCGATTTTTGTTCTTATTTATTTAAATTTAATTAAATTTTTGATGTTTTAACTTTTTGACTGTGTTTGATTTCTGGAAGCATAAATTTGAAATTTTATCTTACTTGAAAAATATTTCGAATTTCCAAAGCTGAATTCATGATTTTAGTTTAATTGTTTAATGAAATTGTAATTATTATACAAATTATCAGTGCATTTTAAGTGCATATTAGTGCATTTTGGTCCCAAATGCATATTGGTCAAAACTGCATATTGGTCTCAAGTGTGATTTGGTCCCAAGTGTGATTTGGTCCCAAGTGTGATTTGGTCCCAAGTGCATTTTTGTCCCATGTCCGTCATGGTCCCAAGTGCATATTAGTCCCAAGTCCGTCATGGTCCCAAGTGCATATTAGTCTCAAGTCCGTCATGGTCCCAAGTACATATTGGTCCCAAGTGTGATTTGGTCCCAAGTGCATA
>SCLH01001262.1:209317-244196 GCA_004367855.1 Oikopleura vanhoeffeni | reverse complement strand
TTGGTCCCAAGTGCATAATCGTCCCAAGTCCGTCATGGTCCCAAGTGCATAATCGTCCCAAGTGGGGCCTACTCATTAGCTCCACATTCATGGGGGGGGGGTCGCATTTCAAAGTCCAATTGTGCCTAATTTTTACCTCATTTTCTGGCTCCAAACTAAATAAAAAGGAGATATATATATATATTGAATTTCCTAATTAAAAACGGCAAGAGCGTGACCGCAACAAAATTTTGTTTTGATCAGAATAAATAATTTTTGAATAAGTTTGAAGGAAAAATTTTAGTAATTTGATGGAAAAATTTAACAATCGAAAATGTGTAGGCGGAAAAATGATAATTTTGAAAAAAATAATTAAGTTTCAGCTTCCGTCAACTTTTTATTTGCCTATCTCAGGTAGAATTTCATGGGCAACAACGTCATTTACACCACCAGGTGGTGCCGGGTACCAAAATAAATAATGTCAAAATATTCATCTCCGAAAGCCACCCTTATAAGTAGATTTGTAGGTTATTATCTGGTTCCAGTGCTGCAATTCTGGTCTGATGAGCAATTTCTGAAGCTCACCAAAATTCTTGAACTTAAAAATAAGGGGAACTTTCGGGGGTCTGCTCCGATATTCCGCCGGCCAAAATGATGCTTCCCCAAAATATTTTTGGACTCTGTCTTTTAAAACACAACGCTGCAGGTGGGAGTTAAATTTAAATCAAAAGTGACGGATGCCTCGTCCAAACAGAAACTTGCTTACAAAACTGACGGAATTATGTTTTCAAAATGTATCTCCTCCCTGGGTTTTCAAGGCACACATTCGAAACTTAAATGAATGTGCAGCTGAAAAGTCCGCGAAAATCAGTGAGGAAAATTTTGTTCAACTTTCTTGAATTTGGCTACAAAATCAATAAAAAATAGTATTTTTAGCCTATTTTAGGTGTCTCAATCAAAATGTATCTCCTCCCTGTATTTTAAATTACCTATTCGAAACTTACAAAAATGAGCAGCTCAAGAGTCTGTGCAGACCATAAANTATATATTACAATTTCTCAGAATCGGTTTTTAATTTTTGCCGTTCCTACCTCATTGTAAATGCATCTCCAATTGTAATTTCACTCTGAAAAAATCAGCGGAGAATTTGGAATAAGGAATTTGAAAAGTCAAAAATGGGTATCGATTGTATTGACCCATCTTGTAGAGAATTTTTTCTGATCATTTTAAGTAGTAGGATTTATTTTTATCATCAAAATTTTTTAAAACAAGTGTTAAGGGTATTTTTTCAAAGTGAAATTACAATTGGAGATGCATTTACAATGAGGTAGGAACGGCAAAATTTTTTTTGCCCGACAAAATAATTTTACGGTATACCGTATGGTGGTTCCTACAAAAAATTCGAAATTTTTGAGTTTTTTCGATTTTTTCTGAGTATTTTTTTCAAAAGTAAGTGGAAAAATAACGTTTGTTTAAATTTGACCCCTAAAACTTCAAAATTTCGGCCTGACGTAAGTCAAGTTTCTCTTCAGTGTTTCNCCAGCTTTCTTTTGAGCCTACTTTCGATAAAATCGAAGCACATTTTTTTTCGGAAATTTTTTCACGTGACCTTGAAAAATTCATATTTTGAGTTTCGGGTCGAAATTGAAAAAAAACGGTTTTGAATACTAATTATACAGGTTGTATTAAAATTTTGGTTTATTTGAAAATAAAACCTGAGAGGAGATAGATTTTCCGTTTTGGCTTAGGTATCCCTGGCTCGCTTATATGTCTGGGAGTTTATGCATGCTTAAAAGTTTTGACACATGTTTTACGCAAGATGAAGGCTAGTTTTACAAACTGGCTAATCTGAATAATATCCTTGTCGCCCTGTTTGGCTAATGTTTCATCGGGAATATGTAAAATTAGAAACCTCCATGGTGCACCATACCCTTAAACCGAGTTCTAGCGAAGCCGTGTGACAAGCTAAAGTGCTGATTTTTTAAGAAGTGAAAATTAAGCGTGTTTCATCAGGGTGTTTATAATGCAACAAATTCGGCGATCATGTTGTAGATTTCGAATAACCGGTCAAAGTTAAAGGTCATCGTATGGACTTTCGAGTACTCTCAAAAGAATCTGCAGGGTGAACTTTCTGATGAACGTATTAGCAACTATGGGTCATTTTTATACTGAAAAATCACTAGAGAGCAAAGACCGGTCAAAACTTAAATCTCAGTTATCTGATCACGTGATTATATTTCGACTATACCGTAATGGAAAAAACTCTTATTTTTGTCTGTTAACTAGACTCACATGTGTTAAAAGCGATTTGTTTTTTTTTTGCAAAAATAAGTACTCTAATTCCCCAAAAAAACGCACAAACAGAAATTACCGAAAATTTTGATCGTTCACTTGGTCGACGATGATCCCATTATGTATTAGAGTCGAAAACATGCTTTACGTCGATCTAGTCCTACAGGACCGTACGGGCGGCAGAGTGTTAATATCAATATTATTCGTTAATAAAAAAAGTGCGGCGGTTTTTGATAAAATGCCATACTGAGAGTAATATTGAACAAATACGGTACTGTGATCTGCGTCTATAAGAACAGTTGATGAGATCTCCCAAATTGTCTTAGGTAACTTTTTTTTAGAAACCCAGCTGAGGTTTGACACTCTCACTTGGAACGGAACATTCACAAACGACTTTTGCATCCAACAGACAATTAAAACTCCATGACCAAATGTTTTTGATTTTCGACGGTGTCCGGTTATACCGGAAATTGACCGGTAAAATTTAAAAAGTCGATTCTAGACAACAACATCTTTGAACTAATTTTTTGGATTATAACAACTTTTCGTCGAATTTTTTGGCGATTTCTTTTTGTCATCTGACACCGTAAAATAGGGCCAATTATTTTTATATGAGAAATTTCAGCAATTCTGAAACTCTCCTTGGTGTAATGGTTATTGTTTTGAGTCTGACGGTGATTGTTTAGAGTTCGATCCTGGCTATGCATAATTTTTTTCTATATATGTTTCATTTTTTCTTGATAATTAGAGTTAGCCGCAGTCCGACCCCTAGAAGGCTATAATATTGACAAAATGTTATTGCCAAACATTTTCTCTTGAAAAACTACCCGGTAGTATATTTTCAGCTTCACAGGTCCCATTTGAGAGATACAAAAGCTGAAAATTTGACCCTTTGCGCTTCATTGAAAAAAGATTTTGGCCAAAAATTTCCGACGACCAGTTTACAGATGCAAAAAATTGGCTTCGAAATGTGCGATGTTCGCAGAATTGAGTTTTTAATTTTTACGGTCAATTTCTGGTATAACCGGACATCCGTGGAAAATCAAAAAAATTAGTCTTGAGTTTTTTATTGTAAGTTGGATGCAAAAATCTTTTTTTTGATATCTAGTTCCGTCTCAATGAGAGTGTCAAAACCTCACTGGGTGTACTAAAAAAGTTACCTTAGGTATTTTTTTTGGACGGGCACCCCTTCTCATGACGATTATGGGAAAACCATAGGCGATAGCAGGAAACGTCTTTTGCATTCAACTGCCAACTAAAAAAGCTCAATGAGAATTTTTCTTTTCATCGGACTACCGTGCCGGTAACCGGAGTTTATTATATATTTTCAGTATAAAATTTGAGAAAAAAATCGAAACTCGTTTTTTCTTCCGAGAATTCACCAAAATATAGTTCAAGCAAGATAGGACAATCGTGATTAGAAAAATGAACAAACATAAAATCGTAACTTCCGCGTTTGAAGAAAAAAAATTTCGGGCCCACCGAGATTCGAACCTACCAAAAAATTACATTCCGGTTTATATCTGATGAACCGGATGTCAAATCAACTTAATAAAACCAGTCCATTGAGCTTTTTTAGTTGGCAGTTGAAAGCAAAAAACCGTTTCTCGATATCATCTATAGTTTTCCCTTAATCGTCATGAGAAGGGGTGGCCCACCTAAAAAAAATTACCCTAAAGCAATCTGTCCTAAGATATTTTGGCCATATTTTAAAAAAAAAATCGATAATTTTTTGTTTTTGCTTTTCACTTTTTGAAAACCGTAAAAAGGGGTCTTTTCTAAAGAATTTTCAATAAAATGGTGTATTTTTCTAAAAATTTCCCCAAATTGTCCTTATATTTCCCAAATTGTCCTTATATTCCCCAAATTGTCCTTATAGACGCACATCACAGTAGAATAAGAGTCCAGTTAGGAATAAAAAATGTCGAACACCTTTTTTAGCAGTACTGCTAACGACCTACAGTAACCAATATTCGAAAAAAAGATCGAAATTTTGAAAAATCCTAAAAAGCTGATATTGTAAGTGTTTTCTTGGCCTATTTCTGAAATAATCGAAACACTGTTATCGCATTTTTTTCGATTTTTTGAAAAATTATATTACAAAGTCTGAATGGAAATTCGAACAAATGAATCCATAAAATTTCAGACATGTCACGAAATCTTCCCCAAAAAGTTTTGGGGCTCTTCGTTAATCTAAACTTGGAGGAGACGGATTTAAAAGCTGAAAATCGTAAAAAATACGTTTATACAAAATAACTTCGTATGTCATGACATACTGACATGTCAGTCTTGTAAGCTATTTTCTTAACCGAAATAAATATTTTTTTAAAATCGATATGGGGTCGTATATCGATCGTTTTTATTGCTCATGAATTTTAAATGCTTCGTCATAGATATTTAACTGTTAGAAATTCATTCATACGAAAATTCAATAATTTGCATTTATAGCAAAAGCACTCAACTGGAGCATAACCAAACAATATAATTATGGGGGCTTAGAACCTTTGCGCTTTGATGTGCAGTTTAAAATTCAAATTTAAAGAAAATAGACTTGTCGTGACAAGTTACACGTTAATCTCCATGTAAAAAAATAGCGAAAAGAAAACGATTATTATGTAAAGTTATGTAAAAGTTCAAGAGAGAATTCGCTGGGCTGAATGATTATTGCATGTTATTTGAAAGAATTCACAGGTGCCAAACTGGGGTAGAAATGACCATTTTTTTCAAATTTTCAGTTTCCTTTCAAATTTTTTTCGAGAACGTTATTTTTATCAAAAACCAAAATTTCAAAAACTCATTTTCTGACCATTAGATGGCCGAAAATATTTATTTACTGTGTAGGCTGAACAGTAAAGCCAAAAATTTCAAACAGATTGTATGTACCAATTTCGGTGGAAATGATAATTTATTTGCCAGATGAAAAGAACCGAGCTAGTACGTTTGTTTCATTTTATTGTCAGCGTCAGAGTTAACTTATTATATTTTTATTTAAGTTGTACAATATATAAAAACAGGAAAAACTCAAATCGTGCATCAAAGCTGGCAATTTTACATTAAAAAAGTATACGGAAAAATTACCACTTGAATAGGTGTCAAATTCCAAATTCATCAGAATATGACACTTTATTCCGACACCCCGAAGTAATGTCTAATAGAATCTTAATTTTTGCGTATAATTCTAGAAACAAAATGAAGTACAAAAAAATTGGAAGAAAGGGTTTTTAACGATGGCAAAAATCCAGGTTATTGGGTAAAGGAAGAATTTGTGATTGAAGATTTTTAATAGTAAGGAAGTTATGTGATTTTATAAATACTTTGTAAGTAACGATATCTTTTATTAATACTGCATTTAATTAATGCTTCGTGAAACTCAAACTCACAAAAACTTCAAAAAATTAGACTCTCACTTGCCAATTTTTTTAAAGATAGTTTTCAAAAAATGCCTTAAATTAAGGCTTAATTTAATTTGGTAAGAGAAAAATAAACCAGTTTTCAGAAAAAGATAAAATTTCCTGCCAAATCCTGTTGACGTTAAGTACTGGTATCAAATTTAAGTTCGCAATTGAATAGAGGTTTTAAACAAATCGTCACGTTAAAGAAATTCTTAAATTTCGTGAAATTATATCATGCGTTGGCTTAAAATGAAATAAAAATGTATTTGTACAAATTGAAATTTGACACCAATAAATCAGGCCGACATAATTTTGTTGCAAATAATTATTTTTTTCAACTCGGCCACATTTTCACATATTAGACGTCGTATTAACAACCGTAAATGCTAGGTTTCATTAAATATTGATAATATCTAGTCACATTCCAGTAGGAATAAACATAAGCGACTCAGGCCACTAAAATGATAAAAATAGCTTATAAAATGTGCTAGCACCTTTTTGGGCATTTTGATTATTTTGCAAATCAAAATCGCGATTTAAACCTTTAATCACTCCAGTACGAAACATTGCAAGTTAAAATATTTAGAAATTATCATTAAAATCTACCGTAAAAAACGTCTTATTCTAGGAAAATTGTGATCGTTACATAATCTGTATTGCAACTAGTCAGTTTGGCATATATAAAAATTGACATGTTATGAAAAGTTTTGTAGTTTTTTTTAATTAAACATCTCTCATGGGCCTTGGTCCAAAATTTCGGCCAATAAAAGCAAATTATGACGTTTTAATTTTCGTTGAGGTCACTATCAAAGGTCACTATAGATAATCAGGAAAAACATATCCCAAATATACACGCTACGATATATACATCCGATTCGATAAAAACACAACCCGAGCCAATTTCAATAAAATTCCCTCGGCTTAGAATCGTCATTTTCAACCATGGGAATATGTTTTTCTTCATTAAACCGTTTGGCCTCTTCTTGCATAGATTCTTTAATTTTTTGAATAACGAAACTTTGGCCGTCAGGTGGCGGTGGATAATCGGGATCGGGATTGGTAGGTTGATCATGATTATGACCGGGGGAGTTAACAGATCCGATTGGCTGGTTTTGGGGAGTTAATTCTGATACTATTGAACCACCAGGTGGCATTGGCAACGGACTCGAGTTGGGAGGAATCGATTCAGAAATCATCGGAACAACTGGACGCATTAATCTATACTGAATAAACTTTAGTTTTTAAACACACACAGATTCTTAGGTAATCATTAGTGAAGGTAGAAAATATATTGGTTAAAATTTTAAATTAAGTCAAAAATTGACTCAAATTAGGGGTGTTGAACTCGCTAGGAGCTTACATTTTTTCTAGGATTTTCAAAATACAGTCCTTGCTTCCTGACTGGTACAAACAACGCAGAATTACAGAAAAAAATTGCAAGACTTACTTTTTTATAAAATATATATATTTTTCTCATAGATTGTCTTGAGTAATTATGGTTTTTGAAATATCAAACAGAGTAAATTAAAAAACAATTTGACCAAAAAAAATATGATCGGTGATGATGTCACGATTCTGCGAAATAGGCTCTCCCGGTAGAGGGCGCCATACTTGTTAATTTTAGGTATTTTAATGTCAATAAGGATTTCACAGCTGAAAACCCTATTTATTTTTTCGTATCCACCGTCACGAAAAAATAAAGATTTTTATTATGATGTCACAGATTTTAATGAAATAATTTAAACTGAAAGTAAAAGTTCATGACATTACTCCGAAATAACTATCAAAGATTCCGCGTATTCTACTTTCTAAAACGGTATCGTCAACCATTGCTCATTTTTTTATACTCGGGGTGTAAGAGAGCAAAATTAGTTGCGCTCTCACAAAAAAAGCCAACAAACACGAAGTACCAAAACTGAAAAGCAATATATTTCATGATTATGAGACATGCGTGGGAAATTTTGAAATGCACAAATCTGCTACTAAGTGATAACAAACTCGAGATACTGAAATAGAAATTGTCTACATCTATATTATAAAATACTTTCTAATTTTTTTTTCAATATATTTTTGAATAATTAAAGTTGATGTTTCATTACCTGGTCAAGAGCATGTGAATGTGGAAATATCGGTGGACCTGGTGACTGCAGTGGTACCCGGGGTCTCACCCCACAATGACCAGCCCCAAAAGGAGGTAATCCAGGCAATCCTGAGGGACCCTAAAAAGATAGATTAGGTACCTCGTAATATTTTAAGATATAATGGCCTAGCCTATACGTAGGGATCGGAAAAAATGCATTAAAATTTTTTTGATCCAATCATTTTTAATTGCGAAATTCGTTTTCTCTGAGGTCGATTTACCCTAGAAACAAAATATTGTTGAAATTGGGAAACTTTTGAAGAAATCGAGTTCGCAGCTGACGGTCCCTAGCTATACAATAATATAGCCTATATTGAATAATTCAGCTGGTTTTATCAATCAATGACAATACAATGAATTTGGACTAAATTTTCATGACCCAAATATCAAAAAAACTAGTTTTTATGCATTTTAATCGTTCGAGTCAAATTTTGTGATATGACACCAGTTTGAGTCAAATTACAAAATAACTCAATTGTGGCAACTTTTAGTGCCTAATCAATTTTAACAACTAAAGATGGTTGTCAAACTTAGACATTTGTTTTCATTTAAAAGCAATTAAGAAATCCATGCTAAATATACCTTCGCTGCAAAAGAAAGGAAACCAATAATGTCTTCTCCTAATTTTGTAATGCTTACCGTAAAATATTGCTGAAATGCTGGATGTTGGTCTTGAGCTGGAGGCTGTGAATTGTGAGCATGTGCGGAATAGTCATGAAATGCTTTGGCTTCGCCACTATGGTCATTTTGGTCACGTCGCTCAGGAGCAGCACAATATAAATCCCAAAATACACACCACCTTAATTACTCGGTAAAAATATGTAGAAAATAGGGCTGACTTATAAAGTTATATAAGGAGTTATCGCTGAAAAACGAGACAAGGGTTCGATTTTTTCAGAAGGGTATTGTATCTCGATGACATAGGTCGAAACTTGTTTCACAGAAATGTGCATTAGTCATAATGTACTCTGAGATTAATTAGGTATTTTGCGAAAACTTGGTTCGAAAACAAATAACGGTTTCGATCCCGATTTTCCTTTTCGCGCTTCAGAGAATGAACTAATGAAATAACAAAAACCACTTTTTATCGTTAGCATTGCCTAGAACCCGCATTAAACATTCTGATTAGTTTAGTGACAGTTATGAAACTTTTTCGTAGATTAATTAGGTTGCGCGAAACTAACTGCTCGAAAACATTATTATGTTTTCGTCCCTCATTCTGCTCTAGAGAGAATCACACGAAATAAATAATGAAACTATTAAATAAATTGGTATTCTATTTGCAATACCCGCATTAACATCCTTAAATAGTTGGTCCCCGGACCAACTGTAACACTTGCACATATGATCCTTTACAAACCAACATGACACTGCAGAGCCGTTCTTTCGATTTCAAGACATTTAACGGAAATTATAGGTTTCTCAAAACGGCTCTGCCGATTTTTTCTTTTTTACAGGAACTGGTTCAAAAAATAAAGGAATTAAAAGAAATGTTAGAAATAAAATCTGACGCCGTTGAGGGGTCATATTACATGAGCGGATTTGCGAAAACGATCATAACTTTTCCATGAAATTAACAGGGAAGGGTCCAAAATTACAAAGATTTCAAGAAAATAACAAAACTGAAAATCGAACCCAAGGTTTTTTAAGATGGCGAGAAATTGAGTTTGAGATAGCAGGATGTTGGCGATATTTTCGAAATTTGTGGTCATACTACAACTTCGTATTGTACGTGCGGTATATCGCGGTATCAAAGCCCGATTTTTCACTGGAATGTAACTTTGGTTTTGTAAAAATATATTTATAATAAGAAGCTTACCACGAATGTAAAAATCCAGGAGGTTCTCCAATAGAAATCGATTTTTCCCATCTAATTTCCGATAAAAATGTCTGTGCTGCACTTTTTGCACCAACATGCACCAAATATTCATAAACATATACCTTAAAATATTTTAAATGCTATGGAAATTTTGTCTTTGATGATCTTTCTACGACAAAAATAGAAAATTTGGCGGCGGTGGTATCTTTATCATGGATTTTTTTTATTGCATAGGCGGGAATTGTTTTAGATCAATAGCAACTACTGTGCCTTTCTCTCAGAGACGGCTTGAGGGATTCTCGAAATTCCCGCCATAATAACCTCAAAAAACAAATTATTTTGTTTTTGAGATATTAAAGAAGAGTATCTCAAGGCCCAACGTTGCACAATCAAGTTTGGTTATTAACGGAGTACCCCACGTCATTCACTAATTTTTAAACATCTATGCTGAGCTCAATAAAAGTCCCTTGAGTTTCATGTTTTGGTACCCAGGAGATATTTATCCAAATTTTTCTTAAAAAGAAACCAAAAGTTTTTTGTATGATCGTACGGTTTTTGTACCGGTACGAAAAGTCGATTTTTTCATTTTTCAAATAAATTTTAATTAGTAGAGGTGATAACAGATTTTTTTTATTCGTGGGGAATATAAATGAATTTTGAAGTTAGAGTAGAATACAAAAGGAAATTTTAAAATATCATCTAATTTTACCGTAATCCTTGTAAGTGCTCAAATTAGCAGTTTTTGGTACATTCACGGCTATAAAATTTAAATTCGGACATCTGAAGTCAAGAACTTTTTTTCCCAGAAAGCGTTTTTTCAGAATCGCATATTTTCGGAGGATATAGAAGGTTTTTGTGATATCTTGTTTAGTTTATGGCGCAGTTCTCAAAGTTTGGGTTACTTCAAAATTTTGCAAAAATATGTTTTTTTCTTAGGTTCGCAAAATTATTCTTGAAAAAAATATAAAATTTTCTATTTTTATGAGGTATCAGCAGTAAAAATGGCAAAATATTAGTCAGATCCGATGTCTATATCACGAGATTCAGTCAATTATTTGAAAAAAAAATACTTAGGTAGCTTTTTTTAGGCAAGATATTCCCAAAAGGATTTATGCATCGAACAGTGTTTGGCAAACTTTTTTTTGCCATATGACACCTCTTAAGCGGTAGAATTACAGATTTTCCGTTTTTTTCTAGAAAATTCTTTGGGTCAAATTACAAAAAAGCATACCAAAAAATTTATAACGAAAAGTTATACCAGATGCCAAAATATCGAATTTAAGCTATTGACAGTTTTCTCAGAATCGTCATTTTAAATTTTCACCGGTAAAAAATCCAAAAATTCTGGTCTTTCAGTTTTTTCTTTGCTGTTGGATGCATAAATCCGTTTGGGTGTATCTTTTATCGGAAAAAATCTTGCTTTGTTAAAAAATGGCATGAGACAAACGGTGGGGTACATAAAAAAAGCTACCTAAGAAAAAAGTGAAATTTTGCAAATTTATGAGTTTTTTTCGGTCAAATTTAAGAAAATTCTGTAATTAAACCGATAGAAATTTTTGAATGCCCCAAAAATTAAGATTATACCATATATGGTTCCCGAGATATAGGCTTAGCCTATCATATATAGCGCTCGTGGGGTACATCGATTTTCAGGATTTAAGAACCCCTTTGAAAGTTTTTATTCTTGAAAATTAGAGTGAACTGATGCAACCAAAAACACTTTGGAAGTTACAGCCAATGGAATGAAAATGATACTTAAAAAAAAAGGAAATTTTTGTTAATCGAAATTTTTATTTAAATTTTTTTATGGTTGAAACCGATAAAAAAAATGAGAATGAAGTAAAAATAAGCTTTCTATCAGAGTCGAAATATAATGACCGTGGGGTACTCCCTTTTATGGGCGCTGGAAATAAGGTCGTGGCCAATAAGGACATTGGAAAGAGGGTCAAACACAAACACGCAACAAAGAGCCTAGGAATCCTCTTCTTAGACATATTAATTGCAAAAAATTAAATCTGATATAACTCTCTCAAAAAAAATTGTTCAAAAACTAATATGGTGATGATTTGAATTACTATTAATATTTTTAGTTAAAATAAATATTTATAAACTACATATTAAACAGTGACCTAAGCCTTCGATTTATTCAAATCATTCTTGAAGTAGAATTTTCGCATATTCTATTTTTACAATTTTATAATTAGACATTTTCTATGCTAATAATACCTTCACCGTAAGATCCAGCTTTATTGAAAACTGAAAAATCGGAAATATTCTGAACGACAACCAAGAACCGGACAAGAGGGTACAGTATGTCCAGAACTTTAAAATGGTTAAAACGCTCGTAAAGCCTGCTGGACCATATATCCACCGAGGAGTTAATTTGTAAATTACCGCTAATTTTTCTCTGGCTTGGGCATCTGAAATAACAGTTTCCCGTGGTTTTCCAGTGGGTCCGTTAGACGACGGCGACTTTGCTCCAGGGCGGCCAGGATACATTTCGATATCTCTATTCGATACAATTTCGAAAAATTATAAAGCCGGTTGATTGGCTGTCCGTTCTGAAAAAAAATATTAAAAGGTATTTTTATCTGGATTATTGATAGACAATAAAAATGGAAATGTGCAAATAAAAGGGAATGAATTTTTAATGAGCGAGATATAAAGTACAGTTTTTTTGTGTTAATTTTGGTAAGAATTTTCAAGAGTTGGGTCTTTTTAACAAAAAAAACTTTTGACAAAAATGAAAAATTTTAAAAAATAAATAAAATCTAATCAAATACCTCAAGGTACTTGTCAAAAAGTTTTCGCTTATTTAAATCGATATTTTGACAACGTGGATCTTTATATAATAATAACCATAATACTTGATATGCATGGTTGCATAAAATATAGCGATAACGTTTATTTTTATGATACCAATTTAGTTGTCACTCAATTCGCCCATATATCAAAAAAAATTAGGTTACAGAAAAACCCACGAATATTTGAGAAATCCTTTCAAAATGGGTCTTTTTGGCAATCGTCCGATCTTTTTACGCAACAACTTTTGAACGTTTGACAATTTTTGTTTGTTTTTGGGTCACATTATCCTCACTTTGAAATCAAAACTGGTTTTAAGCTTTAGCATCAAATATATTTACTAAATGGAGATATAAAGTTATTATACAAAGCTCAAACTCCATTGTTATCTTGACTTAGTATAAGTTAAAATATAACTTCAGATTTGACTACAAAAGTATATAAAAGCTTTCCACGTCAGTAAAAACAGTCATTTTACTACTAGTATATTCATTATTTCTAAAACCGAGAAAGATTAAAGTGAAATCATAAAACCCAGATATATAAAATACGAATTATTTATTCTATTAAAATTTTTTTCATTTTCTCGTCATATTTTTTAATGCGAAAGCCTGATTTTACTGGGTCTAGTTCTTTGTGTAATTAAGAGGGGTTTCTGAAGAAAGAATCAAGTATAATGGAAGCTTGGTGCAGATTTTGTGATTTGACATTACTTTAAAAAATAAAAATTAATTTTTAATCGTAAAATTAATTAATTATTTCATTGATAATTTATTTATCAAATCGTTACAGAATTTGAAAAAAAATAATTAAAAAGCCTTTTCTCATAGTGAATATGCTGAATATACTAGGCGGCTCATCTAGAAATATATGGTATCAGTACTAATGAATAATCAGGCTAATTAACTAACACAACACAGAAGATTTTTTATTTAAAACCTTGAAACTTAAAAATTTTATATATAAAACATATGTACTTTTCAAAATAAAAATTAATTTTATTTTAAAACTTATGTTTATGTGAAAGCGTTTTGAATGGCACATAAAATTATCATAGTGTGAAAATTTTTAGCCAAAATTATGCTGAATCTCGAAAATAAAAAGATATTCATAAACTGGTGAAGGTATCTTTAGCCTGGAATTTTCTCTTCCAATTTAAAATTTCATGCAATTTTTTTTGAATTTTAGAATTTTCAAACGTCACCAAAAAGACAGTTCTAAAGAAAAATTATTTTTTTTGCAATTTTAAGATTAAAAACAATCAATGGAAAAATACCACTGCCTCAAGTCACTTTATGTGCGAATCCGAGTTAAGCATAATTTTTTAAAAAAATATTTCCTCCGATTAGAAAAATGTTGAATGTAAACTAAAAAGTATGGCCAAAAAATATACATTATATCTTCTCGCAACAAAAGAGTGAAAGCGCAACTGATAGATGAATTTCAACTGGTTAAAAATGGTCCGTAAATGTAATCACAATGAATGGTAGTTTTTTTAAGGCCTACTACAAGTGAAATTTTTAACTAAAAAAGGGAAAGATGAATCTGATAGCATTAAAAGTAACAGGTGATAGCCATGGAAAAATCACGTTTACATATACTTTCTGTAGTCCTGATGATATATCTATAATGCAATGAATTTATGAAAATGAGAAAAATTAAACAAAAAAGAACGGACGCTCAATTTGTCGGTTTTTATTGAAATACGGCTCGTTCTATCATTAATCTCATTCGTGTAGTTGATGTATATATTCAGCTTTAATAGCGCTATAAAACGGATCATTATTTCATTTAATCGTCCTATTCATAACAATAATTCATAATAATTATTATTGGAATGCTGCGATGTAAATTAAGAAAAAGAAGGGGGAAAAGCAGTAAACTAACAATAAAAAGCTGGAAAAGTTCAAAATGTAATTTTTGAGACAGTTAAAAATCAATCTACTTTGAACGAAAAACATCTCGAAATGAAAATTTACAATAAGATCATTTTTTAGAAAACTCTCTTAGCTCCGACATGTTTCAGAACTAATTTTGGGCTATTATACTGATTTTCAGTGGAATGACCCAAAATTAAAATTTACGTATAAACTGGACAACTAAACATCTCAGAGCTTAGGAGGTTTCGAGAATTGTGAGCTTATTTGAATTTTCATTTCGTGATGTTTTTCGTATTTAAAAAGATCACGAGGAAATTATTCTTAATTTTTCTCATTTTGTCCGCTCAGACAGAGACCACAGTATTCAAAAAATAAATTAGAATGGTTATCTTACAAAAAATTCAATAGTTAGTCCGTGATTTTTTAGATACAACCACCAAAGCTGAAATGTGTCATTGAAATTAGGAATATTAAAACTGAAACCTGAAAACTAATCTCTCAAAATCGTCTGTTATCTTGAATTATTTAAAAACGCGAATTAAGTTGATAAAATATTTTCCAGTTCAGTACTCTTAAAATATCTTTGACACAAATTCTCAGCGATCACTAGATAAAAATAAATTATAATTATCAGTTCTATAATCCCGACCTCAAAGCCGAACACTGTGAAGGTACTTCATTGGCCGGAACATTAAGATTTTTCATATAAACCTGTCTTTAAAATCATCATTTTAACCCTCATCCTCAATTAAACTTGCGTGTGCAAATCAAAATAGAAACAGCTCGATATTCGGCCCAAGTTCTGGGCCAAGTGCTGAAAATCAGCTCGTTAACAAAAAATATATATATTAAAATCATCTCTTTTAGTTTGGTAGGGTGTGTTTTGATATACATATGGGGTTGTATCTCAGCGTGGCCTATCATAGTTCTTTAAAAAGGTTTTTATTTTGATTCCAATCGATTTCTTTTTTTCCTCTCGGTTTACTGGCTCTAATCGACGCCTTTAAATCCTGGAGAGACATTGACGAAAAGTCAAGATTCTCAAAGTGAGAATTATTGTTCATTGAGTCGTAGCTTGAGTTACCAGAGTTTGTATCAGATATTTTGGACTCGGAAATGGTATCGCTGCGAGACGAATTAAGGCGGTGTTCTTCCTCGATGTTTTCCTGAATTATTTTTTTTAAATTGACCGATAAAAAATGACCCTTGTGATAGGTTTCATGTATCTGGTCGATAATAAAGTCAGTAAATTAATATGTTGGGTTTTCAAATACTCGCACATTGTCTAAGGTAGTTTTTTAAAGGACACCACCATACCTATGCCGATATATACAAAACCATAGATTATATCGAGAAATTTGTTTTTGAATTAAACTGCAAACTAAAAAAGCTCCATGGGGAAATTTTGTTAATTTGATTTGACATCCGGTTCACCGGATATAAACCGGAATGTTATTTTATGGTAGGTTCGAATCTCGGTGCGCCCACATTCTTTTTTGAAATCAGCCGGAAACTAAATTTTTTTATGTTTGTTCATCCTGATTTTAAGACTGTCTATACATTTACTGCTTGAACTATATTTTTGATGAATTTTTGGAGAATAAAAACGACTATTACTAAATGAGCTAAATTACTCTTGTGTTAACCTGCGAGAATCTTTCTCAACATATACTAAAGTAAATGTTTCGAAAATGATTGAACAAATCCAAAGCTCAACAATTATCAGTATTTTCTAATGCAAAAAAAATGATAATAAAAACGAGTTTCGATTTTTACCTCAAATTTTATACTGGAAATGCCTATATAATAGATATCCGGTTACCAGCAAACCGGTTGAGCAATTTTTTTTCCATTGAGCTTTTTGGCAGTTGAATACAAAAAGCCGTTTCTCGATATCATCCCCCGGCATCGAAATGAATAGGGCGGTGCCCTTTAAAAAGAAACTACTTAAGTGACGCTTAAAAATTTTGCTCAAAGAACTTAAATGATGGAGCTAGAGACCTGAAATTATTGGCCCAATTTAGGTAAACTCGTGTCCAGTGTACACGGTATAAAACGACGCAAAACTGTTTCTTGGGAAAGGCTAGGGTTAAAAAATAGGGTTGTGTTCCGCAGGAACAAACCACCATATTTGTTAACAATAACCATAGACTTTCCGAGAAAAGTTTTGCCATGCCACAAGTGTACACAATAATATTTTCTCAATTAAACAGGTTACAGCCCTCGGTAGGGCTCGCCGGGAGGCAATACTTTTCAAAATATTTCAATGATGAATTAAATTGGCAAAAAATAAGATTGGAAAAGGAAGAGCACCGCGGGACGCCAGGAGGCAATACTTTCAAAAATATATTCAATTCTTTTCAATATTTTTGCTTTAAACATGTCAACAGCCCCGGCAGGGCCGCGGGAGGCTACATTATAAAAATTTATAGACTGAACGTTACGAAGATTGGAAAAATTAAGTTGATTAAATCAGATATCTACTATTTTTTTTGAAAACAATTTGGCATAACATTTTAAAATTAAGTCGATTAATATCGACTATTTGGTTTGAAAAAAATTTGGCAATAACATGCGGGGAGCGGGGAGGATACACGTTTGAAAAAAATGTGGACGGAACATTTCTTAAATTCCCCAAAATTTAGATTAATTCAGGAATCTCCATTAAGTATAATTTTTATACACTCTGAATCGACGCAAAGATTTGGATAATTATCAATTTGTTTTTCTGGTATTGTTTGAATGATTTTACACAAAAATGAAATAAATGAAAGTAGTATAGATCCTGGAAATAGTATAGACATAATATTTTGGTGTTCGACCCATTTCATAATAATGTTGTGGCAAATAGTTTTATGTAAACAATAGTTTGTTTTTTAAACTCTCTGTTTTGTTTATTTGATCAAAAAGTTGAACCAATCAAAATCAGGATTTCCTCAAAAGAGGCGGCATAGATCTTTTAAATGGTCGCAGCTGCTCCAATACTGACTCCGACATAATTATGTCACACATCAATTTATTCATCATATCAATTTATTATATGTTTAAAAATCGTTGGGTTTTGAAACATTGATAAATATAGAAAATTCGATTTTAGAGAGCAAGAAATCTGCTGTTCGAGAAGTTTAGAAAATCTATTTTATAGTTTCAAATATATCATGGAAACACATTGGCCTTAGCTTGGTTCGTCAAGTAAAATTTTCAAAATCGAATGCATGCCTTACAACCCCTAGCGGTCAACGAAAAGTCTTAGAGGTTTTAAACCCTCTTCATTGTTATTTTTGGTCGATTTGGTCTTGTCCGCAATATTTTATTTGGTTGGCAAAACTATCTGAACAATTCGCCCTTATAAACTGTTTATTTTTTGTAAAATTATTCTATCAGCGATTTTTGAACTCTCAAAACGGCAGTTAGTATAAGTGGGGATTTTCAAGTTTGTATTGAGATTTAAGGTTCCATTTTACAAAAATTTGGCAATCGCACGCGTCTTCCTGGGCGTTTGCGTATGTTTTTTTTTGGTTGGCGTTTTATACACCGCCAAAAAAACTATTTAAGGGTATCTCGGTTTCCTACATTTTCTAGTTATATGCCATAAAAGCACCAAATAATCCTGTGTGTTTTAAAAGCACAAAAACAACCCAAATAAGAACAAAAAAAATTCGAAATTTTTGAGTTTTTTCCTGAGTATTTTAATTAAGCCAACCTTCTCTTCAGTGTTCGTTGGCTTTCTTTTGAGCCTACTTCGAAAAAATCGAAGCAATTTTTTTTCGAAAAAAATTTCACGTGACCTTTGAAAAATTATATTTTGTTGTTTGGGGTCGAAATTGACAAAAACGCTACTACGAAGCTTTTGATTGTTTAGATGCTAGCTTTGCCAAAAATTTGAGTTAATTTGTGAAATTTAACCTAGGAGGATAGATATTTCCGATGAAAAAGTCCTAAAACCGGTATTTTTGGACCGGTTTTAAACACTTCAAGAATAAATATAGCATTATCGACAAAAGCGTCCTACGACGTTTTGCATACTAATTATCAGCTTATGTCAAATGTGAGTTTATTTCAAAATAAACTGAGAGGAGATAGATTTTCTGTTTTGGCTGAGGTGCCTCTTGTGTGAAGGAATGTGTCAGACAAAAAATGTTGGCATATTTTTCGCAAAGTTAAAGGCTAGTTCTACAAAGTGGCTAATTGAATAATATTCTTGAAGCCCTTTTGGTGTATTTCATCGAGAATATCATTAGGGACGGAACCTTAAATTTAAATATTATATGTATTAGAAACCGTGGCATTTAAAATTCAATTGTGCTATATCGTGGCGGTGTAATGAATGATATAAAAGACGATTTTGAATTTGACTTGAATTCACATAAACATGGTGATATGTTAAGGGATTATTGTCGAAACCGTTTTAAATTTGGTTGAAATTGCAGACATATTTACGGTTATATAAATCCAATCAAGCATTTTGATATCCATTTTATGTGAATTCAATGCAGAAAAAATAAAAAAAATTTTGTATGTATCATTATATTTATAATTTATAATTTATCGCACACGAATAGGTTTGAAAGTACTTAGAATCTGGTCAGCGTCTTATGGCCCACTCAAGTGGTGCCATAACAATGAAAGCGATATTAGTAATTTTGGTAAACATACGTTGCATTTTTTAGTCCGATAACGCGATAAAATTAAATTTTTCTTTTCAATTTTTAGCTATCTTCATTTCTATTCATTTTGTTTAGAAATCCTTCTACATTATCGAAATGACAAAAGTATTTTATCGTTTTATATGTTATGCCTCGTTAATTTCAAACATTGTAAATTTTGTATTTTAGGTATTCTGGCGAAGCATTTAATAGTCACATTATTAGCAATATATGAGACATACTCCGTTTATACATTTCCTAAACAATATTTTTTGTGAAAATAATCTTCACATTGTTATGAATAAAGGGTAATAATTAATTGAACAAGATCGTTTAGCTGTGCTAGCATGCAAATGTTTAGTTTTAAAAGGAAAATTAAAAAAACGGAAAAAATATCGGGAACTAATTATTTCATGGGTCTTTTGTAATTTATTTTAGAAAAACGTCGTCCACGGATTGTAAATGAGTATGTTTTTTTTCAGGGTATTCAACATGGTCGAAAAGGTGACCAGTAATGTTTTGATATCATAAAATAAAGACAGTTTGAAAAAAATTATTAATTGGATCAAATTTTTACCCTGCTTATAAAATTTATCTGTATTTTGTGAAGTTACTTTCCGACAATTGTCTAAATTTTATAACAAAAAATAAGAAAGCCTGTTGATACACCTGAAATGAAGCTGCGGTTATCGTTTAACTGAGGCAATTAATGATAATTTCAGGTCTCAAATCTGAAAATAAAGACCGAGAAAATTCAATAAAAATATTTATATGATGATTTCAATCAGTTTATTGAGCTGTCAAACGCATCATTTATTCATATTATACGTAAGGTAGAGTCCGTCCAAGCAGACGTATGATTTCAAAGTTGCGTCTGTTAAATGGTCCTGGCAAACTTTGCAAAAAACGTGCGGTCCTGTAAATGGACCTGGCAAACTTTGCGTAAAAAAAGTGCGTCCTACGGAAAAAAGCGAATTTTTACTACAAGTTTGTATTTCGAAGAAAAGCTAAAAGTACGGCGAATTAATAAGGTAAGAATTTAATATTTGAACACGAAAATATTTAAACATTGAAATATCATGGAAAAAGTCAAATGATGAGAAAAATATCAAAATAATACCAATTTGATAGATATAGTTGTTGAATTTCAATAATTAGAATACTCTGTTTTATGTTGCAAGACTGAATCGGGGCAGGCCACTTAATTGTTTGCACAAACGCATAAAAGAAATCGGTTATTACGCAACAATATTGGAGACTTATTGCACTTCAAATAAGCCCAAGTGATCAGTAAGCGATTAGGAAATAATTGTTTGTGTTCTATCAATAAATGCAAGGCGAGTTTTGAATTATAGAAGCTGAACTTATTGGCGATCGAGTTCGGAGACTACAAATTTTTCTTGTTTGGATAGGTTTGTGGCACTGGAAGATGCGATGCTGAATATCCTGAAGTCTATGAATACCCAATATGGAAGAAGGCGATAGTTAATCATCCTTCGTAGTAATTTCCATTAATCTTACGTTAGGTGTTTTATTTCTTTAGGGCCCCCCCCTCTGCCAGTCAAAACTAGAGGAGTTACAAGAAAGGTTTGATAGGTCTACCGGTTTTGCTGGAGAGGGGGGGCACTACCTAAAAGAAAAGCTACTTGTAGGGAAAGAGAAGTTCAAGAAACATGTATTCAATCAAAAAATGGATTAAATGGTAAATTTTCTTCGCAATAATCCGACGCAAGAATATAATTTTAATGTTTTTTGTGTTCATATGAAACTTCGCGATAACATGACGCACGCTATAAAATTTTTGTTTTTGTTTTAGAATGGCCGTGAAATCTCCCGTAATAACATGAAGCATGACCTGACATTTTTTGTTCAAAAAGCCCCCTAAAATTCATCGCAATAACTCGACGCAAGGCATGATATTTTTTGTGTGCGAAAGGCCCCCAAAATCCTTCAAAATAACCTGACGCAAGGCATCATATTTTCTGTTTTATTTTGTGCGTAAGGCTCCTTAAATCATTCGCGATAACCTAACGGTTCGATATTTTTCGTGTTCAAGAGGTCACTAAAATCCTTTGCGATAACCTGACGCGTCATGACGCACGGTATTACAAGTTTGTGGTCAAAAGGGCCAAAAAATCCTTCGCAATGACCTGACGCAAGGTATGAAAGTTTCTAATTTGCTTGATCTAAAGGATAATCATGGGTCGGGAAAGTCGGAAATAAATGGTTAAAATTATCAAAATTCTGCGTCCTGTTATTCGGACCGTGGTAAAGTTTTTGAGTCAAAGTGCGTCCTATCGGTGCGTCCGCTTTGACGGACTCTACTGTATATATTATTTTTTATTCAAATCTACGTTTTTGCTCAAACTTACCCGCCAATCAAAAGTTTGAATTTGAAAAACACTCAGGTATTAAAAATAAAACATAGGGTGTCCACCATTTTAATCGACCCTTAAAAGTACTCTGTAGTATAGAAGTGATAGAAATGTTTGGGGCTAATAAATGACAAAAATAAGAAAAAAATGTAATAAATCATCATTTTTTTGGGAAAATTATTGATTTTTTAAAAACAATTTATTCCAAAAAACGCGCCTTAAAATTTGACACAACCAGTACATGTGGAAACTCAACTCTGAGTGGTCGATTTTGGCCGAAAATCGATTAGTTGACACGCTAGACATACTGTAGATTTATAGAAAAAATTTCGTTTAAAATTTATGCAAAATTTTAACATAACGTTTAACAAACCCGATTGAGCGCTCAAGACAATTGAGTCAATATAAATTTTACGAAAATTAGACTCTATCAAAAATTTAATCTCCTTACCTTATTAGGGAGTATACTTTCTGCTTCTATAATCGGTGTATTAATTTCTGCGATTGTGCTGGTTTTAGACGACTCTGAAAATTGTTCATCCTTATCCACCTCCTCATCTCTTTTCAATTCTATAGGCGAAACTCTATCCGTTTCCTCAATGTCTCTAGTCACTGCTGGTGTCTTTAATCAAGATAGAAAAAACATAAGGGCCTATATAAAATTAAAGGGAAAATATAGAACTGAAACCGTTGATAAAAAAATTGTCGGGGGTCGTTCTTGGGGTAATCGCCCGAAAATAAAATTATCCCAAAGATAAAAAAAATCCGTTTTCTAGTTGTCAGAAAATGCATTTTTAAACCCTTATTTTTAGCAATGACTTGTAGTCATGCCGTAACTTTCATACAAAGATCTTAAAGAAAATTTTAAACGATCGGACAAAATTACTATAGTATATATTATATAATCTAGCATATAATCTCCCAATCAACGCTTTGAATAATTATTAAATTCCATTTTTTACTGCGGTGAAAAAATGGTTTATCTCTAATCTTTTCTTTATAAAAAAATAATTGTTTTACTACCTTGCTTTAACTTTTCAATAAAATCATTCGATAAATTTGAGGCGCGATGAACTAATGTCATCGTAATTTTTATTTTATTTTTAATCAAATCAACGACATCAGAATGTAATCGATTTGAAACAAGAACGCCATCTATCTATAAATAAAATATTTTGATCAACAATGATAGGAGAACGCACTATATCATGTAAAAAATTATTTATAAATGCGATAAATTAAAAATTACTTATATCATCTTATAATATCTAGAATCTATAAATAAGCATACAAAAAATCGGATGAAAATGTAAATATTCTGAAACTTTATATTTTTTTTTGAAAAAAATGATTAAAGTTTTCTTAATTTAATTTTGTTGAAAATTACTGTGAAAATTGACGCTTACGAAATTGCGTAAGTTTTGGCCGAGTTTGGCAGTTTTGTCCTTAGAGCCTAGTTCTGATAGACAAAAGTTACAGGACTCACCGAAATAATTTTATCATCTTCGTGAACTCCTGATAACCATGCTCCTCCACCTTTTGTTATTTTCGTTAAATAAAATGATGTACTTTTATGAACTCTTTCAGAATGAAGAACGAATCCAAAGCCATTTTCTTGTTTGATAAGGTTGCACTAAAAATAAGTGTTAAAATTTTGCAAAACTGAGCAAAAATTGAAAAAAAATCATTCTATTTTTTTGGCATATTTTTCGAAGAATGAAAATTTTCAGCATTTTTCTTCTCACTATTTTTCGTGGGAAAAAACGATAGTTGAAAATGATATAAAATTTGATATCCTGCTGAATTGACACTTTTTTACCTATTCCTAATAAGATATTTCGGCGTGAAAAGGCTATGATTCAGCAATTTGGACTCAACAAACCCTTAAAATTAATCCCATAAAATTATATCAACTACAATTATATGATATAATTGTAGTACTGTCAAGTTTATCTACGGTATGAGGACATGCTTGATATAGCGCTAGAGGGCCAAAACATAATTTTTGTTAGACTTTTTTTGATAATTGAAATGTATTTTTTAATGGAAAAAATTTCATTAAAATGTTAATATTACACAAGATTAATTTAAATTCTTAATTTAAATTCATAAATTTTTAAAGTCATAAATTCGATTTATGAAAATACTATTAGTGTGATTTTTGTTCAGAAGTAATATTCTATAGTTTAAGGGAGTACTGGTCGCATTTAGAGACTCGGACATGGAAATTTTTTTAAGATTAGTTTTAAAATGAGTTTTTTAGTGATAAATATGGCAATAAAATAGAGTTGATAAGAAGTTCTTTGGTTATGTCAAGATTGGTCATGGAAAAAAGTATTTGTATGCGCGATTTGAGTAAAATATTTCTTGTATTTATTCGAAAGTTTTGGTGAAATTTCTGAGAAGTTTGAATCGCTGGTTTCCAAGAAAACGAGATAGAAAATGGCTAAATTGGTGGAACCGGGGCTTTGGCCGTGTATCTTAAGGAGTCGTATACATGCCAGTTTGAGGGTTTCTGCCGTGCAAAATCAGGGGAGTGATATTGTCCCGAGCATCAAAATAAGGCCAAAAAAATTTTTTCTCATTTAAGCGCCGGAGATTTTTTTTGAGTGAAACGGAACTTGGGGTTCTGCCACGTTCTCTGTGGTCAATAAAAGCTATAAAAGTTACTCTATCTAAAACTCAGGAGGATAGGCTTTTGAAGTGAAAATAAGTGACATTTGAAAGTCTTCGAGTGGTGGCCAATAAGCTTGGTTTGTTTGTCGAAAGCAAGATTAATGTTCAATTATCCTAAACCTGAAATAATATGTTCGTGCTATTCTAGTACTTCATTGATGGTGACGCTGAAAACCTGTTTTGTGGCCTAAAATGCGGACAGTATCTCCTGAAAAATCGAAAAAAGCGAAAATTTCGATTTTTTTTGATGATGGTGTCTAGTAACTTATTATCACTTATAATTTGGAGCATTTTTATGCTTAAGCCTTTATTTAATAGCGACGTATACCTGCTTAGGGTATCGACGCTCTATTGTTGAATATTTAAGATAAAATGATTAGCCGATACGGGCCGGATTAATAAGATTAGGGGCAGCGTGTTGTAGAGAGGAGGTGCTTCGAAAAAAAATGTGCGAAAACTTTTTTGCATGAAGTACACTGCCGATCACTTTGCGAAACAAGGAGGACTAAGTCAAACGAAATTCCTACTCTCTGAGGTTATATTGTGAAGATATCGTTGGATTTTAACATAATGTATAAGTAGTATAAACAAACTGTTTACAGTGGCAGGTTTTGTCGATAAGGGCTGCTATTTTGTGTTTAGAACGGTGCAAAAACAACGTTTTTGTGGGAAGTTGGTGCGCTCGAAAAATACTATCGTCCCAGGTAATTGTGAAATTAGGTCAAAATTTGCAAAGTAGTTAGAACAGCATAGGGAAAATTTACAGTGAGTATTATTTTGCAATTCGATTTGTTATTTCAAACCAAATATGAGATTTGTGTCAAGGTTCAGGTGAGAGTGATTACGAAAAACTAAGTGGTGGATTTTTTTCGTGAAAGTGAGGCATGATCAAAAGAAACTGAGAGATGATGGAAGAGAAAGTTGGCTTGAGGCATGAAAAATTGTTGAGTCATTGAGTGGATAAATTTGAGATCAAACGAGTTATTTTGAAGCAATAGTTTTGTGAAGAAAATATGTGAGAAAAATTTTCGAAAGAAAGAGAAAATTTTCGATAATTGTTTTTTTGTTGTGTCATTTGGTGTTTTATAGCGTTAGAAACATAAACAAGGTGTGAGTATTTGGGTTGGCATTTTTATGAATAATATGCAGAGAAATAGGTAGGAGCAGGGATACCTCTTAGGGCCTCTTTATATGGATCGGTCATTTTGACAGATACGATATGGGCTCGGTTTTATTAGTGTTTTTTGTGAGGCTTATTGAAGGATAGTTGCGTGGTGCGTGGTTGAAGTGGTATCATATTAAATAATTGTTTGAAAATTATTTTCGGACACTTGTTCTCGACGTTCAGAATTTTTTATAATCCACCGTAATCCAGTATAAGGTAGTACCCCGAGCCATTTAGTGGATTTTCAAACGTGTCAGAGAGCGATATAAAATTCGGTGATTTTCTCGTGTTGTGATACATCTTAACGATAATATTTGTACTGAATTTTTCAAAAAAAGTAACGGGAAGTTTTGTATTGAGTTCGTACGGTCGTACGATACGGTCAGAGAAATTCAATTTTTGGGACGTTTTTCATAAGGAGAAAGTGATTTTTGAGGTTGACGACAGAAGTTTTTTCACTTTTTTGATTGATAGTATGCTAAAATTCGACAACTCTCGGAACTAAATGAATGCGAGAAAATTTGAAATTTTTGTCTAATTGCAATTTTTTAGAATATAAAAACGTCTCGAAAATGGTGTTTTTGAAGATACTGTTGTTTTATTGAATGTATTTCGTTCGCATTGTTGGTCAAGAACGGTTAGTGTACAGAAAAAGGCAGTTGATGTTAGGAAATGTTTTGTGCGGAACTAATGTAGAGTGGGTTTTTCGATTATGGTTTTCGAGGACTTATAGCGGACCCGCTCAAAGTTTGGGTACTTAAAATACTGAGAATAATATGTTTGCAAGAGATGGATTTTTTTTCAGAATTAATTGTGTTTTTAGTTTTTCATTCGCAGATTGAATTCAGAGGCTAAAGTGATTGAATGGCAGAAATTATATAATTTCAATCGAGATTTTTTTTAAAAGATACATGTAGTGATGAAATTTAGTCTTGTGTATTTTTATTTATAGAATTTTTGAAATTTTTATATCGAAAGTTTCTTTTTTTTATATTTCTGGATATAATTCGATATAAAGAATTGGAATGCATGCCGAAAGAATAGACTATGCTTATCATGTCTGGGTCCGAGTATTGATGCGTCGTGCGGTTTCCTCTTAATTTTGTCTTGATCTATAGAAGAGTTGAAATGAACTTTTTATTGCATAACTTTTTATTTTCGAACCATTTCCAGATTGGAATTGCGACAGGCAAAATGTTGCAATTGAAATTTTAGTTTGAATTCATTTTTCGGTGTATAGTTATCTTTCAATTAAGGATAATTGAGTTAAAGTGATTTTTTATTTATTAAAGACTTCGTAATATTAAGACGAGAATTTTTATTTGAAATTTTTTAATATGGAAAAGTTTTTTTTTTAATTATTTTGGAGAAGTGAATGGATTATAAACTGAGGAAGTGAGTGCAAAAATTAGAATTTTCTTATGGTCTGAGTCTCGGGATTAGGTCTCGCGGTACCTTATATTTTTGAGTGCTAAGGAAGAAGTTGTAACGAAAACATTTTTTCGAAAAAAAAAAAGTTTTATTGTGTTAACATTTCGAGATTGAATTCACAGGAAATGTGCATGCAAAATAGATTCAAGCGGATATATGTTCAAAGATCAGTAACGTGATGAATAATTACTGTCGTAAGAGACATTTGATGAAATTGTTTGTATAAGTCGAAATTTTTTTTTTTAATTTTTTTGGAGAATGATTATAATAAATGAGAATGGCAGTTAAAATTTAAGCTTTTTCTCATGTCTGAGTTTCAGAAGATTAGTAGCGTCCGTGGATACTCCACTAATCAAGAAACCATTTATAAAAACTTCAAAAAACAGCTTAATCAGCGACAACCACTCCCTTTAGGGGGTACTCAACGGTTTCTTATATTTTGCTCAGAATAAAACAAAACAAGTTATAAAAATTGTGAAAAGGCTAATATGAAGATCTATCCTTTTTCTCTTGACCGAAATTGAAAAATGGAATTTTCGAGCACCACATCACCTGGTGGAGGGGGAATTCTAGAACACTTATTTTATATTACTTACTATTATTTACTAGTAAATGTATTTTTTCTCTAAATCGGCTATATGAAAATTTATGAATTTTTGTCAGGTTAACGGGTTGTATCTCATCTCCGACCATCGGATTTTTTTTTGCAAAATTTTGATCGAACTTGTTCTAGAATAATGAAAACCCGTAATGTAATGATGTTTTCTAATTTGTAGCTCAATTTTCTCAAAAACGATTCGGTACATTTTTTTTTAAATTTGGGATAAGTTGGAAAAACATGTCTTCATTTCTGGTGGAAAACGTTTTTTCGATATTGCTCGTATTACTGGAAAATTGCATTTTAGTACGGCCGGATGTAAATTTTTCAGAATTCTAGAAAAATTAAGTTGATCAGATTAAGTTAAAAATACCACCAAATGAAAGCTCATGAACTACTGAACAAAAAATCTGCTTACGTCAGGTTGAAATTTTGAGCGGATATATTCTACCATCATGAAAACGCTAAAATTTTTAATTGAAACGGAATTTTCTCAAAAACGATTCGGTACATTTTTATTAAATTTGGGATAAGTTGGAGAAACATGTCTTCTTCATTTCTGGTGGAAAACTTTTTTTCAATATTGCTCCTATTACTAAAAAATTGCATTTTAGTTCAACCGAAAGTCAATTTTTAAAGTTTCTAGAAAATTATTTCCATCCGATTGTATCAAACGTACCCTCAAATTGAAGCTACTGCAAATCCGATTTTCTAGAACTAGTTTTTCGATAGTAATAAACTTGTTTTTGCTTGCAATCAATTTCTCGTGTGCTGGATGGTCGGATACAAGAAAAATAATACCGAATTTGAGACCGTGGTCGAAAATAACTACTGCACCCACAATCCCCTTAAGTGGATACTCATCGTTTTTTTTATTTCAGGCTAGGGACATGATAAATGCACCAAATGGATTCAGAAAGGCCAGAAAATTCATTTCTGGTAATAACATAAAAAAATTTAGGAAAAAATACATAAACCTTAATTTTAATGAAAAATGCTACAAATAAGTAGGAGCGATTAGCATATTTTATTTCAGTTTTGCAGGAGGTTAAATTTGAGGGTATTTTTGATACAATCGGAAGAAAATAATTTTCTAGAAACTTCAAAAATTTGCTTTCGGTTGAACTAAAATGCAATTTTCTATTATTCCGTGAATAGATCCAGAAACATTTTTCATGAGAAAGTAAGAAGACATATTTCTCCAACTCATACCAAATTAAAAAAAATGTGTCGAATTGTTTTTGAGAAAATCAAGCTTCAAATTGTAAAATCTCACAAAATAACGGTTTTCTATAATTCTAGAACAAGCCCGATCAAAATTTCAAAAAAATACAAAACTTGATCGAGTTCAATTCAGCTGTTTTTGAGAAAAAAGACATTAAGGGAGTACTGGTCGCATTTTAAGGCCAAAAACAGGGTTTTTAGCTTCGCCTCAATGAAGTACTAGACACAGCACGAACATATGTATTTCAGTACATATTATCAGTTTAGGGATAATGAAACTACCCTGCTGTAAAAACCAAATCGAAGGCCTCTGAGTGGCCGACGCAATCAAGGACGACCTTCAAAGTGGCGACATTCACTTCAAAAGCCGACCCTCCGATTGTGAAGAACGAGAATAAGTTATGCTATTGACCAAGAGAACGTGGGCAGAACCCAAGTCAGTTTACTCAAAAAAATTCATCCGGCGCTTACATGATCAACAAACTGTTTGTGGCCTATGCTTGATGCTCGGGAAAATACTACTCCCACGGATTGACGGCAGAAACCTAAAACTGGTATGTAAGATCCTTAAGGATACGCCAAAACCCCAAGTTGCCGACAATTGCATTTGTAACTCGTCTTTGGGAAACCCCGATTCCAAAATCTCTCAGAAAATAAAAAAAATCACACGAATGCAAATCGCGATAAAAATACTTTTTATGCCAAGAAAATAAAAACATCTGATCAACTACTTTGCCATATTCAGAAAAAAAATCTTAATAATCGGAAAAGTCATGTCCGATCTAAATGCGACCAAGACCCCTAAAGAAAAATTAACGTTCAGAAAACTCCGTCATACACACCTTTCACACATAAGCGACACAAAGCACCTAAGCCAAAATGCTACACAACTCCTCTTATCATTTCACAGCAAAATTGTTGAAATGTGCAAAGGTAAAATCAAATAGTAAACGGTTAAAAAAAGAACCTGTGGGCGTCATAATACACGGCTCGGAGATGCATATGTCTTAAACGACAACCTTAGAGGTTGGTGCATATCCTATTTTTCAATAAAATAAAGCGGGAATTTTTAGATCAAGTGGGACTATGTCTTTCTCGAATCCTGATGATCTCCAAAATTCAAAATAAGTCAAGAAAGGTTTCGAGTCCGCACAACTAATATTGTGGCCCGCCGTATACCGGTAGACCGGCAAAAAACGCGTCAAATCTGAAATTGGTGGTCTTCGGTCCCGGTATGAACAGAAGTAGATTTTTACCCATTCAGCTTAAATTTTGGAAATTTTTTGAGGTCAAATGGTCAATACCCCCAAAAGTCAAATGAAAAATACTCCGCAAGGGGTCATAATAACAGCACAGAAACGAAATTAGAAATCCGAAATATAAAAATTATTTTTCTGACTGTAATATGACTACCCGTATCAACAAACTATCTTTCAAAGCAACTTAGAACAGTTTTTCACGGTTATACAGTCAAAAGCAAATACCATATTCATTTAACACCTTATTTATTCAGATTCTCTGAAAGCTTAAAAATCTAGGTGAAATTCTGTAAATATAACCATTTATGGGCGTCAAACTTTGAAAATTTCTCAATATCTGGCCATTGCAATTAACCATATGGATACACATGTCTTGAGGTACGAATATATAAGAAAAGCCTTAAAAATGACAACTGTTAGACTTTCAGACATTTTCTTCGATTATGGAACGCCTTCGAAAATATACATCAGTTGTGCACCATTTTCAGTTCATATGACACTTCGTATTCACAAAACCGGATATTTGCCCAATAACTAAACAGTTAGACATAGACCCAGATTTCGTGTAAACAACAGTTCGACCTAACGGCCTGAATGACATAATATTGTTCAGAAAAAAAAATAATACTTTATCGGCATTGACAAAAAAACTTTGGCGATAAACTCGTCATATCAAAGTTGACACAATTAAATCCGTAACACACAAGAAAGTCTCCAAGTAGCAACATGCCACAATAGAGAACCAAATTGACCAAAATGGTCAATTACAAAATTGGACACTAACAGTAAGCCAAATCTTGAATAAACAGGTGTTCAATGAATGACCTACTCATAACTGTAAAAAACCTGAAAACCGAGCTAAATCTTTAAAAACTAGTTTGTTATAAGGGGTCAATACTCAGAAAAAAAGTAATGTTAATTCGGAATCTCCATAAAATTCCTTTCATAGACATGTAATATGACCCATCGGTGGGTCATTGTCAAAATTGACCTTCTTGGGCCATATACCAATCGACCTCAAAAAAAAATTTTCACAAAAATGAAAGCTGAATTGTAAAAAAACATACTCAATCAAAACCAGACCGAGAACACACAATTAAGATACGTTTTTCCGTCATAGCCGAATCCGCGGCCACAAAAAGTTGTGCTGAATCCCGAAACATCTCGGACTTACGTTTTGAAATTGAAAGAACCGCACCACTCCGAGAAAAAGGACATTCAGTCCCACTACTAAAAAAAACCCGCCAAAAATGAATTTCTTCCTGAAAATAATGAAGACCTAAAAAGCAGGTTTTTTTTAAGGTGAAAGTCGAAACATCGGTGATATAAAATTGGTCAAGTTCGTATAGAGAACACGCCGTAAATAAAAAAGCTGTCTGTTGGTATTGTCATCAGAGAAGGTCCTATAGAAGCACACCAAAGTTGGTTTTAACATTGCACATAATGGCATAAGTGTAATAATATTAGTTATATTGTTTGACTGAGTTATAACACTTAAATTAACCTGATCAAAGTGAATATGGCTTTAATATACCAATTATTAGATCAACCATTCGCATGTGAACGATGATCAAGAATACAATTAATTGAAAGTAAATGATGCAAAACTCACTGTATATAAACTACAAACAAATCAATATAATTATTAGCATCCAATGATTAGATTGGAATATGATAATGACGAATATGTGAAACTTATACTTCAATAGACAATAACAGCATGACAAAAATTTGAATCTATCTTTTATATAATATCAATGCTCATCAAAGACAAAATAAACGGCAGCAGTAAAAACGCCACCCAAACACCATTTGACCATTACAGCTCACGGCCCTAACTGAAACACTTTTTTTTTAGTCGGTAAGTGTTCTGTTAGGGACGAGGACGTTGTCAACGTATCAGAAATTTGCAAAAATTGCAACCGATAGCTTGAGTAAAACTTTCACTGATATATAAAATAATTCCCAGCCAATAAATTCAAGTCGAAATTACTAGAAAGTACATAAAAATATATTTGTTTAAGAATTAACGAGCATGAAAAGTCGAAAAAAAAGTCTAGATTTCGGACAAATCATGTTAAATAGAAGAAAATGTCAAATTAGATGGTTCTGGGGTTTAACATCTTTCTGACGTTACTGCCTGCACAAAAATCACAGGAAAATCCGTGTGGACAAACAAGGGGGGGCGTCGCGTACCATACGCAGAAGAGCGTGAGAGTCCCAAAAGGTACTCACATTAATTAAAAACTCCTGCAACGAGTGCTTCCCTTATTAGGGTTGAATATGTTTTTTCAAAAATCAAAGGGATAACTTGTATCTTCTGCAAAGAAATGTCACATATCCATATCGACTAAGCGTGGTACATAAGGTGTTAAAGTTTGTCAGCGTGACTCCCGGGTTAATTTTCACGCATGAATGCAGTACACAAGGTAAATGATAATAAACAATAAAACGCATATAAGAAACATCAGACTAAGTACAAACAAGGAGTTCCCATAAAAACAGTGATGGACTCTAAACGGACAGTAAGGACACTAAACTGTGCATTTCAAGTCTTGGCGATATTTTCACCGCAGGCTGTCCAGCATCCGCAAACATTATCCCATGGTTAACTTGAAACACCACTTACCTAAACCGAATGTTAAAAAAAAGAAACATTCCCAAACAACTTTTGACATTCCCTCTCGGACGTCGCGTTAAAGTCGCGTTACGAAAATTTTGGACCGAACCCTGTTGTCGTTTACAAGTCATACAACGTAGTTTTACGGTCTTGTGGCAATAACCTAAGTATCCGTTGCACAAGTTCTCAGTTTGATTTGCATTCTAAACTATCATCATATCAGCTTCTTCAAAACAAAAAATCATTCATTTGTTGCTTTAAAAAAGAAATATTAACATATGTTTTAAAACCAATTGTGTGAAAAACGCCCTAAGATTGCTCTTGAAAACAATAACAAGGCTGTTCATCAAATAATCATTTATGAAATAAATGAACCATTTAATGTCGGGGTCTTAGAGATTTGGCCAAGAATAACATTGTTATTCTAACAATATGTCAGGATGCATACTTAGGGGATGTATATTAATAATTACGTTGTACTAAAGTGCCCAGGTCAACAACAAAAAATCCGCAGTTTCGAAAAATTATTTAATTGACCTGCGAACGTAGTTACTCGAGAATACGATACCCTCCTGTGAGTCTTAGATTTTGGACCAAAATTAAAATAAGTCGGCTGAAAACAACTCCGATATATCTAGAAGCTCTCAACTGAGCACAAATACTGTTAATAATAACATAAAAAAAGTGTCTATCGGAACAATGTTATTACCTTTTTCTGAGATTTCTGGAAATTTTTATTCATAGTTCTAAAAAGAATGTGGAACAAGGTCGGATTGAACCAATGGGGTTTTAATGTATATTCACAAGATATTTGACTCAGTCTGCGCATCTAGAAGTAACGGAATATTTCAAAACGAATTATGTTAAAAATCTAGCAAATAACGACACAGAGTCCCGTAATCGACATAGGTTCATAAACGTGTCGCAATAAAAAAACCTCGGTAGATCAAATTAAATCTGCCAGATGCCTTCCCTAAATGTGAATGAAACCGAATACACCCCACAAAATGACATATCAACATTAAATCTACCGGTTTACGAAATCCTGAGAGAACGGGAATCGAGAAAATGGACCTCAAAAAATTGTTTCGGTGAACAAAATCAGCTCTTCCGCAAGCGCTTAGTAAAGCCTACAAATTGCCTTAGAATTGATTAAATGAATAAAATTGATACAACGTCTGAAAATTAGGATATATCGAAATTTTTTGTTCATTTAATAAATGAGCGTTTTAAATAAATAAAAAGCAGGAGAGGAAAAAAGAAAACGCACAAAAAAACGGCGCTACGTCAGTCGGTCTAAAATCAAACGCCCGAAATTTGTCAAAAACACTGTGAACGTCTAACAGAACATTCTTCAAAAGCTCCGTTGTCGCTTAGAGTCCCCGTTACCGCCTAGACCTATTGCTCTAAATCCACCCTAGCTGGAGTCATCAAAACGAAGCACGAATCGCTATAAGACCACTTCGTAACACATAAAATAATTTAAAAACCACCAATTGAGTATTAAAGTTTTACAGAAGTTAATAAATGAAGTTTAAATAAGAGTTTTTGTATAAGTCTTTTTGGCTATTATGTATGCATTTTAATGTTTTGAAAAAAATCCCGTTTGTCTGCTTGGAGTACGACATTCGGATTTCAGAACTAGGCTTTTCGCCCGTTTGTCCGCTGAGAGTGTGTCCGCTTAACAGAATTACAAGTACCGGTAATTTGATCCTCAATCACCATGAGTCAAAAGTGAAAACTATTCAAAATAAAGGTTCGTTTGCAAAATTTTCGGTCGCTTTGTTTTAAGACAAACAGAAGTAGCTATATATTCGGTCGCAGTCTGAATAACTTTTTTCATTTTGCCATTGATTGCTTAATTTATAGAGCCTGCGCATAAAGCCGGTTTGCTTCTGTATCATACCAGTGTAACAGTAAGTCACGTTTTTTTTCTTTCTTTTTCAATTGCATTACTGCATCAGGTCCATGGAGAACGACCAATTGCAAATACTACGGTCTTTCCAGATAAAAAATACATAGTATGTGTTAGATACACGTGAAATTTGCGACTTAAAACGAGGTACTTAAGGGGGTCCTTAAGGTAGTTTTTAAAGGAGGCACCCTTCTCATGAACTATATGAAAACCGAAGCTGAAATCGAGAAATCTTTCACATTCAAACGGCCACTAAAAAACTCAATGTACGAAATTTAATGAAGTGATGACATCGCGGCACCGGAATAAAACGGAAGTCAATTTGTAGGTTCGAATCTCGTTGGCGCCCAGAAATGTTTTCTAAAATCAGCCGAAAGGTGAATTCTATCTTGTTCTTAATACATGATCTCCACAGATTAACTCGCTGAACTATAATTTGGATTGATTCCGGAAAAAAAAACGACATACGAAGTTTTCCAAAATTATCCCAAAATGCCTCTAAAGATCTCCGTGCCCGTAACCGGTTGTCCGATAAAAAAGGAAAAAAACTCTCCAATGACTTATTTATTTGGCAGTGAATCAAAAAAACATTTTCTCGATATCTTACTATGGTCTCCCGACAATCGCAGAAAGGGTTGGCCTCCTTTAAAAAAAACTACCTAAGTA
>SCLH01001262.1:155595-188924 GCA_004367855.1 Oikopleura vanhoeffeni | reverse complement strand
GGAGTTTGAAATAGAATCACTAGTTACTATTTTTTATTGCCGTAATTACCTAAAGGACAATTTTCACTTCGCAAGTAAAAAAGTACATACTGTATGTAAAATACTTAAGGGATTGTGGTGCAGTAGTTATTTTGGACCACGGCGCAAATTCGGTATTTTTTCAATTGCACCTGACCATCCAGCACCTCGGGAATCGTTTGCAATTAAAAAAAAACCAAATTATTTCTGGATATTTTTTCTAGAACATTAAATCGCTTGCTCACTGAAATGCCCGAATAATGACAGATGATAAAAACAAATAACCCACTAGTGATCAATTTTCACGGAGATTCAGACCAAAATAAAATTGGAAACTTTACCAATATTCTAGAAAATTTCCAAAAAATATCGTTTCGGACTTGCATAAAAAACGGACAATTCTAGATATGGTATCATTTCAGAATACAAAAAAATCAACTCGCAAGAAAAGTAATTCTAAATGAAAGTATTTCAATATGATAGTTGTTCAGATTTTTGCGCCTTTTCAATATTTCAATTTTTAGCCTAATCAATGTAATAATGGCGCGCATTAAATCAGCATGAATAGTGATTGCGAAAAATATAAAAAAAATTATTAAAATTTCCTTGGTTAAAAGTTTAATAAGATTATAAAGAAGGATTTAGGAAAAAGAGAAAGGAAATCGCATGTACCGTCGTGAGGTATATTTTTTTGTAAAATAATTACATTTTGCCTATATTTAAACTATGGCAATAAATTTTCAAAAATAATTTTCGGCGAATTAAGGATAATTTATAAAATATGCTTGGTTGCAATTGTAGAGAATTTTTTTCTGACCAATAATATCCGCATTATGTGATTTTTGGATACGTGGATATGACGGTATACTTCAATGGAAAGAAATACCAGCAATTAGGTTTTATGCATTTAAAGTTGAGTGATAATATTTTCTAAAATGAATCAATTTTTGACTTCTCAAGGTTACGGACTACAATATACAATTGGAAAAATAAACGTTCACTCAATTCTCACAAAAGATATTTGAGTTTTAAAAAGCCTTATTTCCCCAGCAAATTGCTGGAAGCACCCACAATCCCTTAAAAGTATAAATTAGTGCAATGACAGAAAGCTCATTAAATTTAATTCAGGGGTTGTTGGTCCGCGTATATCTTTTTGATATGAACACTTTTAAATAAACCGCTATAATTTACAGTTTAATTAAAAATATCCGATTGCTGAAAAAATGAAATGTATTGCTTGGTAGTGTACGTTTTCGAACAAACTTAATTTTTGAAAAAAAACGGCATAATTTTGCGGTGAATTTTTTTTAAAGCTTAAAAGTCCACTCGAATGTAAAAACTATATTTATATACGGTACTCTTCTGGTATTTAGTGTCCTCGCTGCACACTCTAATCATAGGATCACATAGACGCTGATTAATAGTGCGTGCATAATGTCTAGGAGCGTATGTTAAAGTAGTTTATTTCAATAAAAAAATTATAATGAGAGAGACATCGGAAAATTGTCAGGACGTTTGAAATAAGCGTTATTTGAATTTTTTGTCAGGACGTTGTGGTTTCTGTCAGGACATTTGAATAACGGCGTTATTTTGAAATTTGTGTCAGGACGTCTGAGTTTCTGTCAGGAAGTTTGACTACGTGGTGTTCTGTATTTAATATTTAGTAAATATTTATTTTAAATAGCTACTATATATTGCGCTGGTTAACATAACATAATTGATGTGAGTCACTTCATTAAATTATTCATCCTTCATCGTCATTCTTATTAATATTTCATAATGTTTAATAATATATCAAATATTTATTTAATGTGAAAATGAAATTATTTTAGTATCATTTAGCAAAAAAAAATTAGTCATATTTAATTCAATAATTAATGTGTTTTGGCTTAACATAAGAAAGAAATCAAAATAGAAACTTCGTAGAGAATCTCTTTCAGAAATGAACGTTAACTGAACTTTAACTAAGGGGTTTGTTCTGTAAATGTCCATGCATTTCAAATCACGACCTAATAGCTTGCTCTGTCTTTTTACAATAAATACTTCATATATAAATTGAAACGTGTTAAGTTTGAGCCTTTTTTTACATTAAATGATAATTTTTCATCGGATTTACACGCTTGAATGACTTTTTTTAAGGCTAATATTTTTTTATCTGACACCAATAAAATAAAAATTGTTATAATGGAAGTTTGTAATCTACAAACTAAAGCAACCTATATTTAATTTTTCGCATTAATTTTAACCATGCTATTATTTTAAAAAAAAAATTTTAGGCATGTTCGAAAGTTTTGTTTAGTGCTATTCAACAAAACTTTCGACATGCTTAAAATTTTTTTTAGATAAAGTAAAACTTCATTTAAACTACCTAAAATTGTCGAATAAATCTTTTTCTCTGGCTAGAATTGTTTGTTTTCTTAATTTCAAATTAAAAAGGAGTAAGAAAATTTGCAAGAACTTTTAAATGGGGGATAACGGTTTCTAAAGGATCAAAGTATTTTTTATTGTCTAAAATTTTCTTTATTCTGATTATTTTACACAAAAAATGCTATATATATTAAGTTGAGTCCGTAATAGAACTCTTGCTTTAAGTTGTAAAAATCGGCATAATTCCGATAGAATTATAGAGAATACAGACCACATTAAAAATTTACTTTCCATTCATTTTCAATTATACATTACAGAAAATTATCAAGATTGAAAGCAAAAATAAAATATTCCAGGTGTGAAAGTCTAAAATGATTTGACAAAAAGTCTAATTTTTCGAAAATATCACTTTTGATGATATTTTGAAAAAACGAATCTGACCCATATGATTTTGCATGACAAAATATTGTAATGATATGACGGGTTTCGCGTATGAAGAACGACCTCTATATAGGAAATATGGCAGAAATAGGCTAAAACCTTACGCTTTGAGATTTTGGCGTCCTCATAAGGACAATATGGGCAAAAAATTGCAAAAGGTTTTTTCAAAATTCACGCTCTTTTTCGTTGAAAATATGGGTGAAGAGCAAAAAAAAAAAAAAAAAAAAAAAAAAAAAAACAAAAAAAAAAAGTCTTCAAAATTATGAAATTTTGGAAAAAATAAGGACATTTGGCGAAAATCTCAGTTAAAAGAGCAAAAAAAAAAAAAAAGGTTCTTATTTTTCCGGGAAAATTATGGTTTTTCAAAATAATTCGATAGAAATTGGAATGGAGAATAAAGACAAATATGGAAACATTAGTTCTCTATTAAAATTTCCAGAATTCCCTTATATTTTAACATTGTCTTTTATTTCCCCAAATGTCCTCATTTTCATAAATTGTCGTTATATGTCCAAAATATAATTTTTAATTTTTTCAAGTATCCTTTATAAATAGTCCAAATGTTCTATATTCCCAAATTTGGTCCTTATACTTCCCAAATTGTCCTTTCCAAGCCTATTCCCAAATTGTCCTTATATTCCCAAATTGTCTTATATCTTCCAAATTGTCCTTATATCTCAAATTCCTATTCTCAAATTGTTACTAATTTTCCCAAATTGTTGAAATTGTTTCTTTTAATTTTAAGGACATATGGCAAAGTTTAAGATAATACGGCAAAAATTAAGGACAGTGGCAAACCTAAGGACAATATGGCAAAACCTTAGGACATATGGGAATACCTAAGGACAACATGGCAAAACCTAGTGAATATTGCAAAATCTTAGGACAATATGGCAAAAAATATAGACAATAAATGGCAAAAACTAAGGACAATATGGCAAACCGTTAGGACAATATGGCAAAACCTAAGGACAATATGGCAAAACCTTAGGACAATATGGCAAACCTTAGGAAATATTGGCCAAATTTGGTCTCTAAAATAGGGTTGTTTTCATAAAAATATCATAAAACACCTCTCTTTTGTCGGAAAATTTACGACGAAGACAAAAAAAAAAAAGGTCTTCAATATTTTTTCCAAAAGTCTATAAAATACCTCCTTTTTCGAAATTTTTTTGACCGAAGAGCAAAAAAAAAAAAAAAAAAAAAAAAAAAAAAAGGTCACTTCAGCATTTTTTTCGAAAAATATTTTTTATTGTTAAGAATGACCCCGAAACTTTGGCTTATGTTGCAGCTCTTCACCGATTATTTTTGAAATTTTTAGAGCAATTTTAAAAAATCAAGACAAATAATGGCAACAAAAGCTAAGGACAATATGGCAAAATCTCAGCTGTCCTTATAGACGCAACCACAGTAAAAAAAACGCAGTAGAGAGTGGGGGAAGGGGATGAAACGAATTCTTCTTGTTCAATTCTTTTATGTCAAGAATTGAATTTTGTTTCTAGAAGGAATAACCATTTAAATCGCTAATACCAAAAATTAAATTCAACATTAATTGAATTTTGCCTATTTTTAAAATAACCTTGAAATTTATAATTTATTATTTTCTTGTTTTTCAAACTTATAATTCAATTATAAACATGTTTTTCTGTTTAGATTATTGACGGGATGGCCCGAGGTCATCATTTGAAAAAAGGGAGCGGCATGGTTTTGTCATTTAGATCGGAAAAGGATCGTCAATTTATCAGAAAAATTCGATTCCTGACATACCACAGAAAAATCTGGAATTAATTGATGTGCGACAGATACTGGGGAATTTACTATATAATAGGATTTTATAGTATAAAATTATGAAGTCTAACATTTTTTTTCAAACATTCAAAACTTTTTTTTCGGAAAATAGCATGCCAAATTTAATTTTGACTGGAAAAATTTCAGTTCAATATTATGATAAACTGAAGAACAGTTTGTTTTTTAGAACTTTAATCAAAAGAACACTTAACCGACCCCAAAGAAAGTTTCTTCACCCTTTAAGAGTGGCGGTCGATAATTGGGCTATGTTACACATTACGAGTGAAGTTCTGACAACTAGTTCAGGAAACTAAAGTAATTGTTTTCCAAATACGTCGTAAAACGTTTGTAAGTCCGGGAATTGGGACTATTCAGAATCTGATACATTAACCTACGCTCAAAAAATGGAAATTTCAGTAGGCGTCCCTTAAAAGCACGAAAAAGGCCTACTTCCTCATCAATCCCTCATCACTTTATCACATATTTGCAACTTTAGAAATGAAGTAGTATTAAATTGAAAATCACAAAATGTAAGCCGTTTTTTTTCAAATTTGCCTTTAGTGCCTCAAACAGCTTATTTGGGAGCCGTCGCGCAAACGCCTACTCCTCCTTAAATATATTTACGAATAGATTTTATAACAAATTGAACATTTTCGAGGCAATTATAGACACAACTGGTATATTCCGAATTTTAAATTTAAAGGGGTTCTTAACTTCCAAGGATCCACAATTGAAAATTATTTTTTGGCTCAAGTCAGTACTATCTAATTTTTAATCTGAATGAATTGGCCTTCTCGCGCAGGAAGCAAAACATTTTCTAATTTTAGACACTAAGGGTAATACTGTCTGATTAAATAAGGCCTTAGAGGCCATTAAAAATGCCTCCAAATTGATACGGGTGAAAATTAATTGTACTAAAACCCAGACTCATCAAAAAAATATTCAAATTTTGCAATTTTTTCGGTTTTTTGTTTCCAAGATTTTTTAAAAGGATGAAGTTAAAAAATAAGCGTTCTCGAATTATACCACTAAAACTTCAATATTATCGCCTTGACGTAACCAACTTTCTCAATCAGTGTTTCAACTGGGCTTTCTTTTGAGCCTACTTTCAGGAAAAAATCGAAGCACTTTTTTTCGAGAAATGTTTTGGAAAAGTGATCAGAAAACATCATGATTCGAGTTCATGAAATTTCAAAAAATGCTCCCTTAAGCCTCTTACAATGTTCTTGAAGAATACTTGATAAAAATTTGACCATTTGTTCTCGGAGAAGATAGATTTTTGAAGTCTGAATTGTGAAGAAAAGTCGTTCCGGCTTATTTGGGGCGTGTCTGAATTGTCAGTGCGCCGTATCAAGTAAAGCTCGCGATAAAAGATTGACAAACTACGTTCGTTACGGATCTGTGAAAATTTAAACTCAATTTGATATACCGTCTGTGGAGGAGATACATTTTGCCATTTGGAAAATGTCACCTTGTTACGTACTTACCTATTTGGTTGTTAGAATGAGTCAAAGAATATGAATTAATGGTGTTACTTTTTTCGCAAGATTAAGGATAGATCTAACAAATTGCATTTCGGTTTTGCTCATACGCTTTTGTTTTCAGAAATATTGTCATCGTGAGATATGTCGAATTTGCCAAGTTACCCCCTTAACGTTTTCTAAAGAAAGAAAATTTTCAATAATTTTGGTTGGAAATTTGTTCACAATTTTAAGATTCACATAACTGTTATTTTAAAAACTAACATTGTGTTTAAACAAGCCACGTTGAGATCAGAAATAGTGAAATATAAGTTGAAAGTACTACTAGTTCGAAGAATATGACGCCTATACAACCTTATAAAAATAAATTAAACGCTTCAAAAATCAGTTACTATTATTGGATACAGATTGGAATATATTTTTGATCAACTTTACCTTAACCAAACTAATATGACCAATATGTTAAAATATATCATGTTCTTATTTCCAGATAAAAACTCTGGAATGTTATTTGGCTCTCAATCATAAAGAAGTCGTGAATTATGTTCTTTATCTTGCGAAGAGGTGAGCATTTAATATACGCAAAAGTTTATAAACTTACTTCCAGTAATACGTATGTACAAACTATGTAGCTGAGGTAGTTTTTTTTTTTTAAGGGACCACCCCCGCTGTAGACCAAACGTAAGAGATATCGAGAAACGGTTTTTGTATCCGGTAGCCAAAGCCATTTTAAACCGTTGGAAAATTTTTTCGATTTTTGACCTCGACCAGTTAACCGGTAATCCGCGGAAACACCGGTAATTGCGGTTTTTAAGAGAACTAATCATAATCTCAACTGATTATACTTAAAGGGGTGACTTGAAAAAAAAAATTTTGGCCTATTTGTGTTTTGGACATCCGGACACCACCCGGTGTCGTAAAGGCACTTTTTTTGAATATCGACACTGGAATATTCATAGGGGCCCTTTTTTAAAAAAATTTCGTAAAAACCCTTTATTTGGATAACTTTTCAAGAAAAAATTTTTGCATCATTTTATTTTGACATCCGGACACCACCCGGTTCGTAAAGAGCACTTTTTTGAATACGACACTGGAATCATTAGGCGCCTTAAGATCTACTTATTTGGAGTAATTTTTCAAGAAAAAATTTTTGGCATTGATTTATGTTTGACACAGACACCATGGTACACCCAACTTGGTGGTGTAAGAGCACTTTTTATACCATGACACTTGGTATGATATGTGAACTTAAAAAATGTACTTATTCGGTAACTTTTTCATGAAAAAAATTTTGGCTTGATTTATTTTTGACACCAGACACCACCTGGTGGTGTAAACAGCAGTTTTGTGTGTCATGAGACTGAGTGATAGTGAACCTTAATTAACATCTACTTATCTGGGTAACTTTTTCAAAAAAAAGATTTTCGAACAGGATTATTTGGACACAAGGAGCACCATCTTAGTGGTGTAAACAGCATTTTTTTTGGATCTTTGACTCGGATATCATGTAAATTTGAAAATGTACTTACCTGGGTGACTTTTCGAGGAAACAAGAAATTCCGCATGCACTTGAATTTTTTGCGATAAATGTTCCGAATAAAGGATTTTGTGATTTCAAAAAATAACCTTCTAGATGAATTCGGTTGAAACAAAAAGTACCATTACTATCTCGCTGCTAGCCACGTACCGTTCAATATTTAAACAATGCTAAACGTACAAATAAAAAGATGAATTATGTTTCTTTCATTTATCGATGAACTTTCCAAGCTCCATTGCTGCTCATTGTAATGTTATATTTGAGACACACGTAATTATTTGAACACGATATGACTTGAGCAGTGCATAAAAACAAGGGCCGTGACGCATTGATAATTTTATCTGAAGAATTTTGTTTATCTTCAATAATCAGTTTGAAAATGTTGGACTTCCGGCAAGGCCGTTGATTGCTGTTTGGAAAACGCGGGTAAAACCGTAATACAGTAGAAATGACTTTAAAGAGAAATTAAAATAGCCAATGGTCTACAAAACTTTGTCAATGTGACTTTTTAAAAGGACAGCACGCGCAACTAAAATTATATGAGAATATCGAGATATAGAAAATTATATAGGATATCGAATTCATCGCTCACAAACAGCTCGAATGCATACATCAATTATTTCTTATATCAGAATTTATGACCCTAGGTTTCCTACAGGAAAACGGAAAACAAAGTATTTTTGTGAACAATATTTTGCTGATAACTGTATACATGCTGAACAATTTTCTTAAAAAAACTATTGGCTTAAGATGATTACCCATAAAAAATTTAACCCAAATTATGCAAAAATTTCTCCCAAAAATGCTGTTTACACCACCAGGTGAGTGTCTGGTGTCAAAATAAATCAAGCCAAAATTTTTTTCATGCAAAAGTACCCGAATAAGTACATTTTTAAGTTCACATATCATTACAGTTCCATGGTATAAAAGATGCTCTTAAACACCAAGTGGTGTACGCATGGTGTCAAAAATAAATCATGCCAAAATTTTTTCTTGAAAAGTTACTCCAAATAATATACGATTTACGGGCCCCTAGATATTCCAGTGTTCGATATTTCAAAAAAGCTGCTCTTTACGGACACCGGATGGTGTTCGGATGTCAAATAAATCATGCCAAAAATTTTTTCTTGAAAAGTTACCCCAAATAAGTACGATTTAGGCCCTATGATATTCCAGTGCGATATTCAAAAAGTGCTCTTTACGACACCGGGTGGTTTGTCGAATGTCAAAATAAATTCATGCCAAAAGTTTTTCTTGAAAAGTTTACTCCAAATTAAGTTACGATTTAAGGCCCCTTGATATTCCAGTGTCGATATTCAAAAAGTGCTCTTTACGACACCGGGTGGGTGTCGAATGTCAAAAACACCAATAGCAAGAAATTTTTTTTTCAAAGGTCACCCTTTAAGTATAAAATCATGTTGGAGATTATGATTGTTCTTTCTCAAAACCGCCAATTACCGGTGTTTTCCGCGATTACCGGTTAATGGGCGAGGGTCAAAAATCGAAAAAAAAAATTTCAACGGTTAAAATTCTGCTTGGCTACCGAGTACAAAAACGTTTCTCGATATCTCTTACCGTTTGTCTACAGGGGGTGGTCCCTTTAAAAAAAAAAGCTACCTGATTGAACTCTAATTTTTTTGTATGATTTATTTTGAACAAATTTTGAAGCTCCGTATATTCATAGATAACATTTTTTAAACACATTTTGCAGGAATGGTAAGCTGAAATGGCTGATGCGAAGGATTGAGTAGTTTAAGTTGTTTTCCTCATCGCCGAAATTTGGGGTCATATTTTGAAAATTTTATTAATATCCAAGTATGTCGGAGTTTTAAAAGATTTTCAAAGCGGACCTTGATTCGATAGTCTATCGACCGATAGAACTTCAAAATAACCTGCAAAAACGATATATCGAATTTTCAGAAGTGAATTGATTTTTGTAATGATTTATTGAGAACAAAGTCTTTTGTTTGTGAACCAATCGATCGTTATGATTGTTGATGAAATTATATGAGCCTTACATGATAAATAGGTTTATAAAGAGATCTTTCAGAAAAAACTTGAGTCTGATTTTTTTATATTTCGGCTTTTTTAAAAAAAGCCGCGTAGAGAAAATTGTGGGAATAGTGCTTTTATAATAACCTCCAGTAAGTGAGTTCCAATTTTTCTGTGCGGATATTTTTCAAGATAAGTTCAGAAATTTATTAATTATTTGATCAAGTGAATACAGAGGGGGGGCATAGCTTAGGTCCGGCCCAGTATTTCCGAATGTTCCCCATATTTCCGCGAATTTAACCTAACGCAAAATCACCATTTTTTAGCTAAAATAATTCCTGTTATATTAGCCTAATAATATAGGCCACCAGTACAAAAGGGTTTCCCCAATGTTTTGCCAAAAACTTTTCGAAATATTGGGCCCTCCCCCTGTACTGTAGATATTTTTTGTGATCTTTTAGTTAGTGGATGAAAATTAAACTCTCATTCATGTGGTCTAAATAACCAAATAAATTCTTTATGGGATGATACTTTAATAATCTCCAATATGATTTTTCATCAGGGAATACCAAAGATAAAGAAACTTACAGTTGTGTCTTGATGTTGCTCCAGCCTAGTCCCCCCCCCGGGGAAAATTTTAATTACATAGTTATTTTCCTATTGCGTCGAATTTAGGATCATAGGCATGCTCATTTTTGCGAAGTTTTTATTGGATTTTTATTATGGTTTTCAGGTCCGCGCTTACCCGCGGCGCCGTAATAATAATTCGACCAAAATTCATAACGCATATCATATGATGTTCAAGAGAGCATATAAAAAATATATGGCCACCTAAGGCCCAAATAGCGAACTTGTTTGTATCGGTTTATTTGAAACAAATAGTAACAACAAAACTAAATGGTTCGAACTCAAAAATTTTCTTAAGAAGCAATACTACGAAAATTCAAAAATTTACAAAAGTTGCCCAATTCATGAAGACATTTCTTTGACGCGAGATTGAGCATAGAATTTATTAACGTTTTGCTCAAACCCATATTTGGACCTGTCCTCTTAAGCACCGAGGATGATTGAGTTCAGTTGATCATCGTTATATTTTAAACCATGTCAACATTAGTTTAGTTTGTATATTAAAGCGTTTGTGTTGCAGCCTCAAATGCCATGGCGCTCCGGGTACATCTTAGGTGTACTTCCACTGGGCGAACCTTTGACTGATAATAAAGCCTCCTCCTTTTGTTAGTTTAGAACCAAAAAAAGCTTAATTTGATTATGAAATTTTGGCAGAAATAAAAGTGCGTCAGTTAGTATTCTTAATTCAGAATACTTAGGTAAGTTATTAAGGGGGTTTTGACGGTGCAAAATTTTGCAATTTTACCCGATTTGACAGACGGATTAAACTTGGCACCTTTTTACCTTTGTACTTTGAAACTAATTTATATTTTCAGAAAAAAAATATAAAAATAAAATCGCGATTTTTTGGATTTAGGCTTTTGATCAGCGAAAACCACTGTCTTAATTAACTATTAACTGAAGTTTTAAGGGAGTGGGTACAATATTTCCAAGCAAGATTTTTTAATTAATCAAAGATTTTTGTAAGAGAATTTTCTACTGAGTTTTTTGAGTCATATTAATTTTTTCTTATTTTTGATATTTTTCAAAAAATATCGTTATTAGGAGGTTCATATTTAGTTAAAAGTTAAATTGAGCTTGAAACTCTCAGCATATGCTTCAAAAAAGTTAAAAATATCATTAGCATTGATTTTGTAAAAAAATAGTTTCAAGATTTTCGAAAAAACCGGAAATTCACAAGCATTTTCGAGACCCCATGACAAAATTGCAAAAAAGTAGGCCGATGAGAAATTTTAACCAAAGATGTAGCAGGAAAGGTTTTTTAGGTGAGCTTCCAAATTGAAGCTGGTTTGACCACTTAGAGACATAAATTCGAAAAAGTTGGCCCGAGAGAAGTTTTTATATTTAACGGGGTAGCTGTCGTAGCTCTTTTTAGGGTACTTGGGGGTGTAAAATAGCACGACATTGCTTAGGGAACACTCCAGAAGCGGTAAACTTATTTGAAAAAAAAAAAATCCAAAAAAAAAGTTCGAAGATTTTCATTTTTTGTTGAGATTTTCTGGTATTTTTTTTGGAAAAGCTGTAAGCGGATTTTTTTTCTCGGCAATCACCCAAGCTTAATTTGATGGTACTTTCGACTAAATCCGAACGACTTTTATTTTCGAGTGTTTTCACTCCGGTTTAACTAAAAATTCGGATTTTCTAGAATTCAACAAAAACATTTTCAAAAATTCGGCTTCATCAAAAAAACCAAAATAGTTATTTCCATTCTTTTTCCCACTTTAATTATACTGCATTCTGAAATGTAACCTATGAGGAGTAGTCCTTTGAAGAGCGAAACCTGGAAATTAGGCGGTTTCGCAGTTCTAGGGAAAAAACTTAGTTGGAAATTCAAAAATCCGCGTTCACCAGAATAACAACCTAGGGTATGTGGTTCCTTACATTTTCTTACAGTTAGTATGTCATAAAACAATGCAACCAAATCCAATCTTGAATGTTTTTTAAAGCACAAAACAACCCAAATAGGACAAAAAATTTCAAAAATTTTTGCGTTTTTTCCGAATTTTTTTCATAAGTATTTTTTCTCAAAATTATGTTCAAAATAACGTTTGTGTCAATTTGACCACTAAAACTTCCGAACTATTGGGTTGACGTAAGCCCAACTTTCTCTTCAGTGTTTCCCCAGCGTTCTTTTGAGCCTACTTCGAAATTATCGAAGCACATTTTTTTTCGGAAATTTTTTCACGTTGACCTTGAAAAATTTCATATTTTTTTTTGGGGCCGAAATTTTTGACAAAAACTCACCTACAAAGTTTTTGTTTGTTTAGAGCTAGCTTGCAAAAATTGACTAAATTTTGAAATTTAACTAGGAAGAGATAGATTTCGATGAAAAAAGTCCAAAAACGGTATTTGGACCGTTTTTTACGTATTCTAGAATAAATATGACTTATCGACAAAAACTCACCTACAAAGTTTACAGGTTATTGTTTAAAATTTGGGTTTTATTTCAAAATAAAACCTGGGAGAGATAGATTTTTCCGTTTTGGCTTAGGGTGGCTCTTGTGCCAGTTATTGTGTGAAGGAGTGTGTCATATAAAAAGTTTTTGGCATATTTTTTTCTGCAAGTTGAAGGGCTTAGTCTACAAACTGGCTAGTCTTGAATTATATCATCGAGGCCCTGTTGGCTATGTTTCATCGGGAATATGTCAAATGGAACACCATACCCGTTAAGTGTTTCCTGGTTGATGCCAATTTGAGTGAGATCGTATTGCGAGCTCTAGGAGGAGTAGTAATTTGAAATTTTGGTAGGTGTTCTAGAACTCGCCGCATATGGATCACCAGGTCGGCCAAAAAATTATTCTGATTTAAATTTATTTTTGTAGATCAAGGATTAGATCTACCACATGGTATTCTCAAAAAGTTTCCAGCAGTTTTGTATTCTTGTAAATTGGAGTAAAAGTACATTTTTGGCGACCGCTACCCCGCTGAAGTCAAGTAACAGAAAAAACAGAAAACGAAGGAGGAGTAGGCTTTTAGTGTTTTGTTGGACGCATTACTAAAAATCATTTTCTAAGCGCTTCTGTTAAATTATCTGAGCTTTGAGTCAGCCATAGCCGAAAAATGTTGTTTATCCTATTTGATTTAAGGAGGAGATAGCTTTTTTTAAGATGGTTGTCTTTGAGCCCTCTATCGGGTTAAAACTTGCTAATCAAAAAAATCTTAGACCAAGCTCATTGTCATTTATTGCCGATTTAGTATAGTTCTCAACTTTTAAGCAAAACTCTTATTTGCGACGGCTACCCCCCTTAGAAAAAATGACATTACCTAATGAGTTCATTAGTAATGAATTATAAGCTGTTTTAAGCCTTATTTTTGAGCGCTTATATTTTAAATAAAACTGACGCGGACCATCGAAAACTAAATGTATTTGAAATTTCATTAATATAAAAAACAATAAAAATTATTAAATAGGTGTCTGAGGAAAATTGATAGTAATCGATTTGTGCCAATTGAAATTACTAGTCTAATCATTTTTTGTTGAAACTTTTCAAAATTGTACTAAAGAAAAAGTATTGTAGTTTGTGTAGATGCATATTTCACGAAACAGCCTTGTTTACTTTTTTTCTTCTCGAAAAAGTGTTACTACAGAAATTTGATTTTCGACTTACCCACAGTGTTGAGTTTCATAGTTATTTTTATGCTGTTAAGAGAGAGAAATTGCCTGTTGTGGGTCCAAAATTAGAGACGTTGGTCAACAGCTCTCACCAGTCGCCCTCTATAGTATCAATTGTGAGTCTATTTTAACTGCACTACGAAAGTGTGCAATAATTCAAAACACCAGATTTAAATCCTCTTTTTTTAATTGACGGTTTTTATTCCAGAACCCTAATTGGAAACCCTAATGGTAATTTGCCAAAGTTACTTAAGGTTTTACAAACTTCTTATATGAAGTAATAGTGAGAAAGTCAGTTAAAAAAAATATTTTTAACGTTTAAGAATTTATTCCCATTCGTTTCCAATTTCCCTTATTTGGTATTGTACTAATAATAAAGTGGTAATAATATCAATTACGGGGCAACTCTGGTGTTGTTTGCATCTTTTTAGCCAAATTTTTATAAAATTCGGCTTTGTAAAAACGACTCATCCGACTGAGTTCTTTAGATAGGCTTAAACTGAGTACAATTTTTAAAATAAATGAAAAAAATGGTCCGAATGGCCATTGTTTCGAATTTTTAAAACAAAAGCTGATGTATGAAAAGTTAAACAGTAATCTCTAAAAAAAACAAAAAATGGTCCGGCGTCTGCTCCAATTTTTCATTATTTCAATAAATATTTGTGCTCAGTTTGAGCTATCGAAAACTAATCGAGAAAGAGTCGTTTTTCAAAAGCCAAATTCATATAAAAAATTTTGCTGAAAGAGTGTGCAAAAAAAACGACCAAGAAGCCCCTTAATCGATTTACGTTGTTTTTTACAGACTCTCAAAACTTTAATGTTAATTTAGAAAAATAAGGCATCACAATTTCACACATGGAATTGCCTTATTTCATAACCAACAATGAGAAGCCTAATCTCTGGTAATAATAGTCTAAGACTTTTTAAAATCAATACTTTTCTTGATCAGTTTTAACGGATATTTTATTTTGCTATTGCAATTTCATTTCTGTACATATTAATGTGATATGCTTATTTTGGCGTTAAATTGTTGTAAGTTTATCTACTAGAAAATAATTTTGCATGCAATCGAGCGCCGCAGACCCGTCTTAACTGCGTTACAGATTGACAACGTATCATTAAAGCGAATTTAACTAACAAAATATAGCAATTTTAATATACAAATGCGTGATTTGTTTTTTAGCGTAATGACCGAAAGCGTGTCAGTTGCTCCAAATGTTCTCGATATGCTCAGCCGATTGACCTAATTCCAAAAATGTTTCTAGGCTCAATGAGTTGATACGATGGATAAAGGTTTGAAAACCGGACTTCCGGTTACCGGTAATAACCGGTGTCATAACTAAACAGGGATTTCTCGAGTACAGCATATTAGTCAACGAGTTGATGATCGGCATATCTTAAAACTTGGTTGGGACCAACATTTCAGGAGGGTCAATTTTTAGATATGACACCAGGTTGAGGGGGGTCAAAATTACAAAATGATCCATACGGGGTCATGTTAACTACCTATAAGGAAGAGATAGAGGTTCATTGCGATTCCAATAAATAAAAGTTGAACAGATTTGGTGTAATATGACCCCAATTAGAGACAAAACAAGAGTTTTTGCTTTTAGGAGAGCAGGTAGCGGCGCAATTTCTCGAGAACTCGACTATATTTCTGTGTATTTCTTCACCAAAGGGTCCTTGATTTTTCGGCGAACATCATAGGAAGTGTCCAAATTTGTAGTATGACACCAACGGGGTCCAAATTTCGAACTTGGTGGTAAACGTCTATTACACGTCTGTAGAAAGATAATTTCATTGCGATTTGAAAATTTTTCAAATAATTTTGGTAAAATATGGCTCCTTACAGACAACAAAAATTTTTTCCGGAACAGATATCAATCCGGAATTGGACTATTAAGCCAAGATTTTGCAGCAGAAAGTCTTGAATTTGGCGATAACATCATTGTATTATATAATGCATATGACTCAACAACCCTACAATTTATGTTAATTATAAAATCGTAGCTTCATGGGATCGTAAGTCTTATGAGAATTTTTCCGGCCCATATATGGCTGCCGAAACTCGTGTTGGACATATTTTTTCCAGGTTGATTTATCGTCCCATCTGCTGTAAATGGAATAACGCTGGCCTGCTGACGGGATGGTAATTCAATTGCTGCCGCGAGAGGTAAAATTACTTCCGATAACATTTAATTTGAATATATTGAATAGTTTTTAAATGCTCGTAAATTATTTTTTCCATTATTAGTGAAATTATCATTTTTTTAAAACATACTGTATGTCATATTGTCATTTAATTATAGTATATGCAGTTTCTTTTATTTATAAAACAGTGAGTCTGATGAGATTTCGGTTTATTCACTCACTTACGAATTATAGTAAAGAAATGAGAAAAAGTTCTCGTAAGTTAAACATAAAACGATGGAAATTGGATTGAATTAATTTAAAGCTGAACAGGGCTGTAGGGTTTTTCTAATACAGAGAGTTCCTTAGCGAAATTGTTTCCTTTACTTTACAACAAAATGACATGTTTGATTTTGCCGGTGGTCCATGAGAAAATAATGATAATGAATGTTTAGTCTATAAAATTAAATCAATAGCTTTTAGCGGGAGTTAACAAGAGCATTGAAAATATATAATTTTTCGATTTTTTTCGCCATCTGGTGATCAATTATGGGCTGATTCTAAAATTTCAATTTTTGCTTTAAATTGGAGTTTTTGATAAAATAGAAATTATGGGTTATTTTTCCGTTACGGGAAGCGTTCAGATTACGAAATGTTAGATATAACTAAAACAGAAATTCCAGAAAAAATCAAGTCGATAAATGCCGTAGGCGGATTTTAAGATTTTTTCCCAAAATTTTAGGCGGCCAAAAAATTCATCATGTTACATCAATTTTTTTTGTATTTGCGTCTAAAAATTATCTTGAATATTTACGATTTAATTACATTTGAAATATAGGAAGATCTTAGCATACCTTCAAAATCTTTTTAAAACCATAAAAGCTAAAAGTCCCCGCAACGATTCTCCGTGGAATTTTTTTTAGGTTTTAAAATTCTGCCCTTAGACGTTCGTTTTTGTCTTTAGGTAAACTTTTTTTTTAAGAACACTCAACCAGTTTTGTCCTTGCCATTGTTGAGAACGGAACAAGCTATTCGCAAACGGATTTCTGGCGTCCAACAGCAATAAAACTCCAGAACCAAAAGTTTTCGGTTTTTCACCGGGATGTCCGGTTACCGGAAATGGACACGGTTAAAAGTTTAAAAAGGTCTATCTCTTTACATCGGCTATAGCTTGGCCTTCAAAATAAAATCCACCTAGTTACCATTTTTAATTGACCGTAATAAGCTAAACAACAATTTTCACTTCGCAAGTAAAAAAAGAACATACTGTAAGTACAGTTGTATGTAATAAATTTATTGATCATAGAGACTTGCCATTGTCAGTAAGGAAGTTAACTTTGCGGTTTGTTCATCAAAAATTATATGACGTACTATCAATCCTGTTTTAAATAATATATGAAATATATTCAGATCTATCAGTTCAGGTTTTTATATGCTTAGTTTATCGAATTATTGACTAAAATAAAAAATTTCATTATTTTATTTGCAGTTTCAAATTTTTCTCTCAAAAAAATATTTATTATTAACTTCAACATATCTGTATATTGAAACGATAGTTCCTACATGTTCATACGTGTAATTGACCAAAAACTTAAGGATTTTTCTTTAGTTCTTCAAACATAATTTATCATCTCAAGATGAAGCTTTTCAATCGTCTTTTTCGTGTGTTTTCCCTAGGAAACTAATTTTTCAAAACAGAAAACATTTCACTGATTTCATGCTTCATTTTTTTATCAATAAGTCATTTACAATAACCCTTCCTAAATTCAAAGAATTTTCAGGAGTTCAGACATCATTTTCGGACCAAATAATTGAAAATTTAAAAGAATTGAAAATTTCTAACTATTGACCCTCAAAGATTTTAGTGCCATTCGGCACTGAATAATTTTGCGCGTTGTATTATTGTAGTGGTTTAAAATGAAGAATGTTACAATAAAGCTAAGACTACATTTGTAAATCAATGAATCTTTTATTATGAAATCGATTTCAACACTTTAAAATAAGAGTGTTGAATTTAAACAGTGCACATTTTTTAAAATGTATATTCAAGTAAATTGGTTGACGGCAAAAGGCAACACTCTCGAGCTTATTTGATATGCATTATTGCTATAGGCAACATGTTACGCCAGAAGATCATGGATTGCCTATTGTCGTCACTCACGGTATAATATGACGAAAAAAGTTATATTTTGTAATATACGTATTCATATAAAAAAGTATACTTATAGATCTAATTCGAAACAAAATCAACGCAGAATATTTGTCTTCGATTATTAATTACACTACAAATCATTTCAAATCTGATTAATTTCAATCGATTCAAAAATATATATCTCGTTGCCCAATAAATATCTTCTCATAAAAATGAATTTATACATTATGAGAATTTCTTGATTTCGATATTTCTGTGATTTTAATCTCTAACAATCTCCTTTTAAAAACTTTGAGTGATTAAAACTAGCTCGATTCAAAAATAAGCTCTTTGTTTTCAAAAAAGAATTCGTCGATCAAAAAACAGAAGAATCAATATCTTGCACCGCGGGGGATAAAAAGCTATCATTGATATTTGAGTCCATTTATTGGTTTCAATTGAAAAAAGTATAATTCTCTGTTGCTCTGTGGTGTAAAAAAGGTTATATTTTATTGGCCAAATTTGAAAGCATAAATCATAATGGTGATATTTTGATAATATATAATCAAACCTCTTTAATTGATCATAAAGAAGGTAAATTAACCCCCACCTGCACAAGATGTCCTACCCCCTCACCTGCACGAGAGTGTTTCAGAACACACACATAGACTATGTGACATAGGTAGGGTGCGCAGCGGTCAAAATTCTAAGTTTTAAATGACAATGATTTTCATTTTACAAAGTGTTCCGCCTACGCATTTTTTTTTGTCAAAATGACCAAAATTTTTTTGAAAATTTTATTTTTCAAAAAATTTTTTTTCAGAAAATAGCAAATTTTTTTGTGAGTACGATCCTTGCCACAAGAAAACTAAAAATTGAGCTGATTATGCTCAAAACGAAATAAGTGCTGAAAATGAGGGTTTTTGAAACTCACTTTTTGACCACTAGATGGCCCAAAATTTTTTTTTGTTGCTCGGAATGGTTTTTTTCGGTGGCGATTAGCCCCCCCCCCGTAGCAAATAAATGTTTATCAACAGTTTTATCTTGTTCCAGTACTGTTTTAACTGCATTAAGGGGGTGGGTGTCGGTTTTTTTTGAGCCCTTTATAGGATTAATTTATGATAAATTAATATCGGTTATGACTAAAGTTGACCCAAGGAATCTCATGGTGGCAATTATTTTTTTCAAAACAATCTAGAACAAAATCTAGAATTTTCAAAATTCGAATATTTTTTTGCTTTAACCCGCATAAAACCGGTATTCCACCATGATATGAACATTTTTTATTGGTGAATATGACCCACCGAAAACGATGCATGACATTAAAATTATTGGAAATGTCTAAATCGAATTCTAGAAATTTCAATTATTTTTAAGCCAAAATGTTAAACCTAATTATCGAATTTGACGCTGATTGGTTAAAAATTTTGATTAGCTGTAAGCCAACTTTTTGATCAGTGAAATCTCAGCTTNGAAAAATTTTTCTCATGTTATAAAAACATCATCCTTGCTTATTTGGAACCTATTTAAAATTTGATTAATCGCCAGTTGGAATTACTTCAACGAATTGTTGGCCTTAATACGCTATTCTTTTTACACCTCGTATTTCCGAGAATTATTATCAAAAACTGAAACTTACAACAATAGAGAGTCAGAGTATTATACATATAAGTGTCCTGCAGTTACGTTATGTTTGTAGTACAAAGGGCGAGTTGTTGTTTTCTTGGGGTTACGCTTGAGAGGCTCTTTGAAATATAAATAAAGGAAAATAACATCAAACGATAATTAAAAAAGTCACGATTTGAACTTTCGGAATTCGCAACGTCAAAAATTGGTATCGATTCCAATGGGTACATTTTTTTATTTTTGAATTTTTCGAAAAAAATGATTTAAAAATTGACCCATTTTGACTTTTGAAATTTTCAGAAAAATGAATTTCAAATTGTCTTAATAATAAAATTATGAATTTGAACACTTTTAAAGTCTTAATGACCAGAGAGAATTCTTTTGAAGGCAATCCAATCTCACATTATAGACCACAGAAGGGTCCAGCAATCCGAAGATGGGTATTAGGTGAGCGCACTTGAGTTGAAAATATTTGTATTGATATCAAAAATTTGAAGAGTTTCATTTATTCCTGAAATATGTGAAATTAACGTTTTTCTGTTAAAGAAAATATGCTGTTGGTTAAATTGAAGAATAAAGTCGTGGGCATATTGTTGCCAGAAAATGAGGAAATTATTAGTGTCAGCAGTTAAACGAAAAAAACACTTTTTCTTGAAAAATAGCCCTTAGGTAGTTTTTTTTAAACAACGCACCCTAGTCTGACGATTACGGGTAAAACCAAGATGATATCGAGAACCGAGTTTTTTGCCATTCAACTGCACTAAAAAGCTCAAGGAGACAAATTGTTCTTTTTATCGGAACTACCGGTTCACCGGTAACCGGAGATCATTATATAGGCAATTTCAGTAAACATTTGAGAAAAAAAATCGAGACTCGTTTTTTATTCCAGGATTCACCAAAATATCGTTCAAGCAGTAAAATCTGTAGACAAATCGGTGAATGTAAAAGAAAAACATAAAAAATTAAACTCCGGCTAATTTAAGGAAAAAAAATTTGGCTCCCTCAGATCGAAACCTAAGAAAAATTACATCCGTTCATATCTGTGACCGGAATGTCAAATCACTTTAATGAAAATTCCCCTAATGAGAATTTTAGTTGGGCAGTTGAATGTAAAAATAGTCCTCTCGATATCATCTATGGTTGTTTCCCGTAGTCCGTCATGAGAGGGTGGCCTTTTAAAAAAAACCTACCTTACGTTGTATCTATTGAATTGCAAATTAACACTACTGTTGTGAAAATATTTTTTTCGAAAAATTAGTTACATACCTGACACTAATGTAAATGTCTGAACTAGATCTGAAAGTTTAAAGAACCAGCTCAATGGGTTGACTTACCCATTGTGAAGATATGGCCTCCGCCCAACGCAAGCTGGTTCGCATTCCGACAGGCACATATTAGTATATAAAGAGTTTGGTTTGCAAAAAACTAATCATTACAAAAAATATAAAATTTTGAATAACAATATTTCCCGCCCGAAATATGAATTTAATCCAATGCTCTTAAAATTACTTGAATATTACCACCTGTTTCACAATCTCTAAGTTTTTTGATGAAACAGCTGTTTTTCTTTAGATTCGGAAAACCTTGAAAACCCAAAAGCGATTTGGAATTCGTAATTTAATTTTTTGGATAAATATGTTAACGTTGGTTTTTTATCAACGTTTTTATATAGTAGAAGATTTTCATAATTTTTTTTATATTTGGATTTGTTTCGAAGATCAAGCACGGACAAAAATTTGCGGTAGACATTTTTCAAAGTTTGGTTTCCATTATATAGGATCGGAAAATAAATGAATTTTTCTCCAGATTGTAAACATATTGGTAAGGGAACAAAAGGATAATAATTTTAATGCAAATAAATTTATGGTTTTGATTATCATTTTAAAAATCGATTTGAACATAGAACATCGAAATAGGGACTTGTTGGGGTTTAAATATCGATTGGTTCAGAAATAGTCCTCGCATTTATACATCATGCTGTACTATCATGCTAAGGGTTGATCGAAGAGACCGTTCGATAAAATTATGCAATTTACAAAACCAGTTTTTTCTTATAAAGAAGTAAGATAATCAAAAAAAAATGCTTAGATTATTACATGGGAAAAAATATTTTTACACATTCTGATAGTAACAACTAGTTTTCTGAATGAAATTTTTTGATTCAAATAATCAAGAATCAAGTCTAAAATGTGATCATTGAATAGAACGAAATCTATTAAAACGGGTTTCCAACAGCGGAAGCCCAAATGGTTCAGCCAAATGGTCTGAAAATGGCCAAATTTCAGAAGTTGCGCAATTGTCTATTTTTTAAACCCAAGCAATTTTTAATTTTTTAATTACTTATTTCTTCCTGTCCCCGCTTGTCAGAAAAAGCCCACTCGCCCAAAAGTGTCTATTTTTAGCGAATTTTTCAACAAGACTTGAAATCGAAAAAAAAGTATTTAATGGTTTCACTTTTCGTAATAGGTAATATGAGCAATTTATAATTTAGCGAAACCGCAATAAAAAGTTGGTACGTAAGAAATAAACTTTTAAAGTAGAGACATAAATTTGGCAAACTGGGATTATGTGCATATCGTAGGGAGAATCCTTGGATTTGACAAAGTTGGTATATTGATCGTATCTGAGATTATTGATGGAGCATATAGAATTAACCCGGAGAAAAAATCTGACTTAGAAACAAAAATCTGACAACTGTGCATGACATCAAATTACGTGATTCTGTCTAAAGCGGCACACAAGTCTAACGACAAAACTCGGCAAAAACCTACCATTTTTTGAAAAACTCGAACACCCAACCTAAGCAAAAACCGGATTTTTGAAACATTTAAAAAATTTCTGATTTTACTTTAAAAAGTTTTAAATAGTATCTTTAACCCGCAGTTGTGGCCGATGGTAACGAAGCTCCTGACGACAGTAATTCTGATGCCCTATCCCTGGGTTTCGAAGCCCAGGGACCAAATATTTTATATTACACCAATACACTTAAAAGTTTAATATAATTTCCGATATTTATTACAGATACCGATTATTACATTAGGAGAAATTGTCGGTAAATAAGAGCGATTTAGATAACAGACAGAACGTAAAGCTTTTTACAAGTAAGCAGATTCACGTATAAGAATGCAATTAGAAATTTCGACAGACTCCACGGAGAAAATAGAAAAGTGTAAAATTTAATGAATTTTTAATATTTGTATAATGGAGCTTAAATAAATTTGAAGAGTTCAGTTCAAATTTTGAATACAATTTTAATGCCGTTGATTTTGTGCATCAGAATATATGTGAATATTACAAAAATCTTTCCCAATAGAAGTAGGTGAAAATTCGGAATTGACTCATAACCCGCAATTGCCGGCATTCAACTTCATTGGGAAACTTGTTAAAATGTAGTCCGCTCTTTGAGGTCGCAAATTTGAAATACCTCGTGCTTATTGGCTATAGAATTCTGAGATATAATATTCATAATAAATTTAAAACGTAGGTAGGCGTAAAAATGTGTAACAACGATTCGTTATTTTTCTTCACCTTAAACATGTTACAAATTCGAACTCAATTTATGTCCGGCCTTAAGGGGTAGCGGTCGCAAAAGATTTACTTTGTACCTCCCACTTTACCAGAAACTAAAACTACTACGCCAACTTTTGAGAATAGCCAAGATTTGGTAGATCTATCCTAACTACAATAAATAGTAAATCAGAGATATTTGTCGATCCTGGTGACCACCATGCGGCGAGTCTAGAAGCTCCTAAACCAATTTTCAAATTATATCTTCTGCTAGAGCTGCAACATTCACTCAAACTTGGTATGTAAACCACGGAAACACTTATGGTTGTACTGGGGATTTTTAAATGAATCTGCGAAAAAACTGCCTATTTCAAGATTTCGCTATTTCAAAACTATCTTCTCCTAGGTTACATTTCAGAAGCAGTAAAATTGGGAAAAGATGGAGAAATATGTTTGTTATTTATGATGTGCAGAAATTTAAATTTTGGTGGAATTCTAGAAAATCGCTTTTAGTGAACCCCCGAAGGAAAACTCGAAATAAAAGTCGTCGGATTTAGCGAAAGTACCACCAAATTAAAGCTGATTTCACTGATCAAAAATCTGCTTACAGTTTATTGAATATTTTAGTTTTCTGGTCGAAAAGTGGGTTCAATGTTTTCCAAAAAAATACTCAGAAAACATTCCTGAAAAAAAATGAAAATTTCGAACTTTTTTGGATTTTTTTTTACAATAAGTCTTGCTTGTCTGAGTGTTCCCTAGCAATTTCGTGCTAGTTTACACCTGCAGTACCAGAAAGATACGACCGCTACCCCTAAAGAGATTTTTAATTCTAAGTTTTTGAATAATAAAAAATACCATATGAGCCCGGAGTGACAATAAAATTCTCATTTCTTTTACAGAATAGGAAAAGTATTAATCGTTACTTAGACATCGTGAAGATAATGAATTCGTGTCCTATAGCGAATTTCGCTTTAATTTTTTACTCTTTAGTGCCCCTAGGGTATTTACAGCCGAATCAGTCAAGCGACAAAACCGGGTAAATTATCTTCGCTAAGAAAGATTTTAAATTTAATGCTCACATAAAAAAATATAAAAAAAAACTTCTTATTTAATTTGCTGTAGTCTTTTTTATGAGGTCACCAGTGTCTACAGCGAATTTGGCTTCAATTTTAAGCTCTCAGTGCCCCTAGGTGATTTTAGAGCCGATAAGTTAACGGACAAAACCGGATTTTCAAAGTGGTCCGCTACACCAAGAACACAGTAAAATCATAGGGTTTTTGATAATATTTTCTTAGCGTAAATGTACGCATACACTAGGCTTATCAAATTTAATTCTACTGAACCAAAAAAATCATACATCTTATGGGGCTCATTTTTCGGGTGCGTTGATATGATGCGAATATCGATTTGGGCCACAATTTCACGACTTCCTTCGCTATTATAACTATAAAGCCGTTACCATGTTAATAGCTTGAAGTTGCCCTAAGCAAGTATCAATGTGAAATGTCATAAAATAATTATTAGAAATATTATGATATTCAAAAATATATAGCGCTCTTTTACCTTTGGGACAGCCTTAACCTGGACAAAGCAAAAGTTTCTCAAGGAGAAAGCGTTCAAATTGTAATGGACATATGCGGGTATTGCGATATTCTTTCGGGAATCTGGTGGTATTGTCATGCTGTATTGTGATCAAAGGGGGGTGAACACGCTAGAGAAAAAGAAGAAAGATGTTAATCGTATTTTTATATGTAGTATACGCTGCAGGGGTGGAAAAACAGGTGATAATATAACCTCAGTGTAACACGCAAAGAGAAGAGAAATAATATTACCCCATGAAACTGTACAAGCAAAAAGTGGCTAAGTGTGAATTATGTAATGAAAGAACAAATCTATGAGAATAATACGTTATCATTACGATCTTCGAGTCCAAACATTAAAAAAAATACTAACAGATTTTGACGAATATTTGTTTTGAAGGTGAAGGATCAGTCAGAAAAATAAGTGAGGTTCAGACAAAAAAATCTATCAGCACAACTATAGTACTTACGGAGAACATTGTCATAAATAAACTTTAAAATACAATGATAGTTAAACGGCCAATCGACCTTTCAACGCAACAGCCCCGCAGTGGATTTTTTTTTAATAAAGTTAATCATTTGAAACTCCCCTTAAAATTGTAAAATAAATCCTAGAAAATAACATTATTTGCTAAAAATTGTTTTATCTATGTTCTTTTATTTACACTTAACCCTCCGAGCAAATAGCCTTTGAAAAGCTTTTTTTGAAGCGCTTATCACGGGAAAAGTAAAAGTGCTTGCAACTTATTGTTCTCTTGTCCTCGAGATTAGATAGACTTAAAACTTAAATATATGTAAGCATATTGTTGACTTATGTAACCTATAGAAAAGTGACATTACAATTGTTTAACCTCGCAATTCATTGTGACGGAAATGGGAGACGTCAAGAACAAAAGATAAATAAGGGAAAAATATTAAGAATTAAAATTTCTAAACAGTGACTTCCGTAGAAAAACCTAGCAATTTCGGTCTTAATCTACAGGTTTCCGAAAAAAACCCAACCTACGCAATTAATCGAACTCACTTTAAAAGAACATAAAAATTTACCTATTTTCCTAAAAAATGAATCATTTGCAGAAGCAACCTGCAACCTGGTCCTAATTTACAGGGTTTGAAACAAAAAAGCTCCACCTCGAGGGTTAAGGGTGACGTCGCATTTTTAAGGGTTTAATATCCAATTGTCGCAAAATACATGCCGGACAATTTACGTCTCTTTGAATAGTAAACCAAAAATTGCATCCTAAAACAACAATCCAAATTAACGATGGCTTCGTCCAATGCAGAACCGTCTTCCAAAAGACGGATTATTTTCAAGTATCTCCTCCCTGATTTAAGTTCAAACTAATGATTCATGTTTTAACCATTAACCAGACAGAACTGAGCCACGCTCAAGGGAGTTTGGAAAAATTCTATATGGCTTCAGAATCACCAAAACTGTATATTGCTCTAGTTAACATAAGGGTCAAAGACTGTTTTGGTGATTCTTCCAAACAAAAGAATTCCCAAAACTCACCTTGCGTCTGCTCACGTTCGTCCGGTTCAATTAAAACATGAATCATTGTTGAACCTTGAACAGCTCAGTTTGGGAAGGCTCAGTCCACAGGTATCCTCCGCCAGTTTAGGAGATACAGTAATCGCTCCTACATATATGAAAAGCAGCAAGACTTGTTTGACAATGTCGCTAAGTTTTTGTTTCAAATTTTATCCGGCGTCCTTAGGGCCATGTCAAACTTCATTTTTATTTTGAATTTCGACAAAATTTTAGAAACCAAAATTGGCAAATAGAAAAATGCTTCCAAATAATTTTTCCTACATTCAAAAACCACTTAAGGATTTTGGTGAATTTTTAACTCGGTACGCGTCAAAAGAAAACAAATAGCGCACTTTCTATTAAATCATAACACAAATCAATATGAAAATTTTTTGAAGGTTACCTACCAAATCAAGACATTGATCGTTCAAAAATTAGAAACAGTATTTAAACCAGGCCCAAACCTGATGTTCACGATAAGCACCTATCATGGTCGCCGTCCACCTTCTGCGATAATATTTGAGTCGCCACATAAAAAGTGGCGTTATTTTAAAAAAAATTGAAAAAAATTCGAGTTGCGGACGACCCATATTTTTTTTTTTGCAAAAAATTGAAAAAATTCATTTTGAAAAAACAACAGAAAAATTTCCGATATTTTTGAGTATTTGACGAAAAAATCAAAAATAAAGACTTTCAAAGACGTTCGTTTGCTTAACCCCACCTCACGAGATGTCCCACCCGCCCACCTGCACGAGAGTGTTTTAGAACCCATACAAATTAGGGAGCGCACCATACAAATTCTTGACCTGCACCGGGGTTGTGACCCAGAAAAATAAGTTTTTGGCCATCTAGTGAAACTGACTTTTCAAAACGCCGATTTGAGCACTAACTTCGATTTTGAGCATACAAAACTCCATTTTAACAGATTTTCAGAATAAGGCCCGTTGTCACAATAAAATTGCTACCTTTTAGATCATTACTTGTTCCCAGTACTGTTTACAACTGCATTAAACAACAAATGCTCCAAATAATGCTTTCCGTCTGATAGAAATTCTAGAACCACCAAACAATCTTGAAAATTAAAAATAAGGGAACTATCCGGGGTCGTTCCGATATCCGCCGCCAAAATGACACTTCCCCAAAATATTTGGAAACACGCTCGGGCAGGTGGAGGTAAGGCCAGTAACCGACACGTACTTACGAAAAATAGTATTTTTGAGCATTTGTCAATTTAAATTTTTCCGCCAAAACAAAAATTTCGAAAAAAGAGTGCTAATGCATTATGAGTGAGGCTTCTCTGGAGCCTGAACAAAAAACTGAATGAAAAATTGTAAAAATTGAAAGGATGAAATCGTTCGGAGTATTTTTAGGAGCTTTTAAAAGCGTAGGTGACGGCGTAGTTGAAATTGATCAAGATTAAGGTTAAAGTTCAAAATGACGCTGAATAGTTTTTTCGAGAAGTAAAAAATTTTGGGATATCCAGCCTGCCAAGTCTCCGACCAATACCTTCCGTAAAAGGTCCAAATCTGCGACACCAACTCCCTAAAGTAATTGTAGGTTATTATGTCAGCAGTGCTTATTCAACTGCATAAAACAAAAAACATTTCCGGTCTAAATGAGAAATTTCTGAATACTCACCAAATTCTGAAATTAAAAATAAGAGAACTTTGGTCGGTTGAACCAAACTCTGGTCGATACTTATCAATGCTGCCAAAATGACCTTACCAAATATATTTTGGTCCTGTAAATTGTAACACACCTTGCAGGGTCACTAGTTGGCCGAAACAATTTCTAATCTGGCTTTTAAAAATGTTCGTCGACATTCGCTCTCTCTCTCTCTCTCCCAATTGTGAGAGAAAGTACGAAACATGACCATTAATAACACCGTGTTATTTTGACATGCCCGGTCGAAATTGTCCCACACATGCTGTCTCATCAATTCAATTCCATAAATTAAAATCAGAATCAGGGGTCGGCATAACCTGATCGGATCAGATCGACTGATCGGATCGACTTTTTTTCGAATCCGATTCCGATGCAGGTTTTCAAATCTTCGAGTCCGATCAAGGTCGATCCGATCAGGTTTTTGAAATCTCGATCCGATCAATTCGATCCGATCAGAATTTTGAAATTGTCGATCCGATCAGGTTTTTCAAAAATCTCGATCCGATCAAGTCGATCCGATCAGGTTTTTGAAATTGTCGGATCGATCGAGTTCGATCCAATCAGTTTTTCAAAAGTTATGCCGACCCCTGATCAGAATACAACAAATTTAAACCAAACATGAAAAATAGGTTTTTTCGGATGGGACAGCTGTTTTATTTGTACACGGTGTACACTTATCCGTACGCACCCCTCATCCGTACGATGTACCCTTACTGTCCGATTTGGTCGAGTTAAAACGCTTATAAGCCTTAAGGGAGTGGGTGGTCGCTGATTTTGAGCCTCTTCCAAGGGTAATTCCGCCAAACTACAAAAGGTGATAACCAAAACCAATTTGTAACTAACAAAACCGACCTTCCAGCGGTAACTTTGAATTTAACAGAATCTGATACAATCCACCTACGCCGACACCACGCTTTTAAAAAGCTTCTAAAAGACACGCAGTTTCTACCTACTCTTTCACATTTCATCATTTTTATTATTTTTTGTGTCCGCAGAAAGCCTTACAATAAAGCAAAAGCCTTTTGTTACATTTGCTTTCAGCGGACAAACCCCGAAAAAACCAAAAAGATTTAAAAATTTACAACTGGTCAGTTGGGGGTCTTCAGGCAAAAGCAATCTCTCCACCCTTTAGAGATACAGTTTCGACTATACTGCATATGAAAGCACAAGACTTGTTTTACAAGCATTAGAGAGTTTTTTGAAATTTTGGATTCGGCGTCTTTGGGGGCCATGTCACTTTTCATTTTTAGCCAAATTGGAAATGGTAAAAGTTTGGGAGTCGCAGGCAAAAAGGTATCTCTCCACCCAGTTAGCAGATACAGTTTCGGCTGATCATGCATCGAAAGCCAAGCCTTGTTTGGACAATCCATTAGAAAGTTTTTTTTGACACATTTGATTTGCGTCTTGGGGCCAATGTCAACTTTTCATTTTTGGAGGCTAAATTTTGACAAATTTAGAACCAGAAAAAAGCTTCAAAAATATTTTTTCCGTAATACTACATAACCACTTTTAAGAAGTTGGTTGCAATTTTAACATCGGTAGCGTCAAAGAAAACAAATTACCGCCCTTTCAATTAAAATCATAAATACATCAATAATTTTTGTTCGTTTTTGGCCGCCAAAAGCCAAAATTCCGAGTAAAGACCAATAATGCATTATGTGTGAGGCGTCTTTTGACCTGACACCAAACTAATAAAAAATGATGAAAATTGAAGGACGTAGGTTACGAACTGCCGTGTCTTTTTAAAACAAAAGCTTTTAAAAAGTGTAGGTGTCGGCGTAGTGGATTGTAGTCAGAGTTGTGTTTAAGTTAAAATTACCGCGAAGGTTTGGTTCTGTTAAGTTACAAATGTTTTAGAATAATCACCTTGCTATTTGGCGGGAAATGACCTTGGAAAGAGGCTCAATCAGCGACACGTCACTCCCTTAACGACTATGTAGACGTGAACCCTTATCCGAACGAATTTTGCCGAGCTACGGTGTACGGAATAAGGGTAACCCAGTTGTAAATTTTTAACGTTGAGTTTCAAACATCATGGACAGTTCCGAACCTATTATTCACAAACACTTTTACGATGAAAGATTGAAAAATTTTATTAATTTGAAAATTCAAACTTTTTTCGAAATTTTCGAAAAAAATTTCGTATTTTAAAATTTATTGTCATAAGTTTCTCAAACGAAGCACCTGACAAGAAAGCAGAAAAGGAGCATAAAAAATTTTTTCAGTGTAAGAAGCTGCGAAAATTAAATTTAAGGTCTCGGAAATTTGATTTTCAAAAAAGTCATGGTAGACCCCGCCGCAACCTTTAAATTTTTTTAACATTAATTCGTACTAAGTTGTACGGCGCTTCTTTTGAAGCACCACGTGTCGCGGAACACATATTTCGATTTTCAATGCATTCCCACCTAGCGTAGGTGCGATTGATCAATTTCTGTAGTTGTGAAATGACGCTGCAGGTGGTTCTGTAAGTTACACCATGTTTTGAGATATCAGCTTCTGCCAAGCTTACCAATATACCTTCGTAAAAGGTTCAACATCCAGCGACACCCCCACCCTAAAAGGGAAGTAAAATTTTGTACAATGAACTTTAAAACGGACAACCCTGGGGGCAGACATTGCCAAGACAGTCAAATGCAAAGGGTTATAATGGTAGGTTTTCTAACCTGTCCGTTTAAAGTCATTCCACTGTATAATTATCTTTGCATTACTCGCATAGGTACTTTATAATAAGGAGAAATTTTTTTAATTTTAAAAATCTCTACGTAACCAAGTATGTACTAAGTGAAAAGATGCATTTGGTAAAATTTTAATATTCCACGACTTTACCCCCCCTACGACGTGTTTCAGAAACACAGAGACCAAAAATATTTTGGGGAAGTTCATTTTCGCCGGCGGATATCGGAACATACCCCCGATAGCCCCCTTATTTTTTTTAATTTCAAGAATTTGGATGAAGTTCTAGAAATTTTCTCATCAGACCGGAAATGCAATTATTTTTTGTTTAAGGGGTGTGTCGCTTTTTGGTACCTTCAATCACGCCCTCACGATAAAATCAGGGGCAGTTGTAAAAAATCTGAAGGATACCGTTTGTAGATCTAGCCTTCGCCACGCATTACACACTCAAAGTCAACTTTGTTACATCACACCACCAGGTGGTGAGTCTATTCTAAGCATTAACGGTTTTCAAAATCATCTCTTTTAGACCCCACATACAAAGCGCTGAAAATTTATACAGAGTACGGAAAGTGAGGTACTAATATGTTAAGGAGTGGCGTACGATAAATTGGCTTCTTTTTACACATTTTCAAGTGAAGTTTTCTGAGAACCTGGCTTAGAAATAATTAATTTTTTTTCCCAAATACGTATACAACTCGTAAGGAAGGTGCCAGTACTATCAGAGCATCGATACCTCAACCTACGCTCATAACATGGTTTTTAGTAGGCGTCCCAAAAGCAACTAAAAAGCTACTCCCTCATTCATTCCTCATCTACTTTTTCTGTATTTGCGATTCAACTTCCATAAATGCGCACCTCCGAGCGGAAGAAAATTTCAAAAAATTTGCCCCTAGTGGTCAAAACAGCGTATTTGGAGCCTCACGCAAAAGCCTACTCCTCCTTGAAATCTAAGAAAATTTTCAATTGTGCATAAATTCACCGCATAAGCCTGGATTAAGTCCGAGCGGAGAGTTTTTTCTGATTTTTAGTTCCCAAAATCCGCAGGAACGACTTTGAATTTCTAGTTTTGTTGAAATTCTTAAACTTTTTGAAATTAAGAAACAAATTAAAAAATGATAATTTAACGTTTTTGGCCAGTATCGAGTTAATGCACATTCACAATTTTGAAAGGTGAAAATAAATTCTAGATCGAAATGGTACCTTTCACTTCAAATTTTCTCAAAAAACTCAAACTATTTTTTTTTGAAAAAAATCAAAATTCAAAAAAATCCTCAAGCTTTAAAAAACCAGTGGAAAATTCCTACAAAAGAGGCATCAAAAAGTTTTCTGAGAAATCTAATTATCGCCCACATCTTAAGCCATTTTTTTGAAATTTCGCTCTGATTTTCTTAGAATCACTTTGAACGCCGTATTTTACAATTTTTCGTCTTCAAAGTGATACTTCTCCTAGACGGATGTTCATAATAGACCGTTTTTCGCTCCGGTAATGAATATAGTGTGTGCATATGTTTGGCTCGGATTTTTTAATTTCACCCTAGAAGCTAGAAATCTTGAACTATAAGTAAACCGAAATGAAAAGTTGCGAAAAATAAAAGTTCGTCTGATCGGAACAAAAGTACCCCCCAATTGAAGCTGAGATTTCACTGATCAAAAATTGGGCTTACAGCTAATAAATTTTTAACCATCAGCAGTCAAATCGGATAATTAGGTTACCATTTTGGCTTAAATATTGAAATTTCTGAATTCGATTAGACATTTCCATAATTTTAATGTCATGCATGCTTTTCGGTGGTCATATCACCAATAAAAAATGTTCATATCATGGTGAATACCGGTTTATTGCGGGTTCAGCAAAAAAATAATTCGAATTTTGAAAATTCAGATTTTGTTCCTAGATGTTTTGAAAAAAAATAATTGCCACCATGGAGATTCCTTGGGTCAACTTTAGTATAACCGATATTAATTTATCATAAATTAATCCTATAAAGGGCTCAAAAAAAACCGCACACCACCCCCTAATGCAGTTAAAACAGTAAACCGGAACAAGGTAAAACTGTTGGTCTCTGTGTTCTGAAACACGCTCGTGCAGGTGGGGGTAAAGTCGTGGAAATTGAAATTATACCAAATGGCACTCTTTTACACTTAATACATACTTGTTTACGGTAGAGATTTTAAAATTAAAAAAAATTCTCCTTATATAAAAGTACCTACTGTGAAGTAATGCAAAAGATAATTAATACAGTGGAATGACTTTAAACGGACAGGTAGAAACCGTACATATAACCCTGTGCATTTGAAGTCTTGGCAATTTTTCCCCCAGGGTTGTCCGTTTAAAGTCATTTGTAAAAATTTTACTTCCCTTTTAAGGGTGTGGGTGTCGCTGATTTTGACCTTTTACGAAGGTATTATTGGATAAGCTGGCAGAGCTGATATCTCAAAAACATGTGTAACTTACAGAACCAACCTTCGCGGTCATTTCACAACATACAGAAATCTGATACAATCGCACCTACGCTAGGGTGGGAAATGCGAATTGAAAAATCGAAAATATGTGTTCCGCGACACGTGAGTAGGCTTAAAAGAAGCGCAGTATCAAACTTAGTACGAATAATGTAAAAA
>SCLH01001262.1:138317-153597 GCA_004367855.1 Oikopleura vanhoeffeni | reverse complement strand
TGTTTAAATTTGTTATTCTGATTCTGTTTTTTAATTTATGAATTGTATCTGACTGAGAACAGTATGTGTGGACAATTTCGACCAGGCAGTCAAAATAACACGGTGTTATAATGGTCAATTTTCGTACTTTCTCTCACAATTGAGAGAGAGCGAAATGTCGACGATCATTTTAAAGGACAGATTAGGAAATAGTTTCTGCAAACCTATGACCCTGCAAAAGTGTGTTTCAATTTACAAAGACCAAAAATATATTTGGTAAGGGTCATTTTGGCCAGCATTATAATATCGAAACAGAGTCTGTTCAACAGACCCTCAAAAGTTCCCCTTATTTTAATTTCAAGAATTTTGGTGAGTTTCAGAAATTCTAATTAGACCCGAAATGTTTTTGTTTTATGCAGTTGAATAAGCACTGTGACCAGATAATAACCTACAAATATACTTTAAGGGAGTGGGTGTTGCAGATTTTGACCTTTTACGAAGGTATTGTCGGAGAAACTGGCAGGGCTGATATCCCAAAAAGTTTTTTAATCTCGAAGAACAACTATTCGCGATCATTTTTAATTTAACATTAATCTGATACAATCTCACCTACGCTTTTAAAAAGCCTCCTTGAAAATCACTCAGAACGTATCCTCTCCTTCAATTTTTACAATTTTTCATTCAGTTTTTGTTTCAGGCTCCAGAGAAGCCAAGCTTCTGAAGCCTCACTCATAATGCATTAGCACTCTTTTTTCGAAATTTCGGTTTTGGCGGACAAAAATTGAAAATTGACAAAATGGTCCAAAATACTTTTTTTCGTAAATAAACGTGTCGGTTACTGCCTTAACCCCACCTGCACGAGCGTGTTTCCAAAAATATTTGGGGAAGTGTCAGTTTGGCCGCGGAATATCGGAACAACCCCGGACTAGATCCCCATATTTTTATTTTAAGAATTATGGTGAGTCTGAAAATTTCTCATCAGTACCGGAAAAATGCATTAATTGGATGCATTTGTTGTTTGAATGCAGTTAAAACAGTACATGGAACAAGATAGATACTAAAGGTAGCAATTTTTATTGTGACAAACGCGCCTTATGTCTGAAATCGTGTAAATGAGAGTTGTATGTGCTAAAATCGAAGTAGTTGCTAAACTATCGGCCGTTTTGAAAAGTCAGTTTCACATAGATGGCCAAAAACTTTTTTTCTGTCCGGAATCGTTCTACACCCGTGAGTAAGATTGATATGTAATACGTAGTCCCGTTAGTTTGATCGGTGCGCTCCTCAACTAGTATGTGTCTTAAAACCTCTCTATGCGTGGGCGCGGTAGGACAATCTCGTGCAGGTGGGGGTTAATGCAACAAACCGAAATCCGGGTAAAAAGATTTTAATTTTGATTTTTCGTCAATATACATCAAAAAAATAGTCGAATTTCCTGGTTGTTTTTCAAAAATGAATGTCTTCAATTTTTGCCAAAAAGAAAATAGGTCGTCCGAACGAATTTTTTCAATTTTTTTAAATAAACCACTTTTGTGGCGCTCTAATGAGTATTGAAGGAAATAGGCACGGAACACAAATTTCTGGTCTAAATAAAACCAGTTCTAAATTTTTGAAGATTTGATCTATAGTAACCTTTCAAAAAAATTTCATATTGATTGTTTATGATTTAAATAGAACAGTGCGCTAATTGTTTTCTTTGACGCTATACTCCGAGTTACAAATTCCCAAAATCCTTAAAAGTGTTTGAATTACGAAAAAATTAATTTGAAAGCATTTTTCCTAATTGTCAATTTTTTTTGGTTTCTAAATTTTTGTCGAAATTCAAATTAAAAATGAAAGTTGACATGCCCCTAAGGACGGGCCGGATAAAAAATTGAAAAAAAACTCTAGCGAATTGTCGAAACAAGTCTTGTCTTTTGCATTATTATAGTTATGGAGCCGAACTTATCTCGCTAAACTGGCCGGCAGGAGATAAACCTGTGGACTGAGCCTCCCAAACTGAGGCTTTTCAGGGTTCAAACAAGATTCAGGTTTTTAAAGTTAACCGGACCAGAACGTGAGCAACCGCCAGGTAGTTAGTTGGGAAAATTCTTGATCTGGAAGAATCACCAAAGAACAGTACTTTGACCCTATGTTAACTAGAGCATATACAGTTTTTTTGGTGATCTGAAGCCCAAATCAAAAGAATTTTTCCAAAAACTCACCTTGGGCGGTTGCTCACGTTCTGTCTGGGTTAATGTAAAACATGAATGCATGTTGAAACCCTTTAAAAACTTCAGGGAGGAGATACATTTTGAAAAAAATAATCCCGTCACTTTTGTAAAGCACGTTTCGTGATGTGGACGGAGCCTCCGTTAATTTGGATTGTTTTTTTTAGATGCAATAATTTTGGTTTAAATATATAAAGAGACGTAAAATTGGTCGACAATTTTGTACTTTGCGGACAATTGGCTATTAAAAACCCTTAAAATGCGACGATCACCCCCTTAACCCTCCGAGGCATGGAGCTTTTTTCAAAAACACCTGTAAATTATAGACCAGGAATTGCAGGTTGCTTCTGAATGATTCATTTTTTAGGAAAAATAGGTAAATTTTTATTTCTTTAAAAGTGAGTTCGATAAATTGCGTAGGTTGGGGTTTTTTTTCGGAAAACACCTGTAGATTAAAGACCGAAAATTGCAGGTTATTTCTACGGAAGTCACTTTTTAGAAAATTTAATTCTTAATATTTTCCCTTATTTATTTTTGTTCTGACGTCTCCCATTTTCCATCTCAAATAGAATTGCGTAGGTTGAAAGACACAAGTGTAAAATGCACTTTTCTGATAGGGTGTTAATTAGAAGTTCAAAATATTGATTACATACTATGTGATAGTTTAAGTCTATCTTAATGTGAGACAAGAGAACAATAAAGTTGCAAGCACTTTTACTTTTCCCGTAATAAGCGCTCAAAAAATAGCTTTTCAAAAGGCTATATGCCTCAGAGGGTTAAGTGTAAAAATAAAAGAACATAGATAAAAAACAATTTTTAGCAAATAAATGTTATTTTCTAGGATTTATTTGACAATTTTAAGGTAGTTTCAATGAATTAACTTTATTTAAAAAAAAATCCACTGCGGGGCTGTTCGTTTAAAGTCGGATGGCCGTTTTAACTATCATTGTATTTTAAAGTTATTTATGACAATTGTTCTCGGTAAAATACTTAGAATTGTGCTGAATAGATTTTTTGCTGAACCTCACTTATTTTCTGAACTGATCACTTCAACCTTCAAAAACAATACTTCGTCAAAATCTGTTACGTATTATTTTTTAATTTTTTGGACTCGAAGATCGTAATCGATAAGATATTATTTCTCATAGATTTGAATTCTTTCAATACAATAATCTCACACTTAGCCACTTTGCTTGCTACAGTTTCATGGTAATAATTATTCTCTCTACTCTTTGGTGTTACAAATGGGTTATATTTTATCACCCTGTTTTTTCCACCCCTGCAGCAAAGTGCTATACATACATATAAAATACGATTAACCAATCATTTCTCTTTTCTCTAGCGTTCAACCCCCCTTTAGATCAATACAAGCATGACAATACCACACCAAGAAACATCATCCCCGAAAAAGAAAATATGCAAACTACCCTCATATGTCCATAAACAATTTGAACCGCTTCTCCCTTGAGACAACCTTTTGCATTCTGTCCAGCGTTAAGGCTGTCCCAAAGGTAAAAAGAAGCGCTATAATATTTTTGAATATAATAATATTATCTAATAAATTATTTTATGACATTCACATTGATACATTCTAAGGGCAACTCAGCTATTAACATGTTAAAGGCTATAAGTTATAACTAGCGAGAAGTCGTGAAAATTGTGGCCCAAAATCGATATCTCGACATCATATCAACGCACCCGCAAAAAATAGAGCCCCATAAGATGTATGATTTTTTTGGTTACAGTAAGAATTAAATTTGAATAAGCATAGTTATGCTTACACTTACTGCTAAGAAAATATTACCAAAAACCTAAAAAATAGTTACTGTGATTCTTGTCTAAGCGGACACTTTGAAAAATCCGGTTTTGTCCGCTTAGACTTACTCGGCTCTAAATCACCCCTAGAGGGCACGTAAGAGCTTAAAATTGAAGCCAATTCGCTGTAGACACTGGTGAACTCATAAAAAAGAACTACAGCCAAAAACTTATAAGAAGTTTTTTTTATATTTTGTTATTTTTAAGAAGCATGTAAATTAAAAAATCTCTCTATGCGACAGATAAATTTACCCGGTTTTGTCCGCTTAGACTTCGCTCTAAATCACCCTAGGGCACTAAAGAGCTAAAATTAAAGCGAAATTCGCTATAGACACGAAATTCAATCTTATCACGATGTACGTAACAATTGGTTAACATACTTTTCCCTATTCTGTAAAAAGAAAATGAATTTTATGTCACCGGGCATCATAATGATATTGTTCATATTTCAAAAAACTTAGAATTAAAAACATCTCTTTAAGGGTAGCGGTCGTAATCTTTCTAGGGTACTGTGAGGTGTAAATAGCACGAAATTGCTAGGGAACACTCGAAAGCATAAACTTATTGAAAAAAAAATCGAAAGAAGTTCGAAATTTTCATTTTTTTCAGAATTTTCTTAGTATTTTTTTGGAAACTTGAAACCACCTTTTCGACCAGAAAACTCAAAATATCAAAAAGCTGTAGCCAGATTTTTGATCAGTGAAAACTCAGCTAATTGGTGGTACTTTTGACTAATCCGACGACTTTTATTTCGAGTTTTCACTTCCGGTTCACTAAAATGCGATTTTTTAGAAATTCCACAAATATTTAAATTCTGCACCATCTAATAACAAACATATTTCTCCATCTTTTCCCAAATTTATACTGCATTCTGAATGTAACCTAGGAGAAGATAGATTTGAATAGCGAAAATCTGAAATTAGGCGGTTTCGCATTCTACATTTAAACATCCCACCATTACAACAAAGTGTTCCGTGGTTCATACCAGTTTGAGTGAATTGTATGCAGCTCTAGCAGAGATAGAATTTGAAATTTTGGTTAGGAGCTCTAGAACTCGCCGCATGGTGGTCACCAGATCGACCAAAATTATTCTGATAACTTTTATTGTAGATTAGGATAGATCTACAAATGGCTATCTCAAAAGTTTCGTAGTAGTTTAGTATTCTGGTAAAGTGGAGTACAAAAGTACATTTTTGCGACCCGCTACCCCTTAACGCCGAATATGAGTCGAATTTGTAAACCATGATTAAGGTGAGAAATAAGCGACCGTTTACACATTTATACGGCTACCCTACGTTTAAAATTTATTAATGAAATATTTTATCTCATATTCTATAGCCAATAAAGCGGAGGTATTTTCAAATTTGCGCCTCAAGACGACGGACTACATTTACAAAGTTTCCGCAATGAAGTTTTGATCGGCAATTGCGGATTATGATCAATCCGAATCTTCACCTACTTCTAATTGGGAAAGATTTTGTATAATTCACATATATTCTACTGCCACAAAATCAACGGCATTAAAAATTGTTTTCAAAGCTGAACTGACTCTTCAAAATTTAAGCTCCATTAAAATATTTAAAAATTCTCATTATAAATTTACACTCTTACTATTTCTCCAGTGAAGTCTTTCGAATTCTAATTGCATTTATACTACGTATACAAATGCTTACGTTGTAAAAAGCTCACGATTCTGTGTTATCTAATCGTCTTATTACGGAATTTCCTACATGTATAAATCGGTAATCGTTCGAAATATATATAAACTTTTTAGTGTATTAGTGTAATATAAAATATTTGGTCCCTCGGGATTCGAACCCAGGGATAGGGATCAGAATTAACTGTCGTCAGGAGCTCTTACCCACTCGGCCGCACTGCCGTCTAAAGAATAACTATTAAACTTCTTAAATAATCAAGAAATTTTTTAAATGTTCAAAAATCCGGTTTTGTCCTCTTAGAGTTGGGTGATTCGAGTTTTTCAAAAAAATGCGTAGGTTTTGCCGGTTTTGTCCTGCTTGACTTGTGTCGGCTGACCGAACTAACAGTAATTTGATGTCATGCCACCAGTTGTCAGATTTTTGTTTCTAAGTCATATTTTTTTCTCCGGGTTAATTCTATATGCTCCCATCAAATAAAATCATCAGAATACGATAAATATACCAACTTTTTCAAATCCAAGGAATTCTCCCTACGTATGACACATAACTCCCAGTTTGCCAAATTATGTTCTACTTAAAAAGTTTATTTCTTACGTACCACACTTTTTATTGCGGTATTTCGGAAAATTATAAATTGCTCATAATTACCTATTACGAAAAGTGAAACCATAAATAACTTTCTTTTCGATTTCAAGTCTTGTGAAAATTCGCTAAAAAAATAGACACTTTGGGACGATTGGGCATTTTCTGACAAGCGGGGACAGAAGAAAAAGTAATAAAAAATTCAAATTGCTTGGGTTTAAAAAACTAGACAATTGCGCACTTTCTGAAAATTTGGCATTTTCAGACCATTTAGGCTGAACCATTTGGGCTTCCGCTGTGAAACCCCTTTTAATAAGATTTCGATTCTATTCAACTGATCACATTTTTAGACTCATCTGATTATTTGAATCAAAATTTCATTCAGAAACATAGTTTTACTATCAGAAAATGTAGTAAAATATTTTTTAACCATGTAAAATAATTAAGATATTTTTTTGATTATCTCCTTTTTATTAAGAAAAAACATGGTTTGTAAATTGCATAAAATTTATCGACCGAGTCTCATCGATCAACCCTTTAGCATGATAGTACAAGCATGCATGTATAAATCGAGACTATTTCTGAACCAATCGATATTAAACCCCAACAAGTCACCTATATTCGATCGTCTATGTTCCAAACATCGATTTTTAAATGAATAATCAAAAACCAATAGATTTATTCTGACATTAAAAAATTATTATACCTTTTGTTCTTAAGTAAACCAATAATTTACAATCTTAGAAAAATTCCATTATTTTCCGATCCTATAATATGTAAACCAAAACTTGAAAAATGTCTACCGCAAACTTTTTGTTCCGTGCTTGATCTTCGAACAAATCCAAAATATAAAAAAATTATGAAAATCCTTCTACCTATATAAAAAAAACGGTATAAAAAAACAACCTTAACAATATTTATCCAAAAACATAAAATTACGAATTCAAATCGCTTTTTTTAAGGTTTTCGAAATCTAAGAGAAAAACAGCGTTCATCAAAAAAAAAACTAAAGATTTGTGAAAACCAGGTAATATTCAAGTAATTTTAAGAGCATTGATGAAAATTCATATTTCTCGGAAAATTGTTATCAAAAATTTTATATTTTTTGTAATGATTACTTTTGCAAACCAAAACTCTTATACAATACTAATAATGTGCCTGTCGGAATGCGAACAGCTTGCGTGGGCGGGGCCATATCTTCACAATGGGTAAGTCCAACCCCATTGGCTGAAATTTCTAAACTTCAGATCTAGTTCTAGACATTTACATTATTAGTACAGTATGTAAACTAATTTTCGAAAAAATATTTTCACAACAGTAAGTGTTAATTTGCAATTCAATAGATAAAACTAAGGTAGTTTTTTTTAAAAGGCACCACCCTTCTCATGACGATTACGGGAAAACCATAGATGATATCGAGAAACAATTTTTGCATTCAACTACCAACTAAAAAATCTCATTAGAGGAATTTCATAAAGTTGATTTGACATCCGGTCCACCAGATATGAACCGGAATGTAATTTTTGTTAGGTTCGAATCTCGATGAGCCCAAATTTTTTTTTCCTTAAAATTAGCCGGAAAGTTAAATTTTTATGTTTTTTCATTCTTACATCACGATTGTCTACAGATTTACTGCTTGAACTATATTTTGGATGAATTCCTGGAATAAAAAACGAGTCTCGATTTTTTTNAAATGTTATACTGAAAATGCCTATATAATAGATCTCCGGTTACCGGTGAACCGGTAGTCCGATAAAAAAGAAACCAATTCTCCATTGAGCTTTTTTAGTTGGCAGTTGAATGCAAAAAACTGTTTCTCGTTATCATCTATGGTTTACCCGTAATCGTCATGACTAGGGGTGGTTGTCCTAAAAAAACTACCTAAGGGCTATTTTTCAAGAAAAGTGTTTTTTCTCGTCTTACTGCTGACACTAATAATTTCCTCATTATTCTGGCAACAATAATGCCACGACTTTTTTCTCAATTTAACCAACAGCATATTTTCTTTAACAAGAAAAAACGTTAAATTCTTCACATATTTCAGGAATAAATGAAACTCTTAAAATTTTTGATATCAATACAAATATTTCAAAACTCAAGTGCGTCACTAAATACCCATCTTCGGAGATTATCTGACACTCTGTGTCTAATAATGTAGAATTGATGACCTCAACAGAAATTCTCTCTGAGTCATTAAGACTTTAAAAAGTGTCAAATTTCATAATTTTATTATTACAGACAATTTGAAATTCATTTTCTGAAGAAATTTAAAAGTCAAAAATAGGTCAATTTTTAAATCATTTTTTTTCGAAAAAAATTCAAAAACTAAAAAATGTACGCCCATGAAATCGATACCAATTTTTGACTTGCGAAATTCCGAATTTCAAATCGTGACTTTTTTAATTATCGTTTGATGTTAATTTTCCTTTATTTATATTTCAAAAGAGCCTCTCAAGCGTAACCCCAAAGAAAACAAAACTCGCCCTTTACTACAAACATAACTACTACGAATAATTGTATAATCTGGTACTTTATTGTTTTAAAGTTTCAGTTTTTGAATAATATTTCGAAAATACAGTGAATAAAAAGAATATATAAGGCACATTTTAAGTAATTCCCAACCATTAACAAATTAAATAGGTGTCCAAAAACCCAAAATGTTTTTTATAACAAAAATTTTCTTGTTCTAAAAAATTCATCGTGAAAAAGATGCCAAATAAATTAAATATATAAAACCGTATTAAATCGATTACTGGTTGGGTCTCTTATGTTTTTTCTCGTTTTTAAGCTGTTAGTCATTGTAATGAATATATAATTAAATGCATAGCACCAGAGTAAAAAAGCTTCTTTTTCTCTTTGGAACATTCAAAATTTCCAAAAAAATCAGCTTATTTGTTCACCTTGACTTCAAGGATGACATCTTATCATATTAAGAAATACTAAATTTAAAACTATCAAATTTAAATACATTTCACTAATTTAAGTTAACACGATTTCAATTTCACAACAATTCTATTTTGGTCACATTACAAAATGAAAAAAAATCATAATTATTAGCTTAGTCACTAAAGTGAGGTATCTCTAACTGGTAGAAAACTTAATTTCAGGGCGGTCTCGAAATACAGCCCAAAAGTTAAGTTGTGTTCCAGACAGAGATAGCCCACTGTAAATGAAATTTCATTAAGTTTGCCTATGTCTATTTTAAGAATTACACTTTCGGGGTTAAATTTAATCCGGAAAAATTTAGATTTTTGGTCAATTACAGAATAAATTTTACCCCCAAATTTCAATTTTTACAATATAAAAACTTGGGGTCTTTTTGAATTATATGAAGCATGATTTGGCCAAATAAGCTTATATTTATCATATCGTTTATAGTATATTATTATGTAAAACCGAAATAGTCGATTGTATAAAAATGAGAGAAATATTTTTGGTATAAAAATCCATGAAAAAGATTGACCAAACTTGATAAGATTCGAATGTTTGGGTCACGCTGGGAAATAAAATGCTCAATAAATAGCAAGAAGTAAGAATTGTAAAGAAGGTAATAAAGGCACCGAAGAATAATGATAGAAAACATAAACGAAATTAGCAAAAAATAAACGCACCAAATAGAGAGGGTTTTTACAGGTTATTACCTCCGAAAAAATCTGCTTCGAAAAAATATTATTTTCTTACAAAGCAAGCATTGAGATTCGCCGATAAAGTTATTTATATCCTGTAATTATACTTTTTTTCGATAATACAATATATAAAAGTTGTATATATAAAAATACTTTGACAAAAATTATTTTTGGAACAGTTGAGCGGATATGAATGAATAATAATATTTACAAATTAATAAAGCGCTACCTGTGCCATTCTAACGGCGATTATCTTTGGAAAAGTTTTTAAATGGTAGATTTTAAATGCTCTAAGCTTGGCCTTGTTGCATTATAAGTGTAGATGGTTCAGCTTAAAAAACTACTTAAAATTTTGCAAACAATTGACTGAAAGAAAGTGATATATAATAAATTAATATATCGAAAATGATCCCTACTCGACCTTTTACATCACGCGTTATAACTTTGAGAAAGTGACCAATCACATAACTCGATCGTCGACTTAATTCAAGAATCCCGCGATTACATTTGTCACTTTCTCAAAGTTATGACGCGTGATGTACATAGGGAATAAAATAAAGGGAATAACACGCCTACGTTTTTCTACAAATTCGTATCTTTTTGCCTTACACGCCTACGCATTTTTGGAGGACCATTCCCTCAAGTTGAACAGGGTAGTAAAAGACCCAGTAGGGATCATTTTCGATATAATAGACGCTTAGCGTTTATTAATCATCATTATTTTTGGACTGACATTTAAAGAAAATAGGGCGAGAAATTTATACCAGAATAATGCGAGTTTTACGCATGAAGTGATCCTTATTTTCAGGTAGGCAGAAAAAGGTTTTTTAGAATTGAAATTCTATTTAAGCGCACTTTTAATTTTACAGCAAAAATACAGTAGAGCGGCGGTGGCGCTTGAATACCACCAATAATTTCACCAACTGAAAGAGCATTTTTTTTAGCGGTTGAAATTATTGATGATATTCAAGGAGCGCTGGCCACGTAAGTAAAGCAAATATTTTGTTGGATACAAAGTCCTCGTACTACTAAACGCACTCTACTGTATTTTTTGCTGTAAAATTTCAAGTGCACAAAAATAAAATTTCAATTCCACAAAAAAGTCAATTTTCTGCCCACCTGAAAATTGGGATTAATTTATGCGTGAAACGCGCACTCTTCTGGTACATAAATTTTCGCTTTTTTTTCTAAAATGTTAGTCTAAAAAACTGACGATTGATAAAACTTATTGAAGCGTCTTCTAAAAGCCTGCTGTACTTTATAATTTATGTGCCAATCCAGTACACCGTTTAAAAGTAACTTTTAAGGGAGTACCCTACGCCATTTAGTGATTTTCAAACGTTTGTTCTGAGCTGAATAAAACTTGCTTGAGTTTCATGTTCTGAGACCCAGGAGATATTTGTCTGAATTTTTCGAAAAAAGTAACAAAAAGTTTTTTGTATGATCGNTTATCCATTCTCATTTTGTTGATCCCGGTTTCAATCCAAAAAAAATTAAAAAAAAATTTTTCGATGTAAAATTTCCCAAATTTCCTATTTTTTCTAAGTAAAATTTCCTTCGGATTGTCTGTACTTCAAAGGTGAAATCCGTTGACGCGTGATTTTTTGTTGCATAGTTCACTTTGAATTCAATCTAAAAAGAAATAACAAGATTTTAAATTTCGATAAAAAATTTAAATTCTTAGATTGATAAAATCGACGTATTTTTCAGGAAGCAACACTTTGACTGCCATAAAACCATAACTATAAAAAGATTTAGCGAAATATGGAGCGATAAAAAATCATAACTCGCAATTTTGAGAAGTACTTTCATTTCGCCGGAAGAAAAATTAGCTTACTGTGCTTCAAAAGAATTGAAATCCACGCTTCAGGGTTACTCAGTCATTTTTGGGACTTTTCTAGCGAGTTGTAGGTGCGTTTTGCGTTGTTTTTGGGCGAAACCTACGCATTTTTCAAATTTCAAAATTTTATTTACGTCTAAGCGGAGTTTTTTACATTAGCTTTACACGTTTCATTAGAATTCATATCAAAAAACCATAATAATATAGAGATAAATTCTCAAACTTTTTTAAAGATATTTTCGCAATTTTTAATGGATATTTTTGCAATTTTTGATGAAATTACCAGCTGTTTTGGACGGTTAGGGCTGCTCTATCGATGGATTTTGGCTCGGAGATGAAAATAGGATGGAAGACTAAGACATCAGGATAGGTTTATGATGTGTCTTGTATATTTTTAGATTATATTTTAGGAAGATATAGTAGTATTTCCAAAATTATCGATTATTGGTCGATCTTGTTTCACGGTCTATCGTTGTTATGAATCACAATTGGCGATTCTATGGACAGTACTATTGGTAACATAAAGGTAAATGACGACAGAAATGTCTGAAAAATAAATGTTTCTGTTTGTCAGGCGTTGAAATTAAAAAAATATGTTTAGAATTGAGTTTATGGGAATAAATACCACAATTCAACGAAGATAATAAAGTTTCAAAGTACTAAATAAGGGTAGGAACAGCAAATCGACCAGCTTCAGATTTCTTTTATTTTTCGGAGCCTTTTAGGTTTGCTAAAATTTCAGAAAAAAATATTCTCCTAACAAACACCGTTTCGCCATATGGCGTTTTCGGTCGAAAAAATACCGATATTTATGAAAATTTTCGCTTGAGGTTAGTACTCCAAAATTCTGATAAGATGAGGAATTATACGATTTCATCAGAGAAAAAAAATCGCTCCAAATCACCACAACCTACTCAAAAAATCAGAAAACCGTGATTTTGCATATAGATAATTGCGTTTTTATGTACATGCAGTTCGTAATCGTCAAAAAGAAAGCCTTTTAAGCATCAAATATTTTGAGCCTAGAGTGAATGCGACCCAAAAATTCAGAAATCTCGTTGAAAATTCAAAATGATACAGGCTGTCCGACTGTCCTAGGCTTCCTCAAGGACTAAATCAGAATAGAGAATGTTTGAAAAAACGGGGGAAACTCAAAAACTCGTTTTCCGTTAATAATCCCAAGAAATTCGGAATGTGGTGAAAATTTTCAAAAATGACCACGGCTGTCCTACGTTCTCCGAAATAGATAAGGTTAACGCCCGACAACACTTCAAAAAAACCAACTCTGTAACAGGTTTTTTCGGTTTATCAAATGAGGAATTTTACTAAAATGACCCAGGTAGGACGTGTTGAAAAAAAATAGTCAAAAAAAATGATGCCAAACTGGACTAAAGGACGAAGGAACCCCATGACCTGAGAGAAACCCCCAAAAAGTCGTTAACGTGCGGAACGGGGCGTGAATGGAGCAGTGGTAAAAATTGAAACCGGGCCAAAAACTACCATGTCTGAGAGCCGAAATATAACTCGCGTGGGGGTACTCCCTTAATTAAGGGTATGGTGGTTCCTACATTTTCTGCAGTTATTATGTCCTAAAAATTCACCAAATCAGTCGTTGATGTTTTAAAAGCACAAAACAACCCAAATAAGAACAAAAAAGGCCTTGTTTGACTAATATTTTATCGAGAAAATGTCAAATTAAGAACCACCATACCCTTAAGTAGTTTATTGCTCGTACAATAAATGTATAATAAATTATTATGTGTCACTGTTTTTACATAACGTCTGGAAATTAAATTTCTATTTTGACCATTATTATTAATCATATATTATGCATCATTATATAATAAACTTTCACCGGATTTGAATTTCGGGTACAGTAATATGACATTAATGAGACAGGCATAAAAACACTCTCATCTTTTTTAATCATGAAATTTTTCAAAATGACTAAAACATCACTTTTTAGAAAAAGGCTTCATATTCGAGATTTTCGTTGTTTTCAATATATAATTGACTTTTTGGGTCGTTTGCCTGGGTTATTAGGTTATCTTATTAAAGTCATACTTCTGTACTCAAAAAAAGTGATTTTCTATGGGAATAAATTTTTATATCTATTTTTGCTCGTTAGATTTGTATACAGTGTAACTACATGTGATGAACAAGAAGTACGTTGAGTTGCGAATTAGGACCTGAACTGAAAAAAGCGGAATATACATTTTCACCATCTACTTTTTAAATTTAACACCATAATAATAATACAGAATACCACGTTCAAAAAGTACGTTTCGGTTATTTTTTATGAAAATTGAATTTCTAGCGGGATTTTTCAAGATTTGTAATGACCAAAATTTAAAATGAGAGTTTATTTGCACAAAATCGGGGTCAAATTTCAAAATATTTTATATCGATTTGCTTATATAAAACTCAGGAAAATAACTGAGTTTGAAAAACTCTAATTTTTTTGTATGTATAATGAAAATAAATGAAATTTAGCGGTAGTTCAAATCTTCAGTTTTGTCCATTTTCCTTAATAAACTCTGTTTGACTCAATTTTGTTTTACTATTAACAATAATTTAATTTTCTGAATATCTTTAATAATAGCTAAAATAAATGATAAGCCGTGTGATAATAAATTGAGGTTACTGTTAAAATTGCTTTTATAGAATTTTAGGGGATTTTTTTTATGTTTTACCTAGCTTGTTTCAATTTTTTCGAAATATTTTTCGTAGCGGGAAGACTGTCCAAATTTGGGTATCACCAGTGACACGGGATTGTCGAGGATTTCAATTTTCTTCGCTTTTTTCTCTGAATTAAGATTATTTACTTAAAATCGTGGGCAACAGGTTCCAAATTTATGGAAGTATTTTTTCTTAAATAAGAAATTAAAAAAATTAAGATTCAGAATTGTTTTGGGGATTTTTTTAATTATTTATCATTATTTTCAACATATTGATTTTGAGTGGCTTTTTCGGGTTGCTTCCCAACCCTATCAGGTTGTTTTATTGGAGTCTTCTACTATAAAGTTCTACTATAGCATTTTTACAGAAAAAATTGAATTTAGCCAAATCAGTAAACCAAGGTAAATACCTTGTTATGAAACTTAAGTTAAAACGTTTTTTTAAGAAAGGTTTTTTTAAGGGGGTGGTGCAAGCAAATTACATATTTTTGAATCGGCTCTCCTGAACAAACTGAGAATGGGAAAAGATTCATTTTGCGATTGATTTCGAGAAAAAAGTTCAGTGGGTCATTCTAAGAAAACCAACAAAAAAATTCGATCGCACAAAGGAGCTCTACAGGCACTAGAATAGTGCCAAAATCAATTCTTAAAAAGTTACGTTTGGATTCCTCTATTAACCGATTCTCATGATTTTCTTTTCAATAATATTTTATTTTCATTATCTAAAGACTCTCACGGGCGAATTTGAAATTTCCAGCTAAAACTCGAAATATGATTTTTTTGGTCATTTTTGAAAAAATCAAAGTGCTTCAATTTTTTCGAAATTAGGCTCAAAAGAAAGTCAGTGAAACACAGAAGAGAAAGTTGGCTTACGTCAAGACGATAGATTTTGATT